>JAVJGJ010000001.1:20324746-20371406 GCA_035590215.1 Microhierax caerulescens | reverse complement strand
AAAAAAAGGAAGATATGCCAAGAATTGATCACAAACTTAGAAATTATCTCCAAAACAACTGTGTAGTGGTATAGTAGATGTGCTTTGCAACATTTTGCACCTCATAGGGGTCAAACTGAAAGGTATATTTGGGGTTATAATATATTAACACTTATTTAGTTGTGATGTGTTACAGTTTTAAAGTTTATACTTGCTTAAGATAATGATATAGTATTAAATTTTGTGTTATGAGGTTAGTTATTGACAAGCAGAGCTTTTAAAAGTTGTTTGGGAACAATGTTAAAACTTTGGAAATATAAGGTCATGACACATCTTGACACAGCAACAAAGAAATGGTACTTTTAATTCAGTACTTTTACACTAACTTTAGAAAAGGAACATCTGCTCAGCTTCAGGCTTTTCACATTTCAGCCATGAAGTACTCCAATTAACTTAGAAGATAATGGGATGACCAGGAAATACTGAAACAATGGAGATGCCACAAAGTAGAACAGCAACATCATCAGTACTGTTTGGTGAAAAATCACTAAAGATGGCTAATGATGTGCACCACTGAGTGCAGAAACTGGTTCCCTACATATGAGACAGGAAAAAAAAAAAAAAAGCCCACATACGAAATTTGATTTTATTTTTTTTTTTGTTATGGTGACAACAATACTGTTGAATCTTTTTCAAATTGGGCTTTGGTTTCTGAAAAAAAGAATCTTCATTTCCACATGGAGCCCACTTTACTGGTGGGCAAAGGCATATCTTTTTCCTCAGCAAAATTAACTCTGCCAAGACAGAAACTCTTAAGCTTCTTTGATAATGAAAACACAAATGGAAAACAAGTTAAGTCAGACTGTAACTCCAAAAATGGCATCTACATCTCATTTCTGATTCTGGAAAAAACACAACACCAACAGACTCTACTTTTTGTCTGCTAATTCTGAGTTTGCCTAGGCAAAAACACCTTGGGAAGAACCTTCCCAAATGCCAGAGGTAGACCTGGAGCTTTAGAAGTGTCACTTTACTAGTACAAAGTCATTCTGCTACTTTACTAAACAAATAGTCTCTAAAAGCTTTTAAAACACATTCAGATGTCCCTGCTTCACAAGCCTGGATGTTAACTGACACCCAATACCTATAATGTCAGCAAACATTGCATGGTTGCAAAAGGAACATCACTTGTTTGGTCACATGATTGTCAGCTGAAGATGATCAGAAAGTTTATCTAGATGACTTCTTAATTTCTGCTACCTCCACTACATAAGGATTTCATTTCTCACCACAAAATCAAAGGGGTCAGCAGAAATCTTGATTCTTAAGTACTTCAGTGTCTGAATGAAATGAACATATTTTGGCCTAAAACTTCTGGTCTGTGCCCTTCCACAAGACCAGTGTAAATTCACCTCTCTTCAGAGGCCAAATAATAAACTTATTTTCCATGTACAACTAATCCTGAATTAATTTCTTACATATACTTTAAAAGAAAATTCAATCTGTCCTGTGGGTGAATTTTTCTCTGATCTCTTCACTGGAAAAAACTAACCTCTAGATATAGGATCTGTTCCCTGAGGATCATCTGCAACCAGCCTTTAACTCGCTACTGCAGTCTTCCCAATTAATGTCCTGAATAAAAAGAAATAGACAGTTACTGAAAAATGTTGATCCAAGGTTGTGGTTTTGTAACCAGTAATCTCTGTTTCAAAAGTACTTTGCCCAGTATCACATTGTGAAGTCTAAAAATAACATAGCCTCTATATTTACAGTGTTGGATAAGTTAAGTCACTAAAGCCACACTCAAAGCATGTAAATAAAAATTACTTACTTTTCACAAGTGCTGAGACCCGAAAAGAGTGAAATGCATAAATGCCCATCACGTCTTAAAATCAGCCCATGTTTTGCAGCCTGAATACGGTGCTGCATATATAATTTTAGACATCTAGATTTTAAATGCTTTCTAAAACCAGTCTCAATAAAGTTGGTGACAATCTTAAACAGGAATGTAGAGGCCTGCTGGTTTTTCCCAGTTGCGTAGGTGTTTTCTACAAAGTACTGCTTTTCCAGCCAAAGTGTTTTAAGAGGTAGCTATAACACAATAGGCTGCTGATTCAATATTACATTTAAGACTCAACTGCAGGTCTCCCTGCAATGAATGCACGCGTTGTCCATTGACATTCAAAGAAGCTATGCATGTGCTAAAGGGGAAATCTTATTTGGCAAGTGACACTACCACACAGCATTGCAATCCACTGAGTACAGAGACAAATCCTGGGTTCATACTTTTGCAGTAGCAAAGCCCCCATGAGCTGACACTCCCTTCGCTGAACCAATCACGTATATATACTTGGTTTGATTTATATATGTTCCTGTGCAGGAAGGGCAGCAGAGGGTAATTTATGTTCACAGAAAGAGATGGACAGCTATAATGATTAATGGGAACATAATTTTCACAACATGGGATACTAAAAAGAGAAAGAAATGTGGAACAAGTTATGTAATGTGTGCTTACTGAAATATGCTGCATGTTTCGGAAAGGAGACATGATCCTGCTCTCTCTGAAGTGAACAGGAGCTTTGCCACTGAGGGAGATCTCAGCTGCTTTAAATCACAAATTCATTTCCCCTAATTTAGTCTAATTTACAGCAAAATATTCCTGTGAGTATAGCATCAGGGATATGTTAAAGGAAGAAGCATTAAAACCTACTTTAAAAAAAAAAATAATTAAAAAACCTACACCAAACAACAGATTATCTACTGCATGACATAGTCCCGCCTCATAAAGAACAATATCATCCCTGTGACACTTAGGTCTAAAACTCAGTGAAACCAATGGGTACAAGAACTGCCTTGCTTAAAATGGCAGAGGATAAAGCAAGGTTAACACAGTTGCCCTGTGTCAGGACTGAAGGTTCCTCCAGACTTGGAGCCATTAGTCTGAATCACTTACAAACAGCAGCTGTACCCAGAGGAGAGCAAGTGTCTTGGAAAGAAACCACTGTTACCCAGGATGACACTTCTCTTGGAACTGTGTTAAAGTTTCCAGGATAGATTCATCTCAATTCAAGGGACTATAGCACATGTTCACAGTGTTTTTCTCTGGGCAGTAGGAGCATCACATAATTTCTCCATTTTTCTTGTAAAACAGGATTAGGTGCATGGTCATAGACACTCATGCACACATCTGCATCGAGAAACAGGATTTTTTAGCTCAGGTGTGCTAAGCACTGGGGTCACCTTTCAGACCTGTACTACAACCTACATAGTGACTTAAGGAAGTGACACAAAACTACCCCGGTCCTTTTTACTGCAGGCTGCAACTGAGCAAGGAGAACGGCCTCTGGAGGAGTGATGTTCTTCATTTTTCCTCTGTCATGGCAGCATGGAAAGAGGCTTCAACACTGCAACTAAGCGAGGGGATGGGGGGGGCACAGGCAGGCAGACACGGAGAAAGCTCATTGCTCTCAGTGACCCAGCAGCTGCAGATTGTTCCACTGCTGCATGAAGGAGGGAACTGGAGACACTGTGCTTGGGGGTAACAGAGCTCTTGTTTATCCCAGAGTACTTTAGCAAACTTAGTCTAAATCCCATTTAGGGGATGCAGAGAGTGTTATGTGTTTGGAGAAAAGCTGTGTGTCTCCAATGAAACTGGACAGCGGTAGATGTATTGGATGCCCCATTTCCTTGCCACACACAAGTTATGTCCCAGGCCAGAGGATGGAGAACTGGAAACTACAACTTAACCTTCTGCATCTCAAAAGCTTAACCCCTACATCACTGGCAACATGTGTCAATAGTACAAAAATGTTTGTTTTACTAGCCAAGAAGGAAATTCAAGTTCTATGCCACAGCCTGAAATTCTGTGAGTAGATCTGTTAGTATTTTTTATGTTAAATACTACCATTACAGAAAACATAACAAGCAACTCCCACAATACAAATAGCCCATAAACTCTACAGATATACTATGCTTAAAATATGGTGCATCCCCTGTCAAGATACCTAGCTGACCCTTAACCAGTACAACAGTAGGAAACATTTAGAAAGCATTCTTAGAAAGCACATTTGGAAAATGTCAGCTATGTAATAATAAAGTATATTTATTATTATTAAAAAGTAAATAAATTACTTTATTTACTAAATGTATTAAATTATTTTTACCCACTTTGTCCTACTATGCTTAGAAAAAAAGGAATGTCTAATGAAAAACTAATAAGAACTTCCAGAAGTTGCTACATTACTTATCATCAATTCTTCTGGTAGAATTTTTGCCAATATAATTCAATTTTAGATTTAAGCTATGTACTTGTGATATGGCATACCAGGTGGCTGCAAGACTGTACTATTATCTGGTTTCTGTATTTCTAGTGCTGGCAAGAATTTGGTCAAGGATTAGGATTAATCATAAAACAGATGGAAGAGACATCTTTTATTAGAAAAAACCCCATTTGTTACTTTCCTTAGGGGAAAATACAAAAATGTTTTCCAGTTAATAGTTATAATAAAGTGGATGCTATACACTCTAGGGCCTTGCAAAAGTAGTAATTAGAAGTTATGTTAGATTATATTCTTCATGTAGACAAAAGAATCTGCCTGGAACATGAATAAGCCAAAAGAAGAAAATTCTACTTCAGAAGATGATGATCTCTGGATACAGTTTATAATTATACAGGAGGGCATGTTCTTCTTTCTGGGAGAATTCAGTTGGCTTAAAAAAATATATTAATAAAAAATATACCCAAATAAGCATACAACCCAGTAAGTTTATTAGTTGGGGAAAAGAATTAGAGCAAGTGATAAATGAAACTTGAGATTCAAAAGGAACATTGACATTGGTTGTCAAACCAGAAGTCCACTAAAGTACTATGCAGAGGTCCCAGGCACGATGATGAACTGTACCGAGTACCAAACAATAGAGGAACAAACTGAAATAATACTGAACATCTGGTTTTAGCAAAACAGTAAACAAAAACGGAGACATCTAGATGTAAGACTACTGACAACAGTTTCCCTATAATAAACTACTTTTCCTGCAACAGTTTTACATGATTTGTTTTTTCTTTATTGATAGGCTGTACAAGATGGCTTTGCAATATGGCTCGCTTCTTTTATTTGTATCATCTTTATTCATCTGTTTATTTTATATCTTGCAGAAAATGTGCTTGCTTTATATATGTTTCAGGAAAGACTGGTTAAAGTAATTGAAACACGTCAGCAATAAAACAAACAGTTACTGTGCTAACACTCTGTACAATGCTTCTTGCTGGATGGTAATGGTTACCATAAAGTATTAATATCAGCCACAGAAATGTTTTCACAGCAGGCCTACCTATGGCTGCCAGCCAGACCGCCTGTTTTTGAAGCAAGTCAAAATGTTGATAACTTCTGTTTCTCAAGGGTGAAAAAAAAAAAAGGAAGCACTAAAGTAAGCTTTTCCACCTTATTTGTACTGGGTCTTTTTTATGCAAGGGTGTTTTCCTGCCAACTTTTTCCCAAAAAAACACTTGGCCACCTGATTCCTTTTTTTTCTTTTTATTGACTATTTCCTGCCAACACAGTTCCTGTGAATGCATGCCACGGTGTTCCTACTTAGCCGCAACTGCATCTTAACTTCTCTGCCTTTACACTTAGGTGATATTCTCAGGCTGGCAGTTTTATATTTAGTTTAAAATTATTTCAGTGTGAAAAGCTATATAAGCCATAGTTAATAAACACAGGCTTGATATCGTTTATGCTTGGATGTGAGAAACACAGCTCAAATACTCTTATTTCTGTTCAAATTTGTTTCTAGCTCTAGAAGCTTTTCTTTTGTCCAGCAGACCACCCTTCTTGTCATCTTGTGCTTCAACTAGTCAAGTCTTGCTTTGGAATTGTAACCCACTAGCTGAAATCAGTAGAAAAATTATACATAAAATTGAACAGGTGTTTACTGGTAGGGTCAGGAATTTTATTTTTCTTGAAACCACAAGTTATTTCTCCTACTGATTATTCTCAGCTTTGTTTACCAGTGTATACCATTTTAAGGCTGATTTTTAAGTGGTGGAAATTTGCTCTCTTCTTGTTTATTTTTAAGAGTTCACATGTCCTGACTTAAAAACAAGCATGTGAACTGTAAACCACACAAAAAGACATTTGCCCTGCTCATAACTAAAGTCTTGCCTTCTCTGAGTTAGTTTCAAATGACCAGATTTATAGAAGTTAGGTCAGCATTTTAAGCCTGGTAACTGAATTTACAGTTTGTTGTTGAGAGAAGATTTTATAACACATTTCAAACAAGTTTTATCAGACACAGGTTGAGGAACCCTTAGGACTTGCAGAACAGCTCAATTGGTGGAGCCACTTCAAAGTTAGACTGAAACTGGAGAGAATGTTTGACCTGAACACCTCTGTGGCTGAGCCTGCGCTAGTGTTGCTGATCATTATGGCATGGCTATGATGCGTGTGGCAGCTATGCCAGACTTTAGTCCTATTTCTGCTCTCACAAACATGAGCTGTACTCAGATAACCTTTCTGGAGACCCCTCTGATTCTCAGTAGTTTAAGGGAGAAAGAAGCCACATGCAAGGTTTTTGTCATCTGATGGCATCTCAGTGACTGTCTCCTAACTCCTACTGAAAAGACAGTTGTATAACAAGTACCACCAGCGGCACTGGGCGTAATCACCAAGCTAGTAGCTGCCTCAACAGATAGAAAAGAATTAAACGGTTATGAAGAAGGCAAGTATTTTTTCATCGAGTCAGGACTGATGAAGAGCAGCAAGACAGAACAAGGACAGCAATGTTGTTAACATTTCAGGATTAATCTCAAATTTCAAAGTGTTTTTTTTTTTTTCAATTTCCAGCTCCTGCACTCACAAGAATCTCAGCTTTCCATCTTTTTTTTTTTTTTTTTCAGAAAAAAGATGAAAAGATGCCTGATGCATGTCCGACAAAAATTAGTATGTACCTTCCCTGCAATGCAGTTAAAACCACACACTAATTATAAACCATTGTCCAGATTATGGACCTTAATTCCAAATGTCTGGATTTGTCTACACAAAGTTAGGAAAATAAGTATGAAACTAATCAGCTGAACTAATAGAATCAATGGAGCCTATAAAAATCAGATATACACTAAGGTTTGTGTTGGATCTGCATCTTCAAATACTTTGAAAGCGTAATACATACTTAACAATTATGGAATGTATTTTGAACTAAAACTTCCTCCTTCACCTTCAAAAACAAAAGCCCCAAGATACTCTGCCAATTTGATGTTTGGCACTCTTCAGCAAACAGAAGTTCAACACCTTGGCAAAATGGCAATTCTTTTCTTTGAACTCCTTTTTCTTTTGGAATCCTTTTTAAAAGCACAGTACCAGTAACACAAGCTAATGAAATTTAATTGTCAGATATCTGAATCCTTTACTGAAGGCATCTAAATAGATTCACTGGATATGGAGAACGAAGTTAGATTTGAATGCAGTATCAAAAGGACTTATTTCCAAACAAACATTGACCTGTCAAAGAGATATACATGTCATGCAACATTTAAGAAGCAAGGCTTCTTTCTTTAAGAGCTTCTGATGCAGGCATAGTCCATGCTTGTGACACTATGTCAAACTGTAATGTTGTCACAAGTAGTAGAGAAGACTTGTATCCATTTGATAAAAGAAAAAAAAAACAACTGAGCAATATTTTAGCCTCACAGTGCAGTGGACCACACACAGAAATTAATGAGTTTTCAACTATTGATCCTAAGAAAATGCACGTACTAAATTAAAGCTTCCTGGCCAGCTGCTGACAGGCCTGTGCTTGTGGCCTTAGTTCTTGGGATTAAATCAGGCTCTTAGTTTTGCTTTTTCTTAAAAATTACAGTCTTTCAACTCTCGAAGGCTGGAAATAAATTATGAAAGTGTGAGACAACTCTAAGTGATAAATTTTGAGAAGTCACCTCTAATCTGTTGTTCTTGTAGCCCAAATTACAACCATCCCTGCAGTACTACAACATCCCCAGGGCTGATGAGGCAATTGTACCATTCTCAGTGAGGAGTCCGCACATATTGTGCCTCCAGGAAAACATGAAGCTCTGCTCCATCAACACCTTCACACAGCAAATGCACTTCTCATACATCTGTCCTAAATGCAGAAGGATCCCACAGTATGGAAAAAATGCTGTTGAAGAAATGTTCCTTGTTTCTTGCATGTATTATGGATTATTTAACTTCAGCCGTATACAGACCAGTTTCCAAAGAGTTATACCTATCAAACCAGGCATTTCAATGAGGGCATGCATTATTTAACACATGACAAACTAGGATGCTTAAGCCAGCCTGTGAGCCTGTGAACAAGGGCAACATTCACCTGTCATCTTCCTTTAAGTCATTGTATGTTACAGGCAAGGCAATTAAAAGAGAAGGGTTGGGGTTTTTTGTGCATTTTTGGGTTGTTTATTGGGGATTTTTTGGAAGCTTTCTATGTAAACTATATTACTAGATGTGACGTGGCAATTTAAATTCTACAAATAAACCATCCAATTTTCTCTAAAAAAACTTGAGGATAACAATAATACTAAATCATAGCATGTCTTCCTATGTATCCCAGAAAAATAATCGTCTTTGGATCCTGAATAGAAAGGCAACAGCAACAATATTTTGAAAAGTCTATCAAACACATTGTATATTATTGAATACATTTCAATACCTGAAATGAATTATCTCTTGCCAGTCTGTCCAATGTAGCTACAGAGAAACTACCAATCCAGCACATAATAAAAATGAAAATACTCAATTCTTCATCTGCAAAAATAATGATTTTTTTTTCCCTAAGCATAACTTAAAACTGGACATATTCACAAAAATGTTTTTTTTTCCACACTTTTCATAGGCATGGAAGTATATTCCAGATAATTATAATATTTTTTTTTTCATTCAAAACAATTTGAATTTAGAAGTGAAAATAGGGAACACTGTACTGCCTCTGTCAGAATGCAAGGCGTATTTCATAAAAATTTGTAACAGTAAAAGTACTTAGTTTCATTTGCAACATATGTGGGAGGTTTAGGTTAGCTTAACTTCAGTATTTAAGTAAACACAGATCTACCTTCTTCAGGATTTAACTTTTACAAAGACATAACAAACCTCCCTACTATTGTGAAGAAAAACATTCATTCAGTTAATTCATTCTCAATTTGTGAAAACATGTCTGCAGATTTTCCTGAAGGTGCAAGAACTGACAAAGAAAATTATTCAACACATTAGAGGTAAAAATACAAGTTGCAAAGACCTGTGACAAAAAATGTGACAGGTTTCTTTAAGATTTTAACAAATACAATAAAACTGAGGTTTTCTTTAGCAATTTGTTGCTTGAAAAATGGAATAAGCTTTTTCCTAATGCCAGCTTTTCACCACATTTTCTTTGTTATCTACATATCAACTGACTTTAGCACAAACCAAACACTCTATACATACAGGGAAAGCTACTGTGAGGTAAATCTGGCTACAAAGTTTTTTTCCACTTGTCTGTGTTTAAAAAAAACACTTCTGTTGTGACTGCTACTGAAATTAAGCACTGCAACTCCTGCATCCTGTATTTTTGCAATGCTCTATTGACCCCCATGTCTGTTAGGACCAGCTTCATTTTAAAAAGCAACTGCTGGCAATTTATCTCTGCCTAATTTATTCTTTGGCTCCAGTCAGGTATTTCACAGTAACAGTTATACCTGTAAATAGCTGTCTGAAGCTAAGATGGATACAGAAATGTCAGTTAAGTCATTCATTGAGTAGTGATTTTGTCATTGTGTAGTAACTACAACCCCCTTTTTTACAAACAGGCATATCTAATCTCTGAACCTCTTGATTTCACTCATATCATAAATAAGACACTACACATATATTAACTTTAATACTGAATAGTTCATTGATTTAATTTCATGGCATAAAATGAAGCACATAGGGCAGTCACAGTCTCAGGATGAATTTATGCACCTGCTAAGAACTGAAGCATTATCCAGTGCTTAAATTGCCTCCAGTTTAGATTTTGTTTTGGGGAAAACTATAGTAACTCATTGTCTCCAAGAAGGGAGAGGGAGAGGGAGAGGGAGAGAAGGATGAAAAGGACAGAAAAGGCGATAAAATGAGGGAGAAGTGAGTTGCAGAAGTGGATGACTGTATGTAGATCAGGCTTTTTCCACTTGCTGGCCTGGGCCTCCTTTCTGGTCAATCATGCAATTCAGAGGAAGTAGTGTAATGGGAAAGATCCCACAAGGTGCTAGAAAAGACAATACCAAATGGAAAAGTCTTACTTGGCTAAAGAAAAGTGACCTAAAGAAAGAAGTCGAATAAATGTTGTCCTTGTTCGCAGGCTGACTTATTCATACTAGCTTGCCACTTGCTAAATAATACTTCTTATTGAAATGCAATGTTTGATTTTTGTTATGATGTCACAGGGTACTGTAATTCTTTTACCTTCCTTAATCTTTGCTCATTATTATGGACATTCTATTAATCACATGTATATATGAATGGTGTTTTAGCAACTTGGTATATTTTATGGGGCCCTGAACTTCTCTGAGCATTATAAAAGAAAGTAGTAGCATTCAACAAGATCAGTTCTAGTTTTGCAGCTAAGACAGTTAAACATTCTTTATTCTGACTGCAATGACATTTGCTTATTTCTATTTCAGTTAATGGCTAAATTAACTGAAAATTAATGTACTATTAAGCAGTAAATTAAACTCTAGGATAGAGTTTTTATCTAGGATAGATAAAAATATCAGTCACTTCAGGCTGTTATCTGTAAGTTGCTATCACTGCTTTTTCTTTGAAATAAAATACAGTTCTGAAGTTTAACAATACAGTAAGTGACAACACATAAACAAGGTGTTTCCAAATAAACAAAAGTACTAAAAACATTCTTAAAACTCTAATCAGAAGCACTTTGCTGAACTGCTGATATTGACATAAACATTTGAACCTGCACACAAATATCACAAATAAACAGGTTGAATTCACAAGACTTCCAAACACCTCAGTGTTTATGTTCACATTTTTCCTCAGGGCCACCAAATGCAACATCTGATATTCTCACATTATTCAATTATTCAGATAGTAAAACATTGGAAACAAAATCAGAAGCGGGTCCTGGATGCACAAGTGAAAGCTTGTGAAAATCTTAAACACAAACAAAACATGTATCTGTGTCTGAAATCTGTGAGTATGGTCCCTTTGTGAATGCCAAACAGGAGCTCCTGGATTTGCTAAGTGCTGGAAATAAAACTGCAGAAGCAGAAGGTAATTCCAGTATCAATTCCAGCAAAAAGCAAAACATTAACCTAATAAATTAACTGGTGGGATTGTAATCTAAGGGGTGTATTTTCTCATTTGAATTATACAAACATTAAGGCTGAAAGTGAAATCTACAGTCACCGAGTTCATACCCATGCTATGAGGCAGGACCAGTATGTCTAAACTACCTGCCTTAAAAAATTGCCAAGGATGCTCCTTGCACAACATCACTAATTTTCTGGTTCTCCAAGAAATAAAGTTCTTAATATGTTGTCTATACTTCTGATATAAAATAAGATGATTACTTATTATTCCAAATTTTGTGGATTACAGACTCATTTTCCACATGAAGAGATTGCCATCACAACTCACCTTCTTCTTGACTGTGCTAAGCCAAAAAAGATAAATTCTTTCACTCTTTGCAGGTAATATTCCTTAGCACGTGTTGGCTGGATTTTATTCATTCTTGACATCTTTATATCTTTCTTAAAGATGATAAAAATAGTTAATTCAACATTTAAATTCTTCCCTATAGATCACCTGTAATTTTCCTAGACTGGCATTTAACTGATGTTCTCTACTTCTTCACTGAAGTTAATAATGATAATACTGGGTAGTATGAACCCTTGACAGACTCTCCTGCAGTCCCACTTGACAGCTTGGTCATTAGGCACTGAGAAGAATCTTGGACTTCAGTTGAATACGTAAGATTCAAGAAAGACTTTGACCGTGCTTTCTGGTTCTGCTGAAAGTGGCTGATCCAAGCACAAAAACTAGAAAAGAATTACCAGTGAGTAACAGCAGCAGGTAAATCCTGACAGCGAGGATTAAAATCAACACCTCTTTGGGGCATTTTTCTCAGACAAATGTTTTGCAAAGCTCAGCCTAAGAATAGAAAACTTGAGGAAAAAGTAATGCAATTTTTTGGTTGGACAGGCAGACTTTTAGGACATTGCATCAGGCACATACATTGTATCCATCTCCGAGTGCTTCTTGCTTGAAAAGTTCTGCACATTGTGTTGGCGTATTTAATTAGACTCCAGATTTTGCTTACAGTCAGAGTTCCTTTCTCCTGTCATATTAGGATCCAAGCAACTTTCTGATCAATCGTCAAAGCCAAACAAACCACCATTTTCCAGAAGAAAAAGGAACTTCTGCAAACAAACTCAAATCCAAATCAGAAATACAAAAACTTCATCTTGCTTTTACTACCCCATAATCCAGCTAGCTGCATTCAGACAAGAGGGTAATGAGGGAATATTTCCTTCTGCCACTGTTTCTGTCCAAAGCTGGTTGCTGTCATGAAATATCTGTGCTCTACATATCACATGTTTCTTTGATAACCTGATACAACAGTATCTTGGAATGCTGAATATTACTAAGATGCAAATTACTGCAGGTTTCTGTTCCTAATGCACAACAAAAATTAAGAGATTCTGAATAACAGCTTGCAAGGCATGTACTTGTTGAGCAATTACTCCCTACCACATATAATACCCCAAAAGTTTTCTTTCTCTTTTCAGAACACACTTTGTGTATCAGCCATCTGCCACTGACTTTAGCCATCAGCTACTACTGAAGCATGGTTTCATCTTTCACTAAAGGATTAGCCCATGCCATTCTCATCTGATATAGTCTTGCCCATCCATATATTTAACACGTATTTTAAATGTCTCTTTCCTGGTTATAACACAGAGATTATTCTTCTCAGAGGTGATGAGGAGATGACCTGTATGAGTACGAGAGGAGCATTCCATTAAATCTTCCAGTAAGCTCTGAAAGGGATAGAAACTCTCTTTGTTGTGGGTGCAGTTGAATCTTTTCTGTTCTCTTCTTTTGCCAGGAAGATATGAGTGGCTGGAGTGTTTGATTCTATATATAACTAGTTGATGTCAGCTGGATGCCAATCCCTTTGAAGAGGATCAGCCCCCAGTTTGTCTCGGTACTAGGTACCATGCAGATCCAAGCACAAGGGTAGAAACCACCCTGGACCAGGCAGGTCATCCCCATACATGACTAACTTCTGAAGCTTCAACTAAGGGGGTTGAGATTGCTTTTTTCTGCACA
The DNA here is from genome assembly GCA_035590215.1 of Microhierax caerulescens. Taxonomy (NCBI): domain Eukaryota; kingdom Metazoa; phylum Chordata; class Aves; order Falconiformes; family Falconidae; genus Microhierax; species Microhierax caerulescens. Next base: position 20,358,099 of record JAVJGJ010000001.1, on the reverse strand, counting down.
ACAAAACAGTAGGGTAAGTGCATTGTTTCCTGAAATACTTTGACTGTCTGTCCTACAAACTGTCATCTAAAAGACATTTATGTAACCTCTTGACTCTGTGATTAAAACAATGTTTATTTTTTTACTTGGTCAGAAATGCACTTTCCTTAAAGATGACAAAGCATCTAATTTAGTTCCTCAAATTCAGTATTAAATTAAGAAATGTCAAAATGTAGCATTTCTGAAATCATAACCCAAGATGTAATTAAAATATTGGTTATCAATTTACATTTTTAATAAGTGTAGATGTGAGAAGGCCTAGACCACTGACACTGCTTTTGCTACAGAATTTATGCAACCAACTCAAAGTCCATTCCTTCAAATCTTCTATCCATCAGAACATGTCCTAGCATCTGCCTGCACAGAAGAACTGCCAGTGCATTTTGCACAATTAAAACTGCAGTATTTCTAAATCAGAAATAACTAACTTCACTATTCAGCCATTTTAAACAGGCTGTTAGAAATTAAAAGTTGGCCAAATTGTGCAAGTTGGCTAAACAATGTAAAATGTGTTGTTTTTTTGCAGCAAGGAAAAATCGTATCAGAAAATCACAATGTTATCACATTCTGCCATGGTCAAAGAGAGGAAACAACAAGCATCAGCCATTATGGATGAAATACACAGAAATGGTATAGCATTAAACACAGCTTACTGTATATGAAATGTCCTCTAGCCCTCCCTAATATATATAGGGTTTTTTTAATCATAGAGTTTAACTCTCTTACAGCTTTGTCTCTGGGTGTTTTGCCATAAATAATCTTGTGGGAGTATCATGCTGCCTATCGTAACTAATCCTTTTGTAGTTGCCTCTTTTCATTTGAAAGCTATTTTCAGATGAACAACTGCTCTGGAGGAATGAAGTAATCTAACAGCTGATGTACATTCTGCTAGGATAGACTTTCAGAATATTATTTGGGGTTAATAACATGACTTCATTCCATTTTAAAAGGCTATCATTAAGAAACATGCTGATCTGTATCCTCTTTTTTTGCTGTTTCACTCTGCTTTTTTATATGAATGATAAAAACTTCTGAAACAAATGTTTACATCTCTGTTCATTCCTCAAACTGTATCTTTGTAACTAACAAATTTTACTAGCATTTGGCAATTCTCTCTAATGCTGCCACAATAACCTGATATAAAAAAATTTTACATTTTTATGTTGTTGCACTGATGAAAATGCAGACACTTATAGGAAGGTATAGTTTGATTTTCTGAAACAGGCTCTTAAAATTATGTTTTTAGTGTGACAATTTAAGAAGCAATTAACTCAGCTTGGAATACAAATACCCTTGGCTTTCATTAGGTGTGGGATGGATGCTTTTGGAGATCCTTCCAATACTCTCCATGAAGCCTTTTTACCATCTACATAAATGATCAGGTTTTTACAAGTGATAAGTACTCCAAAAGCCTCACTGAAAAAACAGGGAGCTCCATTTGTATTTAGAGTTTATGAAAATTACACCCCTCACATGGGATTAAACTGAACATTAAATTCTAGTACTGAAAGTCTTTCTTGCGGGCTTTTGCTCCAAAGAACTTGGGGATGGTTTCTGTACTCACTCACCGAGCATTGTGATTGCATGAAAAGTAGGACAAGAGATGTAAAGTTTTTAGAAAAATCAGCTAGGAGTTTCAGTGCCCAGCAAGCAAATACCTTCTTCCTCTTTCTATTCTCCACTGACCACACACTTAAGTCTGAAAGCCAGTCTGCCCTTACAGATTTCATTACTACTACATTATTTTTTGGTATTGTAAACCCAAGTACTATATGTGCCTGAAATAGCCTGTAAGCTTGAGGGCAAAAAAATAAAATGTCTTTCATATGTTTGTTTGGAACTAGGCATTTCACATGGTAAGTGTTGCTACTATTCATAGCAGTATTAATAAATCTACCATACAGTCCTTGAAATCATTGGCGTTATTGGATAATCTGTGCTGATGCTTTGCCTCCTATAATCTGTCCTTTTTATTATTTGCGTATTATCAGATTTGCTGTCAAGTTTAGATCCATACATACAACAATTTAACCTACAAGATATGCTGTGATATGTGGCCACTGAAAGCAATACTAACTCTTCAAGTGTGCATTCTATTTTTGCATCTTCTTTGGATGCCTAGGAAAGGTAAAAATTTAATGTACTGTTTCAGCCAACCTCACAGACTTATGAAATTCTGCACTGTTAACATGGGTAAACAATAACAGAAGATTCTGTATCATTAAGCCCTAGTAGCTTGAAATGACACACAGAAAGCATACCTACTACATTTTTATTTCAGCCCCTCTGTATTATGAGGTAATAAATTCAGGTAAACAGTGAATCTCAAATGCCTTGTTAAAAGACACTGATAGCAGAAACAGTTGTTGATAAATTACAAAATCTGCCAAGTCTCAAAGAATACCAACCTCTGGGCAAGACTGGTAATGACTAGAAGTCCACATAAGTTCCACATGTCATAAAATGCTGCAGAAATAGACAATAACTGTAAACCCTTTTATGGTCTCAGAAGAGAGCCTGTAGTAGTAAATCAGCATGTGGATACAGTGACCTCCCTAAGCCCTTGGTTTTTCATTGGCAGACTTAGACTAATCATAACATTTCTAAGGCTACTTGGTAGAGGTAAACATGTATGTACATACATATGTTTAAGGAAGCCCTCAGAGTTCATCAGGTTAGCCATCAATTACACTAAATCTCACAGCCAGTTAGTTCTACACTATTTCTTAAATGCATACTTCCGTAGTTACACTATTAACTGTCTTTCATGATATAGTTAAAAAATCTTATTTCTGATATGACAACAAGCATACTATCTGATATTCATAATTAAAATTTATGATCCAGATTAAGGTATTTAGAAGATTGTAAACTGGAGGATTAAAGGGGGATTAGGCAGTGAATGCAGGAGGAACTATATAAATCATATTTAAATAGAGTCTGTTATGATTTTAAGCACAGGGCAGGAAGGACTTGGCAGGAACATATTAAGAAATGAAGCTAAAAGGTTAAGATTAGGATTAAACTACGAATGAAACTTCTAGTATTAATTTACAATGTCCATTTATGACATTGATGTTCTATCATCCTCTAAATGTCCTCCTTTTCTCATTCTTCATCACCTTTTCTGCACTGACACTGAAACAATCCCTAGACACATCATAAAACCAGACAGATGATTAGATTTTAGTTGGCAAGGGATTCAAATGAACTTCACACTTATGTTTTTGGGATCCTGCCTGGATACACAACAGTACATAACTGTGGGTTACAAAGTACCTTGGAGCCTTCAGTTAACATTAACAAGAACAGTCTGTATGTAAGGGAATAGCAAGGCCCAAAATAGGCAACATCCAGTGTGTCCAAGAAGAATGCAAGAGTGGTTTGGACAGAGATCTGCAATCACCTTGGCACCCCAGCCTCTGAGGATGTACATACTACCCACTCAGTGTACAAAAAAAAAAGCTTTTTCTACATGAAATTGTTGTTGATTTGAGGGGTAAATGTCTTACTCCTTACTAATATAAAACCATCCACAAGTCCACACCCCTGCAGTACTCTTGAGAAATGATAAAATCAAAATATGACTTGTAGGTCTAAATTTTGGGCCACAGGCCAATAACCAATGCACTTATCTCAGCCACAGAGCCAAAACCCTACTACTGTCACTGATATGGCTACATTGAGCAAGCTGAGTCATTTTCTTCCATGTCGAGAACTCTGTTTTGTAGCTACCTCTTAAACAACAGGAGGTTATTAGGATTCTTTGTGCGTACTATTTTTAAAGCACAAGCGCATGCTCCAGCTGATGATACAGTTAGCTTGCTTTTGTGTTAGTTAAATCTATTGCAAACATTCAACTGAAACCAGTATGAATGTAACTGGATCAAAAGTGATGCGCCCCAGGGCCCACAAACTTGTTTGATTTACCATATGGAAAACTGTTGTCTATAACAACTTCAGCTAAGTATTTAATATACCTGTCTCAATTAAGTTTTCCTAAATGTCAGCAAGTCACATTGTTTTTCCAGCATAAAGTTACTATGAGACATATGCCATGTTGAACTTGGCATTTACCCAAAATTAAGCTCCGCATATGCAATATTAACTTTGCAGTGTCTTCTGCAGTTAATTAATTTGTAATGTTGATTTTAAACTGGGCTTCCTGTGTTCTTACTCCAAAAGCAAGATAGTCTTACATATAATTTGCTTTAATTTCATTTTAATGCATTAAAATATATGTCAAATTCAGAATTTTAAATCATGTAGACAGTAAGAACATGTGAAGATTATAATGTCTTATTATTGAAGAAATAACAGAATGTGTGTATCAGAGAAACATACTAGACTATTGATACAAACCTCAAAGCACACTGCTCTTCCTGGTTTTCTTCTTGAAGGTTATGAACAACTGAGAACAATTTCAATTAATAAACTGATAATTTTTGAAGTGGCAATAGCAATTATTTTATTAGAAATTCTGGGTTTACTATGCAATCTAATCATTGTTACATTTGTTAAATCCTACAACCTTTTAAGCAGAAATAAATAAGTAGAAAATGGTCTGTTTAGTGTTGAAGTTACTGTAGTCTAATGCTTAAGCTTTATCTATAGGTTGAGAACATCTAGTGAAACAGTTCAGTCACTAAGCAACAGCTTCCTTATTGCCACCCGCATCCCAGTTTCCAGAATATTACCATAAGGATGATCAGTAGAGTTTCTGACATCCAGAGCTCTCCATTTACAGTTCCAGTTGATGTCTCCTTCCCCTGCTTATGCATTTTCATTTTCAAATCCCCCAGGAGGTCACTAAAAACAAAGCAGGATTTTTTTCCCAAGTAGGGAATAAAGTAATATTGCATCTAGTAATTCAGTTTCCTCTTAAGAGAGAATTAAAATGAAAATGTTCTAAATGTATCAATTCATAGAAGCATGTTATAATTCTTTGTTAGGGCTCTCATTTTCAACACCTTGAGCTTTATTTTGAAGCTTCTTTAAAAACAGTTTTAAAATACTATTTAACAGACACTTTAATGCAAACTTCTCTTAGAAGTATAAAATGTGCCCTGAATTTCAAAAGCAAGCAGAATATTAAAGAACAATTGAAAAGAAAATGTTTATAAGCAGTAAGAAACTGGTCGGTATGTTTAAAAGGGGTTACCTGATCATCAGTCCAATTCAGGACACAGAGAGTTAACTGAAGTTTTGATGTGGGAACCCTGGGGTCAGATGGAATTTTGTTCCTGGTTGCAGCAGAAGCTAGTTTTTACTAGTCTGCTGTTAAGATGGTGTGTAGGACATTATAGACCTGATCTTGATAACAGCTGAATGTCATTCAACTGAAGTAAAAGTGGAGCTTGAGGTGCTCAGCATCTTCAAAAAAACAGGTTTGTGTGTTTAATACTGTCCTCCAAAATTTTGGAAGAATGATTAATTTCACTAATACCATATGAACTGTGCTATGTATTAGTTAAGTATGCATTAACATGTTGTTGGATTTCAGGTGTAGGGTATGCAATATCAGGCATTTAAGAGAACAGAGGTATGTATTTATCCATTGTATTGCAGTCTCACCCAGCTTAAACCTTGGAAAAAAGGTCAGCACCCCCAGAGATATCATGGTAGAGGAACTATCGACACTCAGCAACAGAGGTGCAAGACTCTTCAAGAGACGTCAACGGAGATCTGACAAATACACATATGAAAATTATCATTACGTAGCAAACAAGCCAAGAAATGTGAGTATTTTGTAAGAACTTACTAATGAAACACAGTAAGAATAGCTTGTGTTTCCTTGGTACTCAAGATACAGACTGTGCATGATTAATTTGTAGTTTCAGGAAGAATAAAAGCAAAATTCTGTACTAGAATGAGGCTAACATGAAGTGAGCCATTTGTATTTTATTGAGCTCCTATAGAGAAATAAAAAATCCGAAAGCCTTAATACTTAAGGACATCAGACTCAAATCATTCTCATTCAAATCTGATTCAGGTTACTAGTGATCAGAGTTCTTTTCTTGTAATATTAGCTCATTGACTATTGAAAATTAACTAGTTAGTGATATTGAAAAGGTTGGAAGAAATGAGAGTCTTTTCATGCAACCAGTAAGTATTTTTATTAAAATATGTTGTGGTCTCAACTCAGTTCCCAGGCAGTAAAATGACTCTCACAACTGGTACCAATACACACAATACCAATACAAAAACTGAAGAAGTTGCCTGTCTTCAACAGGGAGAAAAAGGACAATTTTTTGTTTGAACTAGTCCTTCAGGAACAGGGTTAAAGCAGTAGCAATACCCTGGGAATCCCCATGGCAGGAACCAAATGCACCTGGTGTCTGTCTCATCTGCGGCCTTTGCAAAATATTTATACCTTTTCCTTAACCTCTGACAATAGGAACAACAACATTCATAAATTTTAACTAATTCTCCAATGCACTGCAAGGTTTAGTTATCTGAACGTGAATACTCTATGCCCAGTCTAATACAGCACGCAAGCAGCCCCTCTAATTCCAGTACTGTATTAAATTCTGCTTCTCCGCTACATTTGTGCATCCTAACTGATTTCAGATACAAAGGTACATGACTAAAGAAGTGGAATTCACCCCAGTACTTTTACGATGCTTTGAAGATGAAAATAAACAAGTTCTAAAAAAGTTATTTATTATTAATTAATCTAGGAAATACTTCTTGTAGAAATAATTTTGTGTATTTTAGTAAAGAAAGTACCCACACACCTGTATATTAATTGTAAGCAATAAAATGAATGCAACTTGTTGACTCTTAAGGAAGGATTTTGTCTAGTTGTATCTCATAATGAGGCTTTGGGGGCACACAACAAAAAGACGCATTTGCAATTTACCACTTCCATGCTAACCAAAATGTTAAGGGATCTCACAACAGTCAGGGAGGGGATTACTGGAGCTATGTTCAGTATTTCCAAGATTACAGCTGAAATCTCTAAAATATTTTTGTTCTCTTCCTAAAGAAGGAATTCTCTATGCTTCACTGACTGTTAAGGTAAATACATTTGTAATTCTGTGGCCTTTTTATTTCCCATACAAAAAAACTCCACTTTATTCAGGAAGAAAAGTATTTCCTAATATCCCATGTTATAGAAGAAAAAAACAAGTTTCTTTTCTTATGGTACAGGTATTTTAAACTTCTTTGGTCGGTCACTCAGTGGAAATTAAATCCTACAGTGATCAAATGGGATCAGGTTTTAGTTTTGATAAATCTGACTTTTTAAAATAAATCTGTACAAAAGAAACCCTGTATAAAAAAATCCTGGTAACTCTTTTGTTTTGAACACCAAAAAATATTATTAGAGCAGTATTATTTAGAAGCTCATCTATGAATACTGTCCCCCCAGTTTCTCCCTCTATTGAGTATTAGGAGCTACACAGATAAATTCTGAGCACAACGCCATCAAACTCATCAGTTTCTGTGTCCAGTTCCATGCTTTTGCTACAGTCTGACAGATCGCTTCCCCTCTAGTCTACTGCTTCACACCAAAACACATAAAGTACACATGCTGTACAGTCAGTATGACATAGTGACACATGAAAAAATGATGCTTCTTTGGTATCTGTTCCATTCCCTTAAATGCCTACTTAGCCATTTAGTGAAGACACGGGTGTTGTCTTCATCATCTTTATGATTCTGCCTGTCAAAATTAATCTTTCTACCATACTTAAGGATGGCCTTGATCTTTTTTTGTTGCAATTTTAAACAAGTATTATTTGTTTGCTTTCTTACTTTAAGAAACTCTTGCTCTAACACAGTCTATATTTAAATTGCTTTTAGCCTATGTGTCATAGCTAAAATAAGATACTGACTTCTTATGAGAATCTAAATCTATATTTATGCAACAATGATTAAGCCTTTGGATGTTTCCTTAGAACTGATGACCTGATCAGAGGGTGGAAAATAACAGCATATCACAAATCCCCAGAAAGTGACCTGCACTTAAGTTGTTATTTCTATTACAAATAAAGGAAAAGAAAATCCCAAAGGCAATTCAACAAATGCAGTGAATTTTCAACTGATAGGGGAAGAGCCGCTTTGAAGAATCAGTGCTTTGAAACTCACATGGCTCAAACTTGCCAGATTTCTTGAATCTTTGGGTAGCAAGGGTGCTCTGTCTGGCACATAACAGCTTCTACTGCCTAGCAATCCAGGGGATACATTTTATGGGCCTCTCTGCCAAAGTTCACTGTGAACCACAGAGCCCATATGCACAGGTAGATTTTGTGATGATTGTTGTAAGCAGAAGGTGGGATGAACTCTCTCTTTGTAGACTGGATATCATTATTTAAATATTCCAAACTTTGGAAAAGGTCAGACAATTCAGCTGGATGGTTATAAGACTTTAGTCGTCTTGACCTGGCCCACAACACATCCGATCCTTTCAATAAAGCACTCACACACTTGTAATACAAACATTTAAAATTGTGCTGGGATATCATTCTTAACACTGAAAAATTACTCTCTTTTACTTGCATAGCCAATATAAGAGAGTTGCAAAACTGTTTCACCTTTTGGCTGAGGGTCAGAAAATCTGGGGAGTGCTACCTAGCAAGCGGAGTACCAAACATCAGGACAGTATGCCTTCGGATAGCACACCCTGGGTCTTCAATCTGGGTTGTAAACTGCAGCATCACTCCAACCCTCAACAGAGAATCACAGAGGCTTTTTTTTGCCTGTGCTGTCAATAATATCTATTTCTATTTGAATGCAGCGCGGAGAGCCCATACAGAGCACTAAAATGGACGGCCTCAGTGTGGAAGGAATTCCCCAGCATGCCCCAATGACACCTCCTAATACACCTGATCCCCGGAGCCCACCACATCCTGACAACATCGCCCCAGGTAATATATGAGTTTACAGACATTAAATATATTTAGTTCTCATTTCACAGCAGAGGAAGGACCTCTTCATAAAACAGTATCTTCAAGAAGAATTTGTTAATGGACGCACTATCAGAGATCAATCAATTTGAGTCAGATAAGTAATCAGAATCTCCCACAGAAACGTAAAGTGGTGCTCTTCAGTCACTTCTGTTAATTTTTAAAGATTTGATATGCCTTTTGCACTACTTCTGCCTAAACTGACAACAATATAATAATATCAAGAGAGACTGCTTCTATATTTACTGGTATTACAAACATTGAGGAACGGATCCTCAGATTTAAAACCAGATTAATATACTGATTTTTCTTTGCCAAACCTTTGTTTCTAATATGCTCAACAGTCTGAAAGTTGGCCATTGTAGTTTAATTACCTATAAATGTAAATCTGAAGTCACTGTAAGTTTTGCTAGAAACCTTTACAGAGGGGTGACTTAAAAAGGAATTTGCCTGTGGCTGCATAAACTGTCCTTTTTAAAGTCCCTAACTGTGAGGGTACTGTTATCTTCATTTAAAGCAGTGAGTTAAAAGAAGGCCTTTTTTGTATTCTTTAAAGACTAGAGAAGGCTAATTTGTTTTAATTAATTTATTCAGTGATATAGCCCTTCTTCCTGTTTATGAATTATCCATGAGCAGACTGGTTTTTACAAATTCATTCTTTGTTCAGAATTACTCAATGCATGTTTTGTGCAGACCTTTTCCAGTCTATGTAAACTAGGTCAATGCTACTCTGTTAGTGACTGCTAAGGCTCTGTGCATCCATTGGTCAAGTGCAATGTGAACAGGGGTAATTTCCATTGCTAAGACATGACAGAAATCTTCAAATCTTTTTTTAGGCAAAAAAGGTCTGGCAAAAGGAGTAGATATGAAATCAGAAGTGGTTTTTAAGCTTATAGAAGGAAACAGCAGTAACTTAAAGATGATAAAAGGTTAGAACAGAACTCCCTTGTTTTTCAAATAAATAGTTTGACTCTCATAACTGGTTAAACCTTTACTGGTTTTAATTCTTAAAATTGTACACTAAGGTCTGGCTTCATCCCCTCTCCCTTATTTATTCCTGCCATATTGTACTTGGCTTTAGAAGAAATCACACGGAATATGGATTTATTTATTTAATAAAATTCTGATCAGAGCCTGATCCTCAGATGATTATGCAGAGAAAACAACCTATTCTTCACTTTTTCAGATCATGAAAAGGACCAGAGAACCAAGTAGGTAGGACATTTACAGCATCTAAGCCAGAGGCAAAGACAAAAACTCCACTGTAATGGCTGTGATCCTAACTCCTTTTAACACTTTTGGAAAATGTCACCTTAAGACTATAGAATGAATTTAGTTTTAGACAAAAGGCTGGTTTTAAAATCTTTTTGTTAATTCAGCCCAAGGGCTGTGTAGCTGTAGTCTGGTTTCAAACAAACGCTTATAAGGATAGAAACAAATTTGTGTAAAACTAATACAAACTTAGCATCAAAAGAAGGTAGAATACTTTGGAGGAGTTACCTGAAAGACTACAAATGCCCACTGACAGCTTTCTGTTTCTGTGTTGCTTTGGCCAGGTGACTTCATCCAATTGTTCATTTTACTTAACAGTGAAATACCTGTATGTTAGTTCCTAGTTATATAGGATGGTGGCAAGGAAGCAGAAAATGCAAAATAGTATTATTATGGTTTTGGCTTGATTGCCTTGCAGGATATTCTGGACCACTGAAAGAAATTCCTCCTGAAAAGTTCAACACTACTTCTGTGCCAAAGTATTATCAGTCTCCCTGGATAGAAGCCATTAGGGATGATCCAGAGCTGCTGGAAGCTTTGTATCCTAAACTTTTTAAACCTGAAGCAAAGCCAGAACTGCCTGACTACAGAAGCTTTAACAGGTAATTCTGAATGGACACTGAATTTTACAGTGCAGAGAAAAATTACTGTGAAATGAAATGTTTCCACCAGCTGCAAAAAAATCTACCACCTGTGTTTGCAAGTATATCCATAAACATGAACACTCATACAAGTGGCAAATAACTGCATTAAGGAGGGAACTAGTATCTCTCTGAAGTATGGCCCCAAAACTCATTTGCAGAACTAGGAATATAAGATGAATTGTTGAAAACATTGAAAGAAAGAAAGAAAGAATCATAATCCAGTGTACTCCATAAATGGAAAACATGAGATATAGCAACACTTAACAACTCTTTTCAGTATGTCTGTTGTTGACTTAATTGGCACAGGATTGTAAGATGCATCAGGGAAACTCTCAGTCAAAACTTTGTAAGCAGTACAATGAAAAACACTGTTTGTTGGGTATTTTTAATACAACTCACATGGTTTTTCTTTTAGGCAATGATAGTACAATGAACTTTATCTCTCAACCAATCCCTCACACCAAATACTTAGCAGACTGCATATTTAATTGCATTTAACATTTTTTATATCTTCTACAACCTTTGGTAACAAACTAACAACATTAAAACATTACAAAAAGACTTAAAAAACCACTTGAAGTAGAAGGGGATCTGCGAGTGAAGTTATTTACATAGTAACTAGTATACTAAGGCTTTCAGTAGAACTTCTAGATATATGGACAACACTGGGTTTTGAACTATTTTTAGGTTGTTTTTTTTTTAAAGTTTTTTTTGGTTTGGTTTTTTTTTTTAAATTTTAAGTTTTAAAACACATTCTCACTTATGTCTTTTGCTTTCATTTCATTTCATATGATTCACACTATCTTTATTGAAATTACGGATAATTTTTCTCTGAATAACTGCTGCTGAGTTCCAGATAGCTGAGCCAAACCAAAACCCTTCCTCAAAACACCATACAGCAATCTATTGAAAAACAAAATGGCTCTTGGCAATATAAACTACAGAGAAAAGTACCACAAACACCACTTGAGTTCCTGCCATTAAGGTGAGCCCCAACTGCGAGTACAAGGACTAAAAAAATCACACAATTCAACATCAAAACTGGCACTGCAGACACTACACTAATTCTGATCTCCTAACAGCAATATACATTGCCATGTTAATAACTAAGTCTGTGTAGCACCCTCTTCTCAGCAAACAAAATAACAAATACAAGTCAGAGAGATGTGCCACAGCTGCTAACACTGGAACAGTAAGAGCACAGTTCACATACTATGGTGATTGTAACTGGAAAAAAACCCAAACCAAAACACAAAAAAACCCCAAGATACATATACATGGAATAGAGACAGAATCCATTCTCCCTCTCACAAGAAAGATTCTGACTCCAGCATATGAGTTGCTACTGTGAAAGACAGGATCAGACAGGGCACAGAGGCCCCATTAATAGGGCTATATGTCTTGGAATGGTATCTGATGGCTTCTTTGTGGAGTTTTAGCAGCTCTGTGGTACCATATTCTGTTAGTTGTCCTCTTTACAATATTAACTGTCTGGATTTCTTTCTGTCCTGATTTTCTCTTTGTACAACATGGCAGAACTGTGGCTTACCACGGTCCAAATTTCTTAAACACATGCATTCATGTAAGGGAAAGGTCAATATTCTCCCTTGTAACTGCCATAACAACCTAAAACCTAGCACACAAATCCAGATCCAAATTGTGAAACTGCTAAATCCAAAACACAAGGCATATAAATATAATCCACCAACTCTCCTTGTCATGGAAAAAATACGCATCCAGAAGAAAATAAAAAGATGCCTGGTAGACCTAGAAAAGCTGTTACATACAGTACACTCAGATTTATGTTTTCTAGCAAGAAGCAGCAGATCCAAAAATACATTGAGAATTTGCAAAATCGAAACTCAAGACACAAGCCTCCTGGAGAGCACTTCACAGCCATGACTTAGGTATCTACACACCTAAAAATGCACACCAAAGTGGGGTGTCTGATTATGGGATTCAAAATAGACAGCACACTGCTTGCCAAACTAATCAACAGAAGACGTTCTAGAAAAGGCTAATTGTGACTTATATTTCTCTTTGCTAAGACCATCAGCACCTAGTTCTGTCTGCTTATCTTCAGATCAGGGCTAGATTAAGGTCTTCCTTTCCAGAAACCGAGAAGGGGTCACATATTCTTTTAACATTTGTATAGACAATTAGGTTCATTTCTTGGAAAGAGCATTTTCCCAGAACAGGGTCAGCGTGAGTTTATTTCTACAGGAATATCCAACTCTCAGGTGAGGTGTAAAATCATGGTTTCTGGCTATTCCACAGAGGAGGTGGGAATACTTTCCACTCTCCTTATCAAGACCTGTGCCATAGTACAAGAAATAATAAACCTCTTTGGGATAGAAGGAGTAAACATATTTTTCTAGCTAAACAATTAAGAAACTCACTTGGGGAAAGGGAAACCTGGGCCTACATCTGAGTTCCCAGATCATTCAATGCAGTTTCTTTAACTACTGCTTACAGTAAACTAAGCAAACAGATTTAGGAGAAGGAAACAGAACCTACACTTCTCTGCTATTAGTTGTGTGGCCTGACACCTATGCTAAGAGTCCTAGACTGTCTAAACCAAGTAATTTTTTTTTATTTCTGGGTAGTACTTTTGCTGGAACATTGTATGTGAGCAGTGAGGTCCACTCTTACAAAGAGATCCCCTCAGACTGAAAAGGATCCAAACCTCTTGCAGAACAGCTCCAGTCACAGACACACTATACTATTATTTGACAAAAAGGTTCAACATTAATAACCATGGATTTTGAGTGAAAGTGCCTATTTGGTCAAAGCTTGCTGCAGTAGCATGTATGTGTTTTCAAGCAAGGAATTTCAGGCAAAAGATTATTAATTACAGAATCACAGATGAGCATTGGTGTAAGATAGTTACAGCTGCCAGTATAGCTAAGATAAAGGTAGATCTGATCATTTATATAAGGAAAACATTAGATATCTCACGAATGTAGCAGCCTTTGGGCTTTGCACACAGGGTGAGATATATCTCTTTGGACTTCTGTGTCTAGATCCTACTAAGTCATTCTGTGCATCTAGGTCATAGCATCCTTGATTTCTTTAATTGCAGTCTTGGAGAGAAAGCAATTGCTACTATATTAGGCAATTAAAGTGCAATATAATGGCACCATTTTGTTATCAGTGAGGGTATCAATCAAGGCTTTCTATCGTGCTTCATCATTCAGTAAAATGTCATTATGTTTGTTTTCCTGCAAAATACTGGTACAGTCACCATGAGTCAGGAGGGGGTGTGGTTAACAGTGTGATGCAAAGGAAACGGGCTTGAGATTCTTCCTAGCTCATTCAGTGGTATCTGTTAAAACAGCACCCAGACTTTACAGGTCATATTCAGGTTCTTTTCAGCTTTCCTAGTTCCAAAAATAACTGTAAACTCAACACAACTTCAGCAGCTAGGGATGCCTGATGTGTTGGAAAAGATGCATAGATGCATGGCTTAAAGGTATATTCAGCACCAAACAGCACTCAGGTGTTTTTTTTCCCCACTGCCAGCAATGAGGAGGCAACACATTTTATGCTGCAGGGACGTTGCAATGCTGGCAGGTCAATGAATGAAGGAGCAGTGAGAGCAAATGTCAAGCACATTTGCCTTCTGAGGCAGGGCTTTCTATGTGACAGCCAGGAATGGTTTAACAGCACATAGCACTAGACAGAGTGCATAATCAGAGAAACTGAGGCTCTCTGAATATACTGTTCAGACCAGGCTACCCTTCCTCCTCCTAGATGAGAATGAATCTGTTCTAGCAGAGAAATGCTATCTGATTTTTCTAGGAGATTAATTCCTATCAGGATTGAAGAATTATTTACTAGTGAAAAATTTTCCTGCCTCTTTTACCAGTGTGGAAGCACCCAGTAATCACCTGTGGGAAAGACACCATGAATCTACATTTGTTGAGGAGTTTGTAGTATTAGCTAAATTTTAGTACCTTTATTCCATGTGCTTTCTTGGAGCTAGATAAAATGCAGAGGTAGAATTATGAGTAACATACAAAGCACTACATCTTACTCACATAAGACAAGCAAGTCTGACTAGTTCTTCCTCTCCTACCAGATAAATTACTGCTCAGCTTTCTCAATTCCCAAAGACTACTGTTTCAAAAACACTACAGGAATCCAGTCCGTCTGGGCTGGGCTCTGTTTTTATTGATTAATGGATTCTGACCTCTATTGTAAAAATGCTGAGGACCAGTGCCTCAAAGGAATTTTGGGTGCTAACTTGAACTGATGTGAGATTAGTGGAAGCTGGGTGTTTAGCCAGTTCCTTAGCACCTAAGTATTTCTGTGAAACTGGCATTAGCTCTTGCACTAAGCTACCATGAAGCTCTGAGTATTTTGCAGGGTCAGGTTCTTAGCTCATGTGTCTCCTTTTCTCACAAGAATTAACAATAAGCAGAATATTCTAAGAATGAGAGTCCATTTTCAAATGTGAAACTCACATTTTTGTATTTATGTAATTGAAGGTTCTAATACAATACAGTTAAAACATTTCTTCAGATTTTCCCAAATAATCAACCACAAGTACTCTCCTGTGTTAGGAAAATATAATGTTCAATAAGAAAGACTGCAGGAAAAAAAAGCCCTGCTCAAACAACAGCTAAAAATAAACATGATTTGGCCTACCATTGTTAAATCATGCACCTACTTTTTAGGAATATGCAAAGTGAATATTAAACAATCTCTTACACTTCCTGGTGCCACTTCCTATGGCTCTGAACCAGCATTTCCACCCGTATTATGAGCAATGACTACTGGAATTTTTTACACATGCGTTTTAGGCTTCTATACAATGAATCAGAGTTCAAGTGATACAGTTGATGTACACACAACACAGGTCATTACAACACCATGTTGTCAGACAAGTTATTGCTCATAAAAATATACTGCTGCTGTAAAGGAAAAACAACCTCTATTAGCCAGTTACTGTACTCTCCTTTATGTTGATCATCATGTGCTTCTGCTTAGCACACAGGAATGCATAATTCTCTGAGGCCAGACTTTGTGTAGGAACTACGTAAGAGGTTTTTTCACCCAAAAAGATACTAGAAATTCCATAGAACACCCTCCTGTTTCTGTCTACCCACTGAAACATCCTGTATTTAAACCCCAAAAATACTACAAAGAGGATATTTTACACTATAGAATTGTTTTGCATTTTATACAGCTATTATTGTTCTGTTCATATTGATTATCCCTTTAATTTACATATTGATGAGAATTAAATATTACAACAATGTGAGAATGTGTATCATAATTAGAGCAGTAATTAAACCAACCTTTATTATCCTGTAAGATGTAGATCACTACATGCACTCTGTGCCAATTACCAAGCAATTATTTTTAATCAGTATTATAGTGTATCCAATTTGACATTGTGACCTAGGAGACGGTTTCACAAGAAAAGCTTGATACCACAGGCACTTTGTAAAGAATTTCCTTTGACCTGCAGATAATTTAATGCTTGGTCTGGCTGCTGCTGCAAAATCTTGTCTCATCTTCATTTGAGAAACATTTTTAGAGTTTAATCCAAAGCAGTGCTCTTCTGTCAGTAAATGTGCATGCCTAGAACTTTCATAATTTTTTAAGTCTTACAGGATTGACCTTTTGGAGTTAACACCATCCCCTTTAACAAATGCTGCTTCTAACAAAATTCAGTGAATTATCTGTGTAATGACAGAGCAGAACCATTTATTTTATGTCACAGATTCATTTTTCTGAATTAATCTCTTTTTGAGTGTGTGTGTGCAGTTAATTCTCCCTAGGTTTTGTGTTATCTACAGTTACCTTGCTGAAAATCTTAAGATATCTTAATGGTCTCTTTTAGTTCCTGTTGGTGTTAATTTCTCCAGGCTTCTGCTATAATACTGGAGCCAATGGAAGTATATACCAGCAAATCTGTTATTTTGTACCAAACACACAAGTACCAAGGCTGGTGAAATTCCATTTTAACAAAAATTCATTTATGCATGCCACTGTGTATCTACCTTTGCAGAAAACACAGCTGATCAAAGTGCAGACCACATATAATAGTGTGTTTGCTTATACAAAGAAGTATGGGAAAACTGACAGAAAAACTCAAGCTTTTTTTTTTTTTTTTCAGCCTAGAAACCCACAAATATAAAAGAATCGCCAGAGGTATTTGGAAATACTGTTGTTTTTAAAAATTTGCAAATACATGTAACAGTTCCTGCTCATTATTTATCTTTTAGTTTCTCAGGCTTATCGCCAGAGGGAACATTTACATTTAAATAACATAAAAAATACTGGCCAAAGACTAGGGGTCAATTCCAGCCAGTGTTTCAAGGTTTAGTTACATAAACATTTTCTTCAGAAACAAAGCTGGTGTAAGAAGTCCTCACCCCTTCCCCTCCTTTCCAGAGCCTGTTGTCTTTGGCTGTTCCTTTCTGCTTCACATTAAGCTTTGCTGCCTCCTTGCTTGTATCGCTACAATTGTTTGAGCATAATGATATAAACCAGATCGCTGAAATAATTTGGATTTCAAAATGCTCCTTTGTTTTGAAGGGTCTTTATTTAAGCCAGATCACCTAAGTGACCCAAGTTTATAGCACAAACTACATACATTCTAAGTGGTACAAGAATATGGTGCTGAAATATAGTGTAGGGGGAGGAACATGCAACTGGGGATAGGAGAAAATGAGGTGAGAACTTCCTAAACTAATTACCTGCTAGAGAGAATGTATTGAACATGTTTTCAGACTTATCAACTGATCCCCAACAAAATAAGCTTTGACTCACCAATGACAAGGTTTTCTTGCAGCATCTTTTTTCCTCAGCTCTTCCATCCATTTGAATTTTCAAGAAGGCTGCAGGCTTTATCTAAGGGAAAATAAATCGGATCTTAGAGAATTTGACAGAAAAACAATCAGAATATTTTCCCCAAAAGCTTGAAAATGTAAACAAGCAATTGTACAAAATGTCTATTATTTGAATAGACTTTGTTCTTTTCAGTTCCTCAGAGGAAAAGAAAACAAGTATTTTTAAAATCACATTTTACTTTTATTTCTTTAATATCTACAGAGTTGCTACTCCCTTTGGTGGTTTTGAGAGAGCATCAAAGCTGGTTAAATTCAAGGTACCAGATTATAATCTATTGATGCTAAATGATCCCAGATTCATGATCCTTGCAAACCCTCTTGCTACCAGAAGATCCTTCAATAGAACTCCTAAAGGATGGACATCTGAGAATATTCCTGTAGTGTTCATTCAGCCTTCGGATTCCAACACCGTTCCAGAAACAGAGGACCTGTGAGAGAAGCTGCACTCTACACTGTACAAAATGCTGAAAGCTGCACATCCCTGTGTTTTTTGTCCAAATATTACTAAAGGCTACTGACAAAATTTTTCCTCGGCAGCTGGAATATATGTAATAATGTCTGATACAATGACTCTTCTCTGGCATCTAGTTTCACCTGTAGACATAATATAAATAAAATAATTTGGCAAATGTTACTGAGATATTTTCTATTTCTGTTTACATGTTTACATGTTCTTCTACTTCCTTTTACTTTCTAAAATCTTTGATTGCCATTTAAGAACAAGTGTATTAAGAAAAAAAGTGACACCACTATCAAGGGATTTGATTTGATTGGGATGCTGATTATGGTAAAACAACTGAGCAACACCACAACAGTGCACTTGGTGCACTTTGAGTACTGCCTGCCCAAGAAAAGCTATGACAAATAAACATTTCACAACCCTGCTTTCAGTCAAAGTTAAGCATTTTGTTATTTCAGTGACAGCAAGTTCAGTCCATTTGCCTCCTTTCCAGATCTTACTCAGCTTTAATTATGGATGTCAATACCCATGTCATCTGGATTTGTTTACAGAAAATGCCGTAAATTTGGCAATGACAAGGATTACATAGTATGATGAAAAAGTACAGAGGTATTTCCTGCGTAAGTCTAGAATGTTTAATCACAACTAAAAAACCCACCAATGACTAGTTACGTCAAACATACCAAATGAGTATCACTAAACTATGTCACCACAAATGCTTTTGTTACTTAAAAAAAATTTGACAGACCTTTTCCTTTACAGCCATAGTATATACTGGGACTTAAAAACCTGCGAGTTTTCTTGCTCTTGATATGCTGGCAAGCTCTGGCATTCTAGAGATACAAGTATCAGATCCTTATTAAGCACCCGTAACTATATAAGGGACAGGCAAAACTCAGTAAAAAGGTGCTGGTTTTCCATGTCATTTTTCAGGTTACAACTACATTCTAAGAGTAGTTGTAACTACATCTCTAAGTAAGAGGCAAGCATCTGTTGCATAATTGCTTGTTTCTAAATGCTTTTGTATTTAAGAAGTATCCAATGTCTGCAGGTTGGATAGTTTAATACACAGTTCAGTTTGTATGTGTTTTGAAACAGGAAACCTAATTTCAGCCAACAGGTCACTCACATATTCTAGATGCTTCTCCAGGGCATTATGGTCTCTAAGCATGCATGCAACATTTGAGAGGTTTCTGGTATCTCAGATACTAATTTTTCCTTTAAAACAAGACTATTCATCAAATTTCACAAGTTCTATGGTTAACAATTAAATTTTATCTCAAAATGAAACCCACAGAAGATTGAGATGGCAAGCAAAAAACGTTTTCCCAGACAGTTTCCTTATTAATGGTTTTGGTGGCATTGAGCTACAGAAGTGGGTATTTCAGAAAGAATCTCACACCTGAAGAAAAGAATGGTAGAGTGAGATATACAGTGCAAAAGTTTTGTCTATATTTTTGGGGCTGGAATTTGTGTTTGTGTTTGTTTCAAATATGATTTTAAACCAGGTAGCGGGCAAAGGAAATTCTGTCATCTATTTTCTTCGATTTACTTTGTCACACAAACTACACAAACAACAGGTCCTTAATCAAATTTATGGAAGAGAAACAAAAAAATAAACCCCATTGACTGAGAACACTTTCCTAGCAAGGGATTAGTTTGGGGACTTGAACTGTGCACATTGTACAGCAATCATATGGACAATGCTAAAAATATTAATTCTTCAAGGCTAAACATGCAAAAGCTAAAGAAAAAAACTATAGTGGGGAGCAATGCAAACAAGTTCTGGAGGAATGTGGTTTTTACGAGCCAGCATAAGCATTCATGAGCCTATATGAGCAGAAATGTGAGGAAATTGGTACACAGCACATACATAGTGAGACCTGTGAAGAAGGGATATATAATTTTTATTGTATATGCTGTAAAAATAACCTATACATGCAAAGCATGCCACCTTGCTTCTTACACAACACACATTAAAGGTAACTTTAGTTTCCTATTCATCTATAGATCCACTGGTGCAGAATGGGCTCAGGAGGCTTCAGATGTTTGAGAAGTATGGAGCTTGCTATGCATGTGTTCAGCTGATGGTTCAAATAACAGTATCAGATGTGTATGGAAATTACTGACAGTCCTTAAGCCCTCAAATTCTGTCTGAGACTTCTGGAATGAGCTGTGTCCCAGCAAAACCAATAGGTCTAATTCAACGTTCAGCTACAGTTATAAACTGCAGCATGAGTAAGAACACTGTACCTCTTGCTTTCATAGCTCTACTACCGTACAGCTACATATACTCTAGTAAATCAAATGTATCCAGATCACTCTTTTTTAAACTGAGGCCAGCTGTGAAAGAAGATGTCTGCAGCTATATTATTTAATCTTCCCATACTGGATGGCTTTTGCCAAACTGCCTTCCTATCATGAACAGGCCCTTGACCATGCTAAACTCTTGAACTGTGCTTGGGAACTGTTTGGGAGAGTGTTAATTGGCAGAAGCTAGGATCGTGCAATGTGCTAAGTATTCAACAGCACAGAGGATCCAGTGCCAGTGTCCAGGAATGTTCCCTGGCTGCATCAGTCTAGATGTAGCCTTATTGTGTAAGTCCCACCGCAATAAACAAATCTCTCTGCCAAAAACCAATTCCTCTGCCACGAAAGAAGATCTCTTGTTAAGATTGGGAATTCAGAGTTTATCTATTAACTTCAATGGGTTTTAGCACCTGCATTTGTTTTGGGAGACACTTACATGGCACTTGAAACTTATCCTGTAACTAAAGGAAAGATTAGTTTTGGGTAACTAATAATGAAACATCAAAGGTTAAGATGTGTATTAATTTTTGTAGGCAAAGAGATGGCTCTGAAGTGAGAGAATAAAGGTTTCTTTAGTTATAGTCTGGAAAGATCAACAAATACATATTTTTAAATTTTCAGTGGTGCTTCTGAAAGATTCTTCTAGCTGTAAGGAATACATTTGAAAAGAGAGATTAAATAGAAAAACACATGAGCAACAGCTTTATACAAACATCAATAACCACAGTATATAAATATTTCACTGGCAGCACTGAAATAATTTCAGAAGTACTACATACAGTAGATGATCTGAAATTTGCTCTTGAATCCAGCAGGCCACAGTCTCCCTGACGTTGCTTTCTGATGACATACTATTTGCTTGTATCTGGCATAAGGTATGTTTGCATGAATGGGGTAATAAAAATCCCATGTGGTCTCTCTCCCAATTTCAACAAAAAACCTGCAGCTGATTTGTTTTCTGGTTGTTGTGTAATAGAGATTAGGTATTAGTACCAGAAAATGAACAATTCAAGTTGTTACTTTATTATGTCCAGAAACATTTTGTTTATACCTAATCTTGTACCTTGGATGTATGTATTTTTTAACTGTGTGCTCCCTTCTTAGATGTCCTAAATATGCTGGCATATTTTAGCTGCTTTCCCTCCTGCATAATCCATACAATTGACAATTGTGGAAAAAAATTAGTATTCTATTGTTTCAAAGCATCTCTGTGTTTTAATTAATTTAATACACATTGTCTTGATCCAAAGCAGCAAAAATATTGGAGATAGAATTATGATCCAAATAAAACCAAACAAGGGATTTGACACTGATCTCTGTGCAGACAAAATTTCACCATTCATGCCACTTATTGCATCTCAAATGTGTATTTGTAATCGAAATTTATGCCATGACCAAAGCTACTATGTGTTCAGCATCAGAATGGTTGCTTCAGATTATAGAAATGGGCCTAACTATGCATGTAGTTTGTTTTGCATTGTACATATGATGAAGTGCAAACAACCCTAATAATGCCTCAGAAATACTCTGGGAAACTGAATGGAACTGTAGGGAAAACATGACCACATATCTACTAAGATCTTTTTAAAATTATTTCCAGACCAGCTATGAATAACTTGAACTCTGCTTCAGTTCTTAGATGGCCTTCCTAATCAGCACAAAATATTCTGGGCCATACCTAAGACAACAGGATAAAATTTCCTGAAATACAGTAAGACTGGAGCACAAAATCCCATATATGTTAGATTAGAATTTCTCCATGTGGGGGCCATAAATTATTAACAGTCTAGCCAGAAATACCACAAGATCCCCATAGGACTGACAAGTAACATAGTGCTGGCTCCTTCATTATTCCCAGAGGCTACATACTGTTCAAAACCAATGCTCTAAATAATTTATAAATAATATGTTTGCCACAGAGCTGTTATGTAATTATGTGTGAGAATATAAATGATAAAAAAGTTATAAAATGCAGTCAGCATGCTGATTCAGTTTAAGAAACAAAAACTGCTTATAAAATACTCTTATTAAAAGGAAATTGAAAAGGAACTGAAAGGGTAAAATCCTTTCAAGGAAGTAATACACAATTTTAAACAGCCTGCAGGCTAAATAATCAGAATAAGTAAAAACTACTACAGAGCTCTAACCTTTCCCTCCAGAAAGAGAACCAGAAAAAGAAAGATTCAGAAAACAAAAAGGCAAATAAAATTTCTCTGAAAGGAAACAGTGATTAGACTATCTAAACACAAATAAAGGAAGTTATGAGAAAGGTCTCCATGAATGGTATGGAGAAGATGAGGAGGGAACAATAACACAGGAACAAACTGACTCTTAATAAAATTATAAGGAACCAACTTTAACATTAAGAGAACAGATTCTTTCTCAAGAAATGCCTAGTTGTGGAACCTGTCACTATAGGATGTTGTGGGTCAAAACCTATGAATAACTTCATAAGAGCAAGAGGACTACACAAATTAATAGTGGTAACTAGACCTATCATGGAATCATGGCTCCTATGCGATCTGAATCTGGCTGGGTCTTATAATTGGAAAATTTGTGTGAGAAGGATCCTCCGCCCCGCCCTGCCCCCCCCCCTCCCCCGCCTTAGCCTATTTCTTTCTATAAATACCTTCCACTGGGCACTGTCAAAGATCATTGAAAGAGGGATCTGGTAGTCCTATACAATACTTCCTGTCTGTCTTCCAAAAATCATGTGTTTAAGAACCATGACAATTCTAGCAAGTGCCATCAGTACAGATGTTGATTAATTTACATCAAAATACCCTCTATGGGAGCAGTTAGAGGAAAGCCAATTTCCACAAGTGAATGAGAAAACTTAAAATGTAAGTTAAAAGCAGAGAAAGACAGGGTTAACTTCAAACCCACACAGGGTATGGGCGCTGCAGGGAACACAAAAGCCTGACCTCAGCTACACCTTTGGCAGGACTCCTGATCCTCTGCAGTCAGACCTCACCCTCCCTGGTCCACACTCACCATGTCCCATGTTAAGTATGCATCAGCTCACAGTACATTAAAGGGATCTTTCAGTAAGTTATGATTATTATACAAAGTGTAAGGAAAAAATAAGGAAAAGAGAAAGGGAAGTTTCACTTTACTGATTGGAACACAAGAAGAGTCACGGGGGAAAAATGTCTCTAAAATCCAAGCGTTGTACCCAGGTCCATCACAGACTGGTCTTGACTCAGCACATGAAATTTGTTTCTCAGTTTTCCAGTCATTCCATAATGCAGGCTGTATAAGTTTTTGAGGGGGTTGGGATTTTTTCATTTGAAACAAGAAATTTCATGGTAAAAAGAAAGAAAGTAAAAAATAGGTTTACATGAGTAAATACATAATATTCCAGGCTACGGTGCATAATGAATACAAGAACTATTACTAGTTGAATGAAGTTCTACTTTCATTTTACTTGAAATAACAGACTTCATTCTACACTGGGCAGATTTAAACGAATAAAAGTATCAACAAATTAGTATTTCATGTTTTTAAATGGCAAGATGTAACTCCAGCTTTTAAAAAGTCCAAATAACTTCCTTCTTACAGTTATTTTTGGCCAGAACTATGAACTAAAGTAAAGATGAATTCACAAATATTTTGTTTTCAGATGGAAATTGCATTTCATGTGAACAAACTTCCTCCAAAACACCTGGCCCAGCATTTGCAACACTCCCCTACTTCAGAGAGACACTGTGAGACAAAGTAAATAACACCTGCAAAAGCAGAAGTTTTATAAATCACTGTAAGAGTAAAAAATAAGCCTGAATATTGTGAGCCAACTATTCTTTCAAAAGCAAATGGAGATTAAAATATTCGATGGAGTTTGTACAAAGAACAGCCTGAACTTTGCCAGTTCAGAGCTGGCTGTACTCATTAACACAGGAATGCCCTCAGGCTGCTTGGTGTGAAAGGTATAAGGAACTGAATTTCTCGAGAGTTCTGAAGGACATCTAGGCAATCATCTTCCAGGGGAAAAAAAAACAGAAAAAAAAGCTTACAATCCTCTCATAACATGACAGGACCCTTCTGCAAGCAAATACATCCAGTTCCTCTGACGTAGGTAGGAGTGGTAAAACAATGGAGAAGGATTATTTAAAAGGGCAGTGCAGAGAACGAGATCTTGGGTGGCATACAGAGCAGCAGGCTAAGAATCCCCACGGTGGGAAGGCTAGCAGCCATGCAGCAGTCTAGACGGTATCACTCTACTTCCTTTTCCTTTCTCTGCAGAGCCAAGTTACTCCAGCTAGAAAAAATATTAACTTTAAACAGTAGTTACTGTAGTCATTACACTCAAGATTACTGAAAGATGACTATGCACGATAACTACAAATTATTATAAACAAACATTTGAGGCATGACAGGCTCTTCCTAGGCTGGACTCCTGTACATCAAGAAACCAAGTAAGGCTTAATTCTGGAAGCTGAATTCTAGCAATATGTCATTCCTCAAATTCTTAATAAGAACATTTTGACTATTTGCTGGCAAGGAAAAAATAAGAACATGCTGTTCAAATAGGAAAGAAAAGAGCAAGCTGACCAGTTAAAGCAAGCATTACTGAACTCAAATGGAATGTGCTTATTTTCTAGCAGGTTTTAGCAGCAATACAAATACATTCCATCGATGTATCATTGCTGAAAAGAAAGTGATACTACACACAGTTCAAAATAAAAACAATAACATCTCCATATATTTAATGCTGCTGCTTTATCATTCATTCAGATATGGCTTAAAAAAAGGCACAGAGAATGGGAAATGGGGAAATGATAAGCATCAGTGGGAAGGAAGCGGTAAAGCAGACCTGCAGCTCCACAGTTCCATGAGAGGCAGACTGGAGGCATCTGCCCCAACTCTGTCTTCCTCTTCTAAGAGAAACCACTAACAGCACACTCTGTTCGGTACAGTGTTCCTGTCTGTCACTTGCAGTGCAGTGGAGAAATATTAACAATTCTCTCTACTGCCTGTATCAGTCTGGTTTAACCTTTGGCTGCTTTGAGCTGCTTTGAGCCAGTTCAGACCTCAGTGTGCTCTAGCTACAGCTTAATGGAACACAAGAAAAAACAAGTTCTATTATACAATGTGTCCCTTGCACATTATGTTTTCACAATGTTTAGAGGCTTGTACAGGTAAAAAACTCCCTCTGATTTCCAATCTAAATTTATTCATACCCCCAGCTTAGAGAAATGTCTTTTTTTTTTTTTTTTTGTCCAATTTTGTCCAAAACCCAAGCTTCCTTTCCTATTATATTTGCCTCAACTACTACATTCAAAGACTGTAAGGTCTTTTATGCTTCACTTATCTAAACTACATAATCCAAATTCTTTTAGTCTCTTGGTCACTCCACTCTTTTAATAGGGATTTAAAAAAAATTTTTACAACCCTTCTAAGTCCAGTTTCATGCATATGAATTTCTGTATCTGTTCTCAGTTTCAGAGATTCACCAGCCACATGCACCACATGTGGCATTAGTACTTCCTTATCTGTGCAAGAAAGAGGGCTCAATTTACCTTTTCCACACTACCATCAAATTGAGTGTAGCCTTTCTTTGGCTTATATATCCATTCTTTCAAATTCTCTCATCTACCATCTGACAAGCTCTGCGCTTCTATCAGAGAGTGTTTCCTATTAGTCCCTAAGCACATGACCTTGTAGTTTCTATTATGCTATTTTATCCCATTTTATTTCTGTACTCCTCAAGGTCATGCCATTATTCTGGTACAACGCCACCCTACAGGGACTGTTTCCCAACTTTGTGATGTCAACAAATTTCATTAGCAAGTTCTAGTTTTTGTGCCAAGATCACTAATGAAAATATTAAATAATACCAGTTTCAATATCAATTTTTGGACAAAGCTCTAACAACTTCCCCCTGCCATTCAGCATAATACACTGCCACCTTTTCCTCTGAGGTATTTCTTTGCCCATCTGACAATTAATTTACTAATTCCCCTTTTGGTCAGTTTAAAATTTTGTTTGTCTAGAAAAGCAGTTACTTTGTCACAGAAGGAAAGCAGGCAAGTCTGGCATGATCTGTCTATGGTGAAAAAAAAGGGTTTATCTTATTTACTTCCATGTCAGATTTTTTTTCTTCCAGAATTATTTTTTTTTAATCTGTAAAAGCAGAGGCTAAAAAGTGCCTGCCCTCTACAAAAAGCCAATTTGCCTTCAGTGTCCATGTTACAGAAAACTAGTTAGTTCAGATATTCATTTCAGCTGAGTCTTGTTGAGAAAACCTTCACTCTTAACTCCAGGAGCAAGTGGTTCCTACTCCTCTGCTTGTCCAGAAAAATATTACTATCATGCTTTTACGACAGAACCAATAACCAAGGACTAAAATAAAAGTTTTTACTAAAGGTTAGAATTGTTCTGGTTTTAAATTTACCTGACAACTTAAAAAAAAAACAACCCACATTGCCATAGATTTGTCTACAATTGAAGTGGAGCATAGAACAGAGGTACTTGAACTAGCTAGCTCTGGAAACAGAAAAAAGTATGGATGTCTCAGATATGGAGGTATCTATGAAGTCATAATTTTCTCTGATTAGTGAGATATAAATCTAGCACAGACTAAAGTCATGTATATTAAATTTATAGCTGCAAAGTTAACTTACTAGTTTGCAAATGAAAACCAACTTCAGTGCATAGAAGCAGGGCTAAACACTTATATTACACTATCGACTATATTCTGGGAGCTCTGAAAACTTCAAAAAGGATTAAAAAAAAGAAAAAAGCATGAACACTGAGAACACTTAACAAATCAACTGCCTTTTTTTAAAAAAAAAAAATAAAAATCAGTGTATTCTATAACCCAGTCCTGTTAAATTTTGCTTAGGTACAGACTGGGGTGTATGAGGTCCACACTCATCTAACATGTATTTTATGTCAACTAAATCAGTTTTACAGAACCAGATCAGTTTTTTAAATACCTGCTAACATTTTTGCATTCCATTATCTGAGGTATTTAATGTATTTTAAACTTCTATTGAGACAGAGTATATATTATGTAATGTTAACCACTGTATTACTCCTAATTTTATATTCACTGAATACTGCTCTTTTGCCTTTGTTTTACTTCATGTTGGGTTTCACCCAAAAAGCTCAATTTAGCCACAGAAATAAAGGAATGCACTTTTTTAAGGGAACCTCTCTTGCATTCTTTTCTTTATCTGTTGCAGCCAGCCATTCTTATTGGTTTATATCTTAAGAGAAAGCAATAAATCAGACCTGGAAATCTGACAAGATTGTGCAAGACTGATGCAACACAAAGTAAGACCATCATTAAACCTTTATGTTTTCAAGAGCACCCAGATGAGCACACAGTTTGAAAAAAGCACCTGATATATACAATATGAATACAATTTTCTTATACCTCTATTGTTCCAAGAACTAACTTTACAAACAGAACAGCCTAAAATAGGAAGAGATTTCAGTTGCATTGTTGTTCCACAGAAGTAGATTATTGGACTGGAAACTGGATTATCCAAGAGGAAAAATATTCATTTGCAAGATTTACATAACCTCCACCCTTTCCCTAGTTCCTAAAGAATGGACACAATCATGCACACAAAGATTTTGTTCCAGGCCCATCAAGAAGTCTAGAGAAGAATGAAAACCAATGTTTCTTTTTCTACAGGGTGAAATTCTAGATTACTTATATAAAATTGCTTTTATCACCCCACTGAACAGTTTAGCACTTGAAAAACTACTGGGAAAAAAATTATAGTCAGGATAATACACAATGAATAAGTAAGAGCAAACTGTATTGTGTTTGTTCCTGCACCTAAAGGAAGAAGACTTAAAAAATGGTGGTTATACTCTATGAAAGTGTGTCTACAGCTGATTGAGAGGAAGAACAAGAAACTTTAACAGAAATTATAGGATGTTTAGAATCTCAGCCCACAAGACAGCATGTAGCAGGCTCCTCCCTGCAAGTCTATAATGCACCTTTATTTAAACTCTTTTGGTCTCCTCTGTCCTGTTTTCCTTTTTTTTTAAACCTCACTAAAATAAACCAACACTTCAGAACACTCTCATTACTTCTGAAGTTTGACTTTGAGCTTTTAAGATGAAAAAAATAGTGATGCTTTTTCAGACAGGATTTTCTCCTCCTTTCGTTCATGCCTTATGTCCTCAATTTCTTTTTCCTTCCTTCTCCTCTTCTCACTGCTGTTCCATACCCTCCTCCTAAATTGTATTTCTCCATATTCTGTTCTCAACTGTCTATGTTTTGCACTTGCTTAGCCTGTTCTCATAGACCCAGTATAGAGCAGGCCTGAAGCATGACTATAAGCAGAAGCACACCCAGAAAGGCAAAGAGCAAAATAGCTTTTAAATGTACTGCTCCAGATAGGATGAAAAAAGGAGTGGGAAACTAGCTGACTGAACACATCTGCCTGAATGAGTCTTTAAAGAAATGCGCCACTAGCCTATTTTGAAGAAGAAAATGGATGTGTATATAAATTTTAGACTCTATACAGGATGTGGGAATGAGAGCATTCAGATGACTAATCTTCATGTGACTGCTTGCTACAGGCTACATAAGGAAATCTTTGCTGGAGTATGTCTAAAAGGCAAGGTTCTGAGCATAGGTATGTATGGCAGGGGAGACCTTAGGACTGGAATACAGTTAGGTAAAGATACCCACAGAATACTGTGTCCCCACTTAGCTTATTGCAAGCTGAAGAGATATGTTTTTACTAGTTCTGCTCTTATGTTGGATCTTTCTATGACAATGCAGCTGAGCATACAACCTAGAGAACTTGGACTAAAGTGTTGTTACAGCCTCCTTTCTGCCTCCCTAGAAAATGCATATGATTATTATTTTATGTTGCAAATAATAAAAATGCTATTTACTTGTTCTCCGGTTCTTTTACCCTTTTATGGCTCTCCTTCCCACCAATCTGTTTTCCTTCCTATGGGTAACTTGCAGTATTATGAGGAGCACTAAGGTAACTGCTCAGTGAAAAAAACACTACTCCTGAAGAGAAATAACTACAAGAGCATCTTGGAATTTGAAAGGGTTTTTTTTTCTCCTCTCTGGGCAGAAAAGTTTAAACATAAATCTGATGATACCCCTAAGGCTTAGAAAACATGGCAAATCACATATTCTTACTTCATCAAACTTTACACTGCTACTGTGTATGCAGAATAGGGCCCAGTTTCCCTGGTAACTTTCAAATTGGTGATTCTTCTAGAATTATTTTCTTCATTCTTTTTCTTCTCAGCAGAGTAGCATGGCCTTAGACACTCTGAAGAGCTCAGTAATTATTTCACAAAAACATGATGGCAGTTCCAGCCACTGGAATTAAACATCCTTTTCAATTATAACGGTAACGTCCCGTAAGTGTCTCAAGGTCAATGATAAATGGTATTTGATGACAAAAGAGACTGGACCATAACAGGTATAACCATACACAGTATAATGTGCAGTGCTGAACTACATTAAGTGAAAATATTAAAAAAAAAAAGATTTAACTAATAAATCACACCTTAAATTCTGCATTAGCTTGTGGAATTTTCTGCCTCACATGCTACACTTTAATTGCTACTTTACTTTTTGCAAAATCCCCCAGTAAGTACAGACACAGTTCCTGTTAAGTATAAAAAGTTGATTTCACATGACTATCAGCTCATAAGCAGGAAGAAAGATCAGTGCAGCAAAACAAAAGTAACAATGATAAAATCAATTAGCTACTCAATAAAACATTACTTAACTTAAAAGTCACAAAATTTAGCCTTCTATCCCTCCAATCTGAGATTTGAAGCAGACGTAATTTCTTCATGAATCATTTGAAGATGAAGAGGATAGTAAGTGTTTGAAAAGGCTGTTGTAAACATGTTCCAGGTGTTAAGAAGAAATATGAAAGAAAATAGAGAACAGGTGCTCCAGTACAACTGCAGGTGTGAAAAATGTTCATAGAAATACTGTGTATACAAAACACAATACAATAAAATTATTTCAGAGGAAGGAATCAGAATTTATATACACATCAGCCAGTGGCAACAACAGTATGGATTACACTGGAACAGAAAAGTTCTAACACAAAAAAACTCCCCTTTTGTGTGCAGCTGTGAAACACAGGTTTGCAGCTCACTCATCAGTGAAAATGATGCATGATGATTGCAGCTTTGAGAAAAAAATATTTCATGCAATAACTTTTAAACTTTTTGAGATCTCCTAACTATATTAAGAATTTTTTTTGGTACATAACTTTCCATAAATATGTTTTAACCTGGACTCCACATGTGCAAAACCCCAACACCCTGTCTATGCTTAAGGATCTGGATACAGTCCACCTCCATTCTCTTCCAGCTCTGTGTTTTGTGTCACACCCTGCACCCCAGCCATCAACAACTCTGCCACATTGTTCTTTCTTCCTTTTGAAAATCTTCATATTGGCCTGTTAGCCTGGAGCCAAGCTGAATGGTTGGGTGACTGAGTTGAAGTAAAACCCTATTTTACTTTACTCTGGATCCAGCTCCTCCAAGTTTAACATGTTTTCAACTCTCTAGCCAACTCTCCAGTTTAACAATCTATGTTACTAATACTACCAAACTTTACATAAACACCAATACTAAACCCACATAAACATTCTTCTGCATCCCTGCATAGCACATATCCTGTACTGACAATAACTGCAACAGGAAATCATTTGCCCTTGTAGCATTGTTTCATACTTGCACCATATATTCTAATTTTAAAATTCTTCTGTCAGCTCATTTAGGGCTTCCTGTGCCACACCTGTGTCATTCTCTGAACTGTGTGGAAGACTCTGTTAAGATTCACGGGTAGAGAATCTTAAAATATACTGTAATTAAAGCTCACAGACTACATTTACTCCGAAAAAAAAGGAATGGAAGAAACCGATACAAATCCTAAGGCACTTCTAGAAGATTAGCAGCGAAAAACAAATCTGTGCTGAAGAAAGGGCAGAGGCGAACAAGAAAGCAGAGTCCACAGAGAAGCAAAAATATAAAAACGAGGTCATAATCAGAATGAGGCCATAATCCTACTTTGGGATACACAGATGCCTTTGCTTGACTGGCTTTGCAAAGAAGTAACGCAGAGATCAAGGACTCCAGTGATACTAACCAAACTGATAAGCAGAATGTTTCTTATAAATATACAATAACAAGATGCACTAACACAAAACTGGATTTTTTATGGCAATGTTAACATACTGACTTTTAACATGGTTTTATCTTCACATTTCTAGTGAGAACTAGAAATTCAAATATCTATCATTAAACAGCTAAGAACAAACTACACAAAAAAACCTAAGAATGCTCACTGTGCCAATATACAGTATGAATTTTAGGACAATGAGAGCATCAGATATTCAACTCCGTTCAAAAATCACAAAATCTAGGAAACTTTTCAGGCAACAAGAGGCAAACAAATACAGTATCTGTTACATGTCAATTACCAGCCATGACATCTGAAAGTCTCAAGAAAAAAACACTTTACACAGACCTTGTATTAACTTCAACTTGTGAATGTAAGATGACTATCCAAATCACTGAAAAGTGTGGTCACACACACACACATATACATGTAACAAAATCCTGGAAAATTTAATGAAAATATGTCCAAATAATTTTGGGGGTTTTATGAAATAAAAAGTTGGCCACTTGATGAAAAATGTTGGAAAGTGAAAATGAGAAATTTGTCATTGCCAGTGGGCTTCTTTCACTGACAATATTAACAAGAAACACTACCAAAAATTGATCTGATCAAAATGTACTAAAATTGACTTTTTAATGAAAATGGATACAAAAGGAACAAAAGCATAGTATTTAAATAAGGCAAGGAAGTAATTTGATGCAGTGACTTGTGTTCCACACAGTCAATTCTGGAGTGAAATGGTACTGCAATCTAGATGAGCTAAAGGAGATGCAGGAAGGGAACCTCACAGGGAAGTTGTTTAGATTGTTATTGCAGAACACGCTGTTGGAAAAGTGAACATGCTTTTATACACATCAGCACTTTACCAATCCTTAAGGACCATAAGAAAGAAAGAGAGGGAATACAAAAAGTTGTATTCAGCAGCATGTGCTAAGGGTTGGTAATACTTAACCTTGTGCTGTGTTGGGTGTGGTAATACTTAAAATTATCATTGTTTATCTAAAAATGAAATGTGTTAATGAAATCTAAAGGCTTATCCAGGGAGATAATAATAGTGAAATATAGAAGGTACATGAACAATTAGAAATGCTAGTATTCGTCCACATGTAATTACTTCTGCACATAACAAAAGGAAACACTCTTCCCTCTCCAAAATAATAGAGCAGATAAAATTTTAGGGAACTCGGCTTTGGAGCAATGACCCTCGGGCAGGCGACAGACAGTGTAGGATCCTCAGGGGCAACATGGCACTTCAACACCATGCAACTCCGGGATGTACATACGCTTGTCCGGGATCTGGCTTTGGAGCTGCCCGGACTCCGCAAGCCACCCACGTCCCTGGGCTATGGCATGGGCACCTTCAGTAAAGACAATGTGCGTAGACAGATATCCAGAAGTGCGCACTGGAAAACAATTGCTGGAAAAGGAACGGTTGCCTCGTTCGTTTTAACGGGTTATTAACTCGAAAACCCAGCGTCTTGGAACAGCCCCAGCGGAGCCTCTCTGGGCCGCGACCAGGCGGCTTCGCGAGCTGCGACCAGCTGCCTCAGGTGCAGCCACAGCGGTTTTGACACTGCGGACAACCGCGTCCTCAACCAGGGGTAGAACGGGGAGGGAGGGGGGGGGTTGCGGCAGCCCCTTACCTGGCCGCGGCTCCCCCTGCCCTCAGCCCTCGGCCGCGGCCCCTCGGCCGCCTCAGGGGGGCTAACGCCGCCGGGC
>JAVJGJ010000001.1:20294473-20323996 GCA_035590215.1 Microhierax caerulescens | reverse complement strand
GGGTGCGGGTCGGGGCCGGCGGGCTGCGGAGCTGGGGCTGGGGCAGCTCCTGTGTTAAGAGCTGGGAGGTGAAGTTAATGTTTAACGTGGTAGTCACATGCCCGTCAGCGAGTTCGTCTGGAGCGTTTTCAAAGACTGTTTGGAACAGGAAATGCCGGTACAGGTAGGATGGAGCTGTTTGAAATATAATCAGTTTACAGTATTTGGAAGCTGTGTTTGTTCTTTGCTGTGTTCGTACAGGTGGAGTTTGAGGCATGTCTGTAGCTATATGCAAAGCATCAGCTTAGTGCCCGAGCCGGCGTTTAACTTTGTCCCTTGCTTAGATTTTCATTGCAAATACTTTAAAATTAGCTTTTCGGAGGAAACAGCTTGTACTCTCGACAACTGTTTTTCCCTTCCCAAAATAAGCTTGGGTTTTACATATCTCTACTTAATGCTTTATTTTGCGCATGCAAAAAAGCCCCCTCTCGGTTAACTTTGAAGCTAGTAGGATTATTTTCAGAGCAAAAACTTAAATTGCGTGAATAGTATTGTGCCTGACCAGTGATGCGGTATTACCTTTCCCCTCAAGGCAGTGGATCTGACTATTATTAACTGCTCTGTTCTTGTAGAATGGAAGGGTGATTTCAGGCATCAAAATAGTGAGAGTACGTGTTATAATCTGAATATAAACTAGCCTCATCAGATGATACCTAACTGTTTCTTCCTGTAGCAAATTGTTTCAAAGTAAGATGTAGTTACTGGTTTGTTTTCTTAAATATCAGATTACTTGTGGGAAAAGTACTCCTGGACCAGTGGGGTGTTTGCAATAAAAACACCTAAAATATGCACTTGACTGTCATATCAAAGCTTGATAGTGCAGAATCATACAGTGTGCATGATGTACTGCTGACAGAATTGTTTGGGTGAGAGACCCATAGGACTTCGTGGTCAGGGTATTGTCTCTATCATGTGTTGTGTTGCTTTCCGAGATCTTGGTAGCAACCCTTTGTTGTTTTTCCTTCTTTAATGGCTCTTGTTAGAGTAAAAGAGTTTAGTCAGCCAAGAGGCACAGTGATGAGAATGAAACCCATTCAGAGGCCTTTGAAAACATATGGTTTAAGCAGAGACAATTTGGGGTTGGGGCCAGGTTAAATGATTATGGGTTGAGGCTGTAATGGAGATGGACTGGATCAGAATTTTAGACATATGAACTGAGTGAAATGTTTGTAGATAGCTTTGTACTCATCTGTTTGTGAAGAAATATGTGAAGTGTAATGATTCAGATAATTCTTTTTTTGTGGGTGGGCTTAAAGATGATGTGCATATTGACATTCCTTGAAGCTCAATTATGTAGTTTTTCCTGGTGGCTTAAGAAATCGGAAAGCTTTTGGGGAAGGAAGAGCACTTGGTATTTTGCAGTTCTGTTAATGATGAAAAACATCTACACAGAAAACTGAAAGGCAAGATTACAGTTTGGACAGGTGGTTAACCTGAGATAAAAAGGCAAGTGTGAGAATTATCATTGCAAAGACACCTTCTATTTTCGTTCAATAAAGAGTACGTGGTAATCTTGGAACATACCACTCTGTAAAGGAGTAGGAAGATGGAGAAACAAAAATCTGCTCTGTAGTTTCTGTGCGATGATTCACTGTAAATACTGGCCCATGTCATTGGTTCGGAATTTGTTTTCTTTAAGATCTTTTACTTGGAGTTCCCATTGTAGCTATTTCTAAAGTTAGTTTCTTGTTGCAACAGTCCAGAGATGCTGAGCTTGTGAACCTGTTGTTTTGGTTTTGATGCAAACAGGAAAGTTTTTATTGGAACAGCTTAAAGAAAAAATTGTATACTTATACAAAAGCCATCTGGGATAGCATCTATGCTTCTGCTGCTCCCATCTTGAAAGGATATAGAGAAGTATGGCATGCAGGAGCAGCAGTTTGGTGTATGAGGGACAGCTAAATGAATAAGGGCTGGAGAAGAGAAAATAGCGGTCTTAAAAATAGAAAAAGATTGGGTTTAAAATCTTCAGAGACTGGTTGGAAGAATTTCTGGAAGATACAACCATCAAACACCCCTTTTATCTCCTGGGCACTTCTTGAGTCAGTGACTGCAGGCAGAAAGAATGTGTCAGACCAATAACACTGGCTGGTATACTTGCAGATGGCCCACAAAATCAAGGCTAATAGCGGTTGCTGGGGATGGGATTTTTGTTTTGTTTTGTCTTAGTGTTACATGTGTTGCAAGTGCTATTAATGCAGGGTTTTTTTTTCTCTATTTGATATTTCAAATAGTGAGAATTTGCATTCTCATAAACCTGTTTCTTTCACAGCTTTTGAATTGTATAATATTATTTTCAAAGACAAAGACTGGTGACTATTAAAAGCATTAGGTGTATCTTATGGCAACGGAGATCTGTTGACATAACACAGTTTGACATAGTGGTGGAGGTGGAAGGGGACAGTTTGAGCCAGGACCAAAAAAATATGAGTCAGCCTAGTTGAGGTGAATGTAAGAGTTTGTTCATTTCAAATTTTTGTCTTTTACTACATTTTTTTTTAAAGCAGCTTCATTGTTTCTTTTGGTGGTGTGGGATTTTGGGTTTTTTTGGTGGTTTTTTTTCCCAAACATGGGGGGAAATGATTGCAACCTCCAATATTGTCTCGAGACAAATCATCTTTGTTTTGTTGCCAATTTTTGTCAAATTTTAAGTGACAGGCTTTTGAGCTGTGGAGAACACTGATATTCTCGCAGTTGCAAGTTGTTGAAATTTTGATGGATTTCATTCTGTCGAGGAGGAGAAAGTAAGCACAGTCCTAATAATGTTGGTTCACTGCAGAAAGCTCTAGTGGTTTCCCATCATAAGTTTATTCCCTTGCAGTAAATTTAATCACTTTTCCTTCCAAATTTTTGTTGTCTTGTATCTGAATTCCTAAGTTGTATATCAGTTCAGAAATCGATTTACCAGGGTTCTCAGACCATGGGATGGGTTGCCAGGCTCAGCACAGAGGCATGAACTGCCAGCAGAAGCAAAAAGCTCTGTGGCTTCAAAGTAACCTTAGCATTGGGCATGAGAAAGCTTTGCCATTAGTCATTTATGCAGCACACTGAGAGTAGTTGCAAAATGAAGTTGTGAAGACGTAAATAACAATTCTTCAGCCAAATTCCAGAGACAGTCAACAGCTTCTGAACCCATTGGCAGGTTTCCACCCAATATGACAGAAGGGATAGAAGTCTTATACATGATGATGTATGTACAAAGTGCATACATACAGGCAGCTGGCTGGAAAAGAGAGACCTTGTAAGAAGATGCAAGAAGCAGGGTTGGCATATGCCCCAACTAGGGAGAAAACTGTGTGAGAAGTCAGCTGTAAGACGTAACAGTACAGGGAACCAGGCATTGCTAGTTCCAGTATTCACAGAACCAACTGTTTATCTCATCAGTTTTATCTAAATGGATTGCAAAGATGCCTATAACCCACATGTGCTTGTAGAAAGTGATTTGTTTAGGTAAAATAGTAACTGCACTGATTTCTAAGCTAACGTAGTTACTTTTTACATTAATTACTTACATTAAAGACTGTGCCAGCTGCAGTTACTTACAGGCTAGGGTATACCAACAAAGTGAGTGATAGTCAGCAAAAACACATGTTAGTGTTATTTGTTGTTCTGGAATTTATAAAGGCAAGTGCCAGAAACTTGTGACAGGTATATATTTTGCCCTGCAGGGCTGCACAGCTGAGACTCAAGTGCTTGAGGAAGTCATTGACGACTGAAATTGGGCAAGGTAGAGTTAACTTAGGCTGGTAAATAGATGTTGGTTTCAGAGTTCATAGCCCTTGTTTAGTGTCTTTAGTTGAGAACAGTCATCCAAAATTGATCCCTTTAGTCTGAAGGGCAAGAATATTTCTTTAAATCTCAGCTGTTAAAAGATCTTACGTAGCTTGTCAATAAAACTGTGTGAAATAGCTGTTTTGCTGAAAGATTGCACCTGCTGAAGACTGTACGGTTCAGTGACCTATGATCTATTCTCAGTCACCCACACCTTTGTCAAGCCAGAAACTTAACAAAGAGCTGGTAAACCCCAGTGGCTAATAAATGCTGCAGTGCTCTGTGCAATGCTGGCTTACCACAGACATGTAGTTCCTAATTATAGACCTAAACAGTATTGAATTTGAGGGAGTCGGTGGTCTGAGACCCAGTTATTTAAAAGCTTCACCAAACATTATGGGAGGTGGAGGGAGCCAAGGCTGGTCAGCAGCACCTGGTTTATGGAACAATTACAACAAGGGTAGCCTTGTCAGCAGAGCAGTACTCTTGGGGGGTGGTCCAAAGCCAGAAGAATTTACTGTGGCAAGAGCACGTGCCCCAGTGTCTTCCACAATAGCTTTCTTTGATCTTAGCTTTTTTCTTCTTTATTTATTCTTTTCTTAAACCTCAAACTTTGAGATAATACCAATCTCAAAACAAGATTCTACTATCAACATTCCTTAGGGAGAGTTTTTGATGACAAATGGATGACAGAAGTTAATCCCATTGCTTGTGGCACCATTGGAAGGCTCGTCTACAGTGCCCCTCTTATTAGTGAATAAGCAGCTATACAACACAGTATTTGATATAAAATATTAGTGGAGGAAGATAGGGTGGTGGAACTTTCTACTCCAGGCTAGGACTTACTAGTCACATTGGCCAGAGAACTGTGTGCTAAGATCGTATTATTTCACAGCTACTGGTTGTTCCTTGGGTTGACTGACTGGTTTTGGGGAGAAAGAGTAGTTATTAAAGGGACTAGAGTGCGCTTGGTGCAGAGTTCTAGTTTAGAAGTACAGAGTGATCTTTTAAATGAAATACCTTCCTGATATGCCTTTCTTGTTTTTTCTTAAACCTTTGACACATTTGAATTGCCGTGGGGAAGTATGTTTAGTACAACTTAGGCAGTTTAAAGAATGCATTTATAGAAAAAGTAATTTGAGAAGGTTGCATGAAAATAGTTTTTAAGTAGTCAGCTCTGATCTTTCTAATGTTGTATTTAAATTTTCAGGAAAAGGTGCTAATGTTGTGGGTAGTTAATAGAGGCCATATGGATATAATATCACAGTGCTTTGGAAAATGAGTATCTGGTTCATGTACAAAAACTGTACAATAAATGTGTTCTGCAGTTTTAGAATAAGATTGTGTACACTTACCTGGTGTGATAGTTGAAATTGTTTGTATTCACAACTTTGTGGATGTGCAATTAATAGCAAGCATCTTAATGTAACGTGACAGCAACATAGAGCTAATCCAGAATCATTTTTTGTTGAATTCTTGTGGTGACTTATTGTAACTTTTCTAAAACACAGCCTCACAGCTAAATGCATAGTGCATGGGATGTTTCTTCTAGGGCATCCCTGAAATGCAAGGCAAAATGACTTTTTGGAATTTCTCAGTGAATGAAAGCTCTTTGTCTGAAATTGTTCTGGGAGAACTCATTTGCAAAACAGTGTATGTCTGTCTTAGCAGTTAAAATACAGAATAAGTAGTAACAGAGATTCTGTCACTGCCTCGACCCCCACCTCACCGTGCTCATGCATAAATCTGTTGTTCCGAAACATAGGGAAATTGTGCTTGAAAGTATGATAAGAAACAAATATAAAAGTGATGAAATCTCTTCTACCCTTATGACTTACTTATATTAAATCACAAGGTTGAAAATTAGAGCTGCAGAGGTAAAATTTTTCTGAATGTTCTATGATTTTTGTCTGTTGCTCTTAGGGGGTGATTTCACATACGTGTTTGCAGTAGCTATCTCCATTTTGTGTTTAAAGAAAAAAACACAAAAGTTTCCCAAATTTAACATGACTTTGGGTCTACCATTACATTTCAGATGAGGAAATAATAATGAAGCAAGCATTCAACTTTTCTTTTTTTTTGGCTGGAAATTAATCCGGCCGTTCTTGTCTATCCTTGGATGTCTTTAAATAATCAGCTGTAGTCCATCCTCACATTTGAATATGAGATCTGTTTCCAAATGAAATTTAGATACCAGAAACGTGTCTCTTCTCAGTAACTTCTCTGTATTTTATCATTGGCATACAGTCTACCTTACTTTCCATCTATTTCCTCTCTTATTTTGGCTGCTGCATGCTGAGCAATCTTTCCACTGAAGTGGAGACAGCAGGGGCCTGTCTAGCTGGATCACCATTGTTAGTGGGGTACCACCATATGAGCAGTTTCGGAGATGAGAGGTGTAGTGTATTCAGTAGGGAGTTTATTTTAGGTTGGGAAACCCTGATAGCAAGCCTGATGTTTCTGGGTCAGAACTTTATCGATACTATTGCTCCTGCCTACTCAAAGGTAGGAACACAATGGACATCCCAAACAAATGCACTTTATGCCTTTCTGGTTAACGCAGGCCATCTGTACTGCTCCCAATCCAGTCTCTTCCCTGGATTTTCCATCTTCAGTGTACCCAGTTTGATATTGCTGATTACCAAAAATAGTTCGTCTTAACTACAGTTTTGTCTTCTGAGACAGCAGCAGGAGAGTGGAAAAAAACTATACATAATTCTCCATATGGGAATTTATATAAAGAATTACGAACTCAAGTAGTCTCAAGAAGCTTCTCTGGTATGTCAAGGAGCACGCTCTTTTTGTGCAGAAATGTATTAGGTCAGTTTTCCAGTATGCATATAGAAATATTAAATCAAAAATCAGTGGAAAGTATTTGATGGTTGAAGGACTTTAATGTAAGATTCTTCTGGGTTTTTTTAATTTATTTTTTAAATTAATAGTTATAACCTTATTTTTAGGAAATAAAGGTTATGGTTCCCTGTGAGAGCAGGAGACTTTGGGCCAAATGATGCTTCATATTGCTAAGTGCTTTTGATGTGCATTACTGGCTTCTTGAATATCTATGTATATGTATTTTTTGTATGTGTGTGCATGTATCTGATAATAAACAGCTATACACCTTAGGTTTTTTTCCCCTTGATTCCTCTTTATTTGTCTTTACTGTAGTGACTCATTATTTTCTACTTATGTACTATACTGAAACTTTCTAATGAAAACACTTGTTAAAAATATTTTCTTTCCTTTAATTGATCTGTACAGATCAAGTTATCACTCTGCATACTGATTCAGAGAATCTTTAATCTTTTTCTGTGTTAATCTTTGTTTTACTCTTGCCTTCACCTCTGGCCCTGTTTTCTTAGAGTTTGGTCCTTTGTAGAACAGCTGTTATGCCACTAACACTTTGACTTCTATGTGGAAAAAAGAAATAAATTTAACTTCATACTCCTTTTAATTAAAGGTTCTAATGCAATCTTAAACTATATGAACTTCCAGTTACTTGCTGCATCTCCCCGCCCCCCTTTCTGGGTTTAATGAAGTGAACATAAAGAAAACAAAATTATCACATGGTACTCTGTCAAGGTCAGTTTCCAGTTAGATTTTGGAGTCCTTGCTCAGTGCTGTCAGAAATCACACTATTTGCAGTATTATTAAATCAAATTACTTATGGTTGAGGTACAGTAACATTGGTAAACAAACAAAAGCCATCTCATTATGCACGGGGCAAAATGGACTTTTGGTTAGGTTCCAGTTGTGTTTTTTTGTACTACGAGCAAGTACTGATATTTCTTTTAAAGGGGTGCAAGACTTCCTGTAGCTATTTTTTAAAGTGGTGTGATTAGTCTGTGGTATCACAGCTGTACAATATTAAGAGCTGTAGAACTGTTTGACAGGAATGTGGTGTTGGTTGTTCTTCCAATTAAACAGTGTTCCAACTACAAAATGTATTTTTGTTTTTTTAATGCTGCTTGTCAATCTTGACAGGCTGGTGCAGTGGAAAAAATAGTGGTGAGAAGGCTGCAAGGTTTGAAGTATACTGGTACATCTTTATCTCACATGCTTGTAAAACCTAAGGTATCTTGGTTGTAAGGTGAGGCCCACGTTTCACTTTTTTTTTTTTTTTCTTAAATATGCAGCCTTAATTGCTTTGCTTTAAGTTCATTCTGTTCTGTGCAGTTATTTCAGATGTTTATGTGGGTGGCGTAGTAATGCCAAACTGATTGAATTACCTATTGTTGTGAGGTGGTCACTGCATGGGCTTCAGGTGTGCCTGTGGTGATGTGCTGGATGATGAGTCATTTAACCTTAAATACGTACCTTCTGCAAGTGAGAGAAACAACTCTT
Source organism: Microhierax caerulescens (assembly GCA_035590215.1). Taxonomy (NCBI): domain Eukaryota; kingdom Metazoa; phylum Chordata; class Aves; order Falconiformes; family Falconidae; genus Microhierax; species Microhierax caerulescens. The sequence continues at coordinate 20,315,842 of JAVJGJ010000001.1, read as the reverse complement.
GTTGTTGGAATTTGAAAATCTTGGAATCTGTTATTGGGCAGCTACCAGAATGTTCTTGCTGTGCTATTAGCTGTGTTTTTCTGGATGCTTTAAGAATGCAGCTAGTTTAATGGACATATTTATGTGGTGTTTGCTGGGTAGTACAAAATGTTGAAAGCTGAATACTAGCTGAGAATCCATCTCTAACATTTTTAATAATACAGAAATATATATCAGTTCATGTGATTTGCTAGGGTATTGAAATCAAAACCATCTTGGGCTTTCAAGTGTTGAATTTTATTTTTTTTTCTTGGTGCACTTACTAGACTTGGAAAGTCAAAGGTAGAATATCTCATGTGTTAATATGGTCCTTTTACAAGCTGTTGCATATTGTTCTCAGAACCTTTACAGTAATTTTATTGTGATCTTAGAGGTTTGTTATAAATACCTAATAAATATCAATTAGAAGATATTTGATTGAGAGATAAATAATTTTTTTTTTTGCCTTAAAAACAACTCTTAGGTGGCAATTATTTCTTTTCTTCTTCTATGGTTATTGCATATAACTTTAGATTAAGAGATTGTTTTGGCCACGATCTCTTTTCTCATTTAGATCTTTAATGTTTTGGAAAATTCTGGGTTTAATTTTTCTATTCTTTTTCTATTTCAGATTCACTGGAAAGGGAATTAAATAAACATGGAGTCATCTAAACTGGAATATATTTCATCAGTCAATGTTAAAAAGAAGATGGAATGAAATGAGAGAACAGGAGTATAACGCCTGTCAAGAACTTTCCATTTTTATGATATAGATAGAAACTTCTTACAATACAACCAATGACTTATAGTAATACTTTATTGATATCCCTGGAAGGGAAGTCAGTTACTGTGCAACTTGCTTAATAAGAACTTTTATTCTAATAACTGTTAACATGTTTTAACCTTAACTGGACACCTTTTATTTTATTTTATTTTTTAATTTAAAGTCTGAGAGTTAAAAACTTTGTATAGCTGTGTTTTATCTGAGAGATTGATCCTCATTGATGGCTGACAGCTGCTGCTGGAAAATGGACTTAAATCTGTGAATGGTTACTGTTGCACAGAGTTGAATGGAATGCCATGACTTCAGAGCAGTTCTCTTAGGACCTTCTTCTTTGCCTTGCACCCATCATATCCTTAAATATTTAGGCATAAATACTACAATTATAAAGTCTAAAAAATAATGGCATGGGTGAAATTCTTAAGAAAACCTGGGGGTAACCTTGGAAAAGTTTATCAGCCTGGAAGTATACTGTCACTGGCCCCTACAAAAGGCTTGTTAAATGAACCAGGACAAAACAGCTGCTTTCTGAATAGTGCTGTTCAAGTAAGAAATAACTTCATTTATTAAACAATTCTGGTTTTGTAGTAGCTTAGATGGTCATAGTAGGGAAAGTTCTTTTGGCAATGCTGGTTTTATAATTTGTATTGCAGTATGTGTATTCTACAGAAAAATACAGCACTTTTTTTCAATGGTCTTAAATAGAGTTTTCAGTTAAACTTCTTAATGATTCCAAGTAAGACAGAATAGCATGTCTTCTTGACTTTCCTTAAAAAAAAAAAAATTAAAAAAAGTGGCAATTGTAGGAAAAGACAACTGTGTGGAAGTAATTTTATTTAGCATTTCATTTTAAGGAATTCATTAAGAGTATTAAATATTTCATTTTGCAGAAAACCATGGCATTTTGTTTTGTTTATGTGCATCAAGAATATCAGAAAAGAAAAAAAAATTCTTTTGTATTTAGAAACTTATGACTCATAACTTTAAATCTTGCTGCTTGAATTTTAAAACTAATGTTTCTATCAAACAGCAGTTATATTACTTGGCAAAATTTACAAGACAGTTTTTAATGTGCGGCAACCAGTGATTGTGGCATATTAGAAGATGCACATACAGTTGAAAGCTTTGATTCTAGTCTTAGGAAAGATCTTTGGAATTAGAGTGGGAGGTATATTTCATACCAAAGAAATACAGCTTGGATTTGTTTTTACTGTTTATATGCATACATATTGCTGACCAATTTCTTACATGTTTTTGCCTATGCACTGTTCTGTTTTTACATGATCACCAATTGAAAAAATGTTGGCATTTTAAATCTGTCGAGTATAGTTTAATAGTACAGTGACATTAGCATGATAACAAAATTAAGCTTTTACAAGCCTGTTTAATACAGGGAATCTACTTAATTTTGTGACAGAGCAGTGCTAGGCTTTCCACATTGTCTGCAAGTCAGAATATCAGGCACAGTTTAGTTTATAGTCTTTTTAAATCTAGAAATCCATAGCAGCAGCAAATTTCTAGGCTATGCAGAATTTATTTTCCATAATGATTAGATTTTGGACTTGATTGTTTTCAAAGCGTGCGGAATTATTTACCAAATTGGCAGAGGGTTTAATAGATGCATAGACTTCCTAAAAAAACTAAGTCTTAAAATTTTTATGGATTTAAACATAGATGATAGGACAAAGATCGATGTGGTGTGTATGGTGTCTAAATATGTTTAAAATAAAAATGTACAATAGATCTAGTAGAATGAGTTTGCTGTTTTCCGTTCAATGGGAACAGTGTGACCTACATTCTCTTGCATTTTTGCTATTTTCCCTTAGGCTGCCCTAAAATTAAACACTAAGTATTTTTTAGTTATAGGTTTCTGACAATCCTGCTACTTCACAACCTACTGCTGTTTAGCAAATGGTGGCTGATGATTGGTGACTGCCCTTTTACAAGGAAAAATGTGTTCCTTTCTTTTTACCTGTGTTTAACCTTCAGACATTCATTTTCAGATGCTTCCCGATTGGTTTTAGCTTTTATATTTATAGACAGGATTTTTTCTTTTCCTGGATTCACAGTTGTTGTGTTACTGTGCCTCTTGAGAACTCATTTTTGGGAATTTTATTTTTTTAATGGGCAACTTCCTAAACTACTGCACTGATTGTGTACCTAAGACATTAGATATGGAAAGCATAACATAGGCAAGTTGGCATTACCTTTATATAGAGTAGTTACACAAGTAAAAGGTAGAAGCATGCTTGACTAAGCACCAGGATTATTCTGAGCTGTGGAAAACCAAACATATTTTAGCAGTCATTTAGTAAGAGACTGTAAGAATGGATTTAACCCAGAATGATTCTTGCATTTTACCTAGCAACTCGGTTTCTGTGTTTCCATCTTTTTAATTAATATTTATTTTAATTTTTATTTGAAAGAAAGTATGGAGAAGGGGAGTGGGAAGGAGAGAGAAATGGAATAAACTCAATAGCCACCTTCCCCTGATGTAAAGCCAAGAGAAGACTATTACAACCTCTGTAGACAGTTCAGCTTGCTGCTTACTTCCTTAAGAGTATTTCAGCTCTTTTTCCACACAAAGGACGTAGTTTGCCACTGTTTCAAAAAGTTTGAATATGAGATCAAAATTTTGAGTGTTAAATGCAAATCTTCCACCTCCACAATTTACCAAACTAATGGAAAAGGACCATAAGTCTTGTAGCAAGATTGGTGCTCAAGTTGTACATGTTGGATGAATTTTTTTTTTTTAAAAAAAAATCTACTGCATGTTCCTTTGATAACTGTAGAACCTTCTGAACTCATTGCTTTCTGTGAAACTTATTTTTATAGGTATTATGGCAACTTGACATATTTCGACGAAGTTTAAGAAGTTTAACTGGACATGTGTGTCAGGGAGATGCGTGCATATTTTGTGCATTAAAGGTAAACAATTTTTGGAAGAACCATCTTTCAAAATGAGGGAAAAATAATTTCACTAATTTTTACTATTTTATATCCCTATCGTACATATGTCTGTGATTCTTTGTCATTCTTCTGTAAAGAAACAATTTCGATTTAAGGACATTTTTAACATGCTTATAACAATTTTTCTTGTGCTTAAAGAAGATATTTTACAGTCTGCTTAAATATAAAACTTTTGTCTATTAAAAGACAGTATAACTTGTTTGGAAACTTCTAGCTAGCCTCTCAGATTTCTGGTGTTCTTCTCTTTGCATGCATATTCTTTTTGTTCTTTCCTGCAGTGTTTGAATACCATTCTGTCTGATAAGGTCTCAGCATTCTTTTCTTTCTCAGTAATTGATGGTAACAGTGCAGAACTTAATTTTTCAGTTTGTAAGTAATGAAAGGCAGGTAGCGGTACTGGGAAACTAGAGAAAGCTGGAAACTTTTTAGTATTTGAAAGTAAGTCAGGTCTGCATATGTTAACTAGTGCATAAAACTTGCACTTCAAACAGTTCTGTGACTCATGTAAAGTCTGTAAGCAAATGTTGAGTTCTGTTAGTTTCTTACTGCTTTTACTGCACTGGTGTTTGGCTGCCTGCAGTTACTAGGGAAACAGCTGTAAATGTGGTGTCTGTTTCATTAGGATAAAAATACCAGTGGAAAAATGTATAGGGCTTTTTTTTTTTTTTTTTTTTTTAGTAGTATGCACTTTCTAATCTTAGTGCAATTTGACAGTAAAGACACTTCTGGGATTCTAATATAGGGCTGTAGAGCGTGTAGTCAAATACAGTAGTAGTTACAGTGATGCACAGAACTGGGAATCAGTCATCTGGAGGGAGCTGAAAGGGACAACGCTATTTGAAAATGTAGTTCATTGAGGAAGTGGGTTTTGATGATGTTAAACTGCAGACAAGGATAAGCGAAGTATTTTAGTGTTCATTCTCAGGGAGTTTCACAGACCAAACCTTGTTACTGAGTAAACATTTTAGGCAAGAACTGTTTGCAGTGGTATCTATTTAATCTTCCAGGAGGTGGATAATCATTTTACAATATGGGTTTTTCAGCCATTTTTGGTGCTTATCATGATTGCAATATTGTACAGCTGGTTTTGAATGTGTATCTGTCTTTTTCCAAAATTAGGTGTTGTGTTTGGTTTTTTTTTTTCTTTTAAGGTGCCATTCTATTTCTTTGGTTAAGTGGTTCATTTTAAAAAGCCAACAAGTTGAAGTAGCTTGAGACTACACATATTCAGACTAACTTCCCAAGGCTTTTATTCCAGCCTTTTCATAAGCTCGACTCTACATAACTTGTTGGGACTTTTTGATTCACCAGTGTTTGGATGCACATTGTGGTGTTCTGTGTGCTGGATGCTTGATCCTGTTCATATATAAAGTCCAGACCATAACTCAGGCATGCCTCTATTTTTTCAGATAAAATCTTGTGTCGGTCAAGGGATGTAGTTTCCTGGGGTTTTGTGTGTAGGGATTCATGTTCATATCTGATGTTATAATAAACTTTATAGCCTTTTCCTTTTGATTTGACCCATATTACATGTTAAGTTCTGGTCACATACATTCTTGTCTGAAGCTGCACTGGAACTTCTTTGAAGAAATGAGGGATTGAAGGGTGACAATGGCTGGAATTTGTGTTACGTTTCATTCCCTTAATAACTCCTTATATCACTGAAATCATAGTTAAAAATAATGTAGCAGCTGCAGTCTGCTCAGAAATATGAAGAAGGTAGTGTTCAAGGTATGTTGCAGTTGAACCTGTAAATAATGAATCATTCCATTCTAGTGATGCACTTGTGAAGACCAAGTGCTGCCTTTTTTAAAGCTAAACACACCACTTGCTGTATTTTAATACCCTCTCTCTTCCTGTAGTTTTTAGGACTCCAGAACAAAATACTGTATTACATCACTTTAAGTCACCTTCCAAAGCAGTGCGCTAGCTTCAACTGCTTCGTAAGGCTGCTGTAATTTAGGACTTGGTATTTCCCTTTTTCTTTCAAGTATGTGTTCTTGAGGGATTGTTTCCTCCCATGATGTATCTTCTTGCACGATTGGTCTAAATGGCTTACTGTACCAGAATATTTCACATTGGCTGGACTGTCATGTTTTCCTATTTTGATGTGTTCCCAAGAGTACTGATAAGAAGTGGTACTGCTGCCTGTCCTAAAATTGGTTAGAATGGAATTAGTTGTTGTTTTAACAGTGTAGTTGTGATCTTTATAACTTCATGGCTAGCAGCCTAGGTGCTGAACTGGAAGCATGGCAGTTAACCGATTTGGAAGTATTTGTCCTCAGTCGTTACGTACGCTCCTGGTTTTACTTTCTTGGCTTTTGAGAGGTACTGGTTGAGTGCTTATGTTTGTTCTGTGTTCAGAACCAGAACCGTTTTGATTTTCATGCATTGTATGTGCTGGATGAGAATGCATTTCAGTAAGTTGTTTGTGGCTTGAGTTGGGGTTTTGTTTGGGGTTTTTTGGTGATCTTGGGCTATTTTTATTCTTCCTACTTGTTCACCAGTGATTTACCTATATCAGCCTCTCTAAATTAAAGGCGTAGACAATAAATTCTGGTTTACTTCAGTTTAATCCATTATCTTTTTCTTTTGGTGGTGGCTGAGAGTTAAATATGCTTTTTTTTTCTTCTCTTGATAACATTGGGGTGGGACTGTGATTGTGCAGGCTGCTGAAATGAGCACACATTGCGTAACTGCTTATCTGTACTTTTTTTTTTGGTGGACATGTAAGGCTCTGTTAAATACCAAAAATTACCTATTAGACAAAATGGGAAGTGATAAATGTTTTCAAAGCAGAGTAAACTTTTACTGTCAGATCTGTTAAAACCTTAATTTTGAATGTTTACATTGAGATATTGACTGTAATTTTTATCAGTAGTCCATGCTTTTTGTTAATGAGAGGGAAGTTTAAATATTTGACATATACTTATCCTGAAATGCATTGTGGTTACAGCAGTACTTTGTTAGCTCTGAAACTTTGCTTAATCTGTTGTATCTTTGCTTTCTGTCCAACAGATTTATTTTTTTTTTAACCATAGGAGGCCTATGTGAAGAATGTGTATCCTCATTTATATTTTACTTAGCTTCTCCTGATTTGCTTTGTCATTATTCTCTTCATTTTTCTGTAAAGTTTGACTTAGATGTCTTGATGGTGGAATACACCTTTTAATATCTGCAGATGTTTTCTCATTTCTTTAATAGCTTAAACTTTAGCATTCTTTCAGAATCAACCTCCCTTACTTGCTAAATGATGAGGTCACTTGCATACATATCTCTGGCAAAAAGAATAGTGGTAGCCAACTATCTCCTCTGGGAAATTAAGAAAAAATCAAGTGCAATTTATTCTCATCTTCTGGAGTGGCAGATACTGACCTGTTCTCTTGCACTGTGTGCACTAGTTCAGCAGAGAGCTGATTTAATAGCAAGGATTATCAACATTCTATCAGATTTGTGGAAGTGTTTTGCATAGCCGTAATTTTAATAAAGATACACTCCTGTCTGAAGTAGTAATGTTACATTGTTGAATGAGTGATGGGTGTTAAACTAACCTGAGTGCTATTACATTATGCCCTAAGAAGTGCACACTGTTTGTAAAGATGAGCTATGTATGCAAGAGCCACTGTTCCAGTGGCCAGATTAAAAAAGCTGTATAATTACAGGCCTAGGCTTGTGCTGCCTGTGGGAGCTAAAGTAAATTGCTTGCACTTTTATATACTTCTGTGGTGTTCTACTACTGGATTGATGTTCAGTTTGGTAGCATAACTTCTTATAATGGAATGAGTAATAGAACATGGAACCTAAGCAACTTTCGGAGAGAATAAGACATTCTGAAGTTGCATAGATTTATAAACACTTCAAATATTTGTTTTTTAGGCATGCAGCATAGGAGCTGATGTATTTATGCAGAACCATGGTGTCTAGTCAAGTGGCTCATGAAGCTAAGTAATTGTATTTCTTCCTAGGCGATATTTTCACAATTTCAACACAGTCGAGAAAAAGCACTCCCATCAGATAATATGAGACATGCCCTGGCGGAAAGTTTTAAGGATGAACAGCGTTTCCAGCTTGGATTCATGGATGATGCAGCAGAATGTTTTGTAAGTATTCTTTGTGATAGTTGAGTACAGTTATGGTGTTTTTGTGGATGCTAAGCTGGACCGTTGTTTTGGTAGCTCCAGGCTTACAGGTGGGACACAAGTGACATGACTGACATTCTTTATGCCAGTTCAGGGGAACAGACACATGCAGTAAGTGTCTGGTAATGTGGGGTGGAGTGATCTTCTTGCATTTTGTCCTTACTTTCTTCCATAACTGTTTAAGTCAGGCAGAGGAATATGTGAAACATCATTACTACAGGAGGTTGGTGAGGATGATGAACTTGCAATCACTCTACAAGTTTTTGGGTGGAGAGAAGGGTTATTTTCTCGGGAGGAGAGGCACCTACAAATTTGAATATATAGTTTCTCCAAGTATTCTCTCAGCAGCTATTGAAATATGTTCCATTACAACTAGCCAGCTCATTACTGAAGTGTTCTGCAGAAGAGATTTCCATTTTGTTATCCAAGAGTGAGTGAAAACTTGAAGATCTTGACTCTTGCTGAAATTATGTTCTACTTCTATGAGTCTTGCTGAAAAACATGAGGCATTACTGTGGCCGTAAAAGATGACTCAAGATTGCATAGAACACTGATAAAGAAGCCTTTCTAATAAGACCTTTGAATAAGACAGTGAAAATCGTTCAACAATAACAAATACTTAAAAAAAAAAAAATAGAAAAAAAAAAATCGGTATTAAGCTTCAGAGACAGATCTGAGGAGGAACAGAACATATGGTTGCTGCTTAGATTACTTTAAGCTTTGGGCGTCCTTTGTATCCACAAATGAAATACCTACCTGCCAGATGCATTTTCACATACATAGGAAAATCCAGCTGAGAACTCCTGAAAGTGGCTTTTTGAGATCTTGCAGTCAGGATTGCAGTTATGAAGGAGAATCTGTCATTAGTGCTCCATCAAATCAAAATGCATTTGGACCCCTAAAGTAATCGGCTGTCTGATCTACTTGGATAGATTCACTTTTCCCCCTTACATCTGGTGCTTTAGGCGAAAGGTTTAAAAATGGCCATGCTGATTCATGGGCCAAACTGATGAAAATCGTAGCACCTTTCTTTGCTTTTTATTTTCCTTTCTTTTAAAGGGAAAAAGTGAGATTTGGGATGGGATCAAGCATGTGCTATTTATGAGCTTTTTCCATGCTTCTGTCAGGAGTACTTGTGTCAGTGCATGTGCTAAACATGATCAGATTGCTGTGCAGAGAAAAACCTAAAAGTATGAAAAACTGCGACAGGGTCCAAAAAATATTTCAGTCATTGCATACAATGATACGAATGTCATGTCTTACTGTAAGAACAGCTTTTTAAATTTTTCTTAAAGATTCACTTCCTTCAAAGGAGAATGCACTCTGGAGGAACAGTTGGGTAACTTGTTTAATGCTGTTTTGTTAATGTTTGGAAACTGAGATGAAGAGAATTCCCATCCACTGGATTGTGAATAGGGATGGAATTAAATACACGTTAAACTTGTAGGTGGAATATTTGGAGGCAAGGGGAGTAGTTGAAGTATTAAACTAATTTTGCTCATATATTCTGAATTCATCAGTTCAGTTTATATTTACATTGTTATTTCTGTTTAGGAAAATATCCTTGAGAGGATTCATTTTCACTTAGTGCCAAACAGTGAAACAGATATGTGCACTTCAAAATCCTGTATTTCTCATCAGAAGTTTGCTATGACACTGTATGAACAGGTCAGACTTTTATATTGCTTTAACAAATAATTTGTTTCCATTGTCCTGAGTAAACAAAAACAAAAGTATTTTTATTTTTGTAGTGTGTATGTCGCAGTTGTGGAGCATCATCAGACCCATTGCCTTTTACAGAATTTGTGCGTTATATTTCTACCACAGCCTTGTGGTAAGAGCTTTTATTCTTGTATCTCATTTTTGTACTTACGCCCTTCCAATAATAAGCAAAGCGTGCCAGAGAAATGCAGTAAGTGTTAAAAATAAATGTGTGTTCCTTTGTTAAAATGTGTTTTTGACATACTGTCCAAAAGTAACATTTGGATTTCAAAAGCAAGATGTAGCTAGAGCTTGACAAAAAGGAAGTGTGTATTGCTACTTACCACTGTATCTTTTCTTATATTCATAAGATATAGTTAACTGAGAGTTGACTGAAATCCATTAACACTTAAGAAGGGAGATCCACAGTTACTTCAACTTACTTTTTACAGCAATGAAGTCGAAAGAATGATGGAGAGGCATGAACGTCTCAAGCCAGAAATGTTTGCAGAATTGCTGCAGGCAGCAAATACTACAGATGACTACAGAAAGTGTCCTGTAAGTAAACAAAGATGTTACGTTACTTTAAGATACAAGGGAGAATTTTTTAGGATATTGAATCAGGCTAAATTATTCCCCTAAAATCAGCATTACCAGTGGTCACTTTCAGCTCAGTCCAGCTTAGGGTAAAAAAAGCCCTTAAATTTACATTTTATTGCTCTGGTTATAGATAAACATGGTGGTGTAGGTGCAAGTGGCCTGTTTAGATAAAGTCAAGTTTAGCTCAGTGTTTAACTGTTCTTCACTTCGTGTTCAACAAAGAGCTAGGTGGTTTTGTTTAGTTGAACAGGTGTATCTTACGAGTGAGGCTGCTTTAGTCCATATACACTAACAGCTTGTCTTCTATTGGAATAATTTTGTGCTTCTATTGACAAAAATAGTCTATTTACCTTGTTCTACTTAATCCTGTCTTCCTTAAGTGGTCCTGTGTAAATACAGTTAATTTAGGAACCATAAAAAGTACACAGGAAACAAATACACCTAAGCTTAAACGATGAAATGGAGGGGGGAACAAAAGAGAAATGTGATGAGGACTTGGATGTTTTCAGAGGTTTCTTTTTTAAGGTGATTGGATGTAGAAATTTAGCTGTTGTCCTCATCAGAGTGTTTTAATTATGAAGGGTTTTGTCTTTAAATTGTTAGGAAAAAAACCTCAATAATAAAATCTGAGAATTAGATGAAGTTGCAGAGTTGTTTTGTGGCACTATGTCTAGTAACTCAGCTTTGGTCTTCCAGGTTTTAAACATCTTTGTTTTCCCTCCCATCGGTTTGTTTTTTTTTTTTTCCCTTTTTCTAGAGTAACTGTGGTCAAAAAATAAAAATTCGTCGTGTTCTTATGAATTGTCCTGAGATTGTCACGATCGGTTTAGTCTGGGATTCAGAACACTCTGATCTGACAGAAGAGGTTATGCGGAACCTGGCAACACAACTTTATCTTCCTGGGGTATCTGACCTAAAACTTACAATATGCTTATTCTAGAATTTCATTTTACATATATTTTAGGTATATATAATTATATATACAAATACATACATACATACGTATTTTCAAAAAAGCACACTTTAACTTCAGAGTTGAGCTACTTTACTATTCCTTACAATGTGCTGCTTGATGTAGTTTCTGTGAGAGGAAAAAGTCCTGTCAGAAGTGTTGGTCTTGTGCCTACATACAAAGATGAATGTAGGTGAATTCCTAGTTGAAAATCTGGGTTTATCATTTTCAAATTGAAATTCGTGGAATCACTCCTAGAGCATTATTGTTTTACCCTTTCAACTGTGCAAAAATAAAGTAGACCTACTAAGTGCAAAAATAATTTATACTCATGAGAAACTGTATAATGCAGCAGGATGTTTAATATCAATTCTTTTGGTGAAATGCTAGCAGTAGGTCTGGAAATCGAGGCTAAATGTTTTACAAAGATTTTAAAATATATAACCATTTTTACAGCTGTTCTATAGGGTTACAGATGAAAATGCCAAAAATAGTGAACTTTTTCTTGTGGGAATGATTTGCTACACAAGCCGACATTACTGTGCCTTTGCTTTTCACACCAAGAGTTGCAAATGGGTGCTGTTTGATGATGCAAATGTAAAAGAGGTAAATACTGCTTCTACTGCTGCCAAGTTTAGTGATGTCTACTCTTCTAGAATGCATTCTTCTGACACAACACTTGAAACAAGTCAAATGTTTTAATAAACCTTTAGTTTTGTAAAGCAGTTTTCACAAAATAATTTTGATATTGACTTCACTGCTATACAGTTCTGCCTTCCAAATTTCAAATGATTCAGTGTTCATGCACTTGTCTACTGTTGATTTTGTACTTCTTGTAATAAAAAAGACGACCTAATTCTGTATTCATAGTATTGATGGTCTGACAGTTAGCCCATGTAATACTGGTTCTAGCTTTTTGCTGCAGTTTACATAAACTCTTGTGCCAGAATGTTGAATCTTAATAAACCTTTAGAATCCGGCATTTGGTACCTGTTGCTTAATAAATTATTCTTTCCGTAATTGTGTTCAATACTATTGATAAAGTTTGGGGGTTTTGTCTTGATTTTTTTGTTTGTTTGTTTTTAGATCGGAACAAAATGGAAAGATGTGGTCTCCAGGTGCATTCGATGTCACTTCCAGCCATTGTTGCTATTTTATGCTAACCCAGATGGCACAGCTGTATCACCAGAAGATGCTCCAAAGCAGATTATTCACTGGTCTCAGTGCAAAGCAGCAGGAGGAAATGGCGAAAACTTGGGTAATTAAGATATATATTATTCTTTTTAAGTAACAGTATCAAATATATTTCTGAAATGGAGGTTATAAAGGAGAAGGTAATGGATGCACTGCTTTGTTCTTTAATACTTTCATCAATAATTATCTGAAGAGTCTTGAAAGGAAAGAGATTAGTGTATATATTCAGTATTAGAACTGTTTGGTTTGTGTCTGATAAGTGGATACAAATTGAGACTCATGGATAATGGGGAAAAGGGATTCTTCTATTGTAAGTTGTTCGTAAGTACACATAACAAGAAATCTCAGAAGAAAATCATAGTATACTTTTGTATGTGTATATTGATACATTTAAGATACCTTTTTAAATGCTGTTAAAAGATACATCAAAGCTTCATGCAGCTATGGAGCATGTGTGTTTGTATATGCACACAGAGCACAATTCAGAATTTTGGGGAAAATCAGGAGGAGCTACAGGAAACTTCTTTTCTCTGAGAGTCATATGGCATAGGCCTCAATACATAAGAATCCTGTCTTTTGGTTCTGTAGTCTGTACCACTGTCTTGGGGTTTTTTTGTTGGTTTTGTTTTTTTGGTTTTTTTTGTTAAACATAACATACTTGTAAATTAATTTAAAAAAAAATTAATTTTATGTGTTCCTCTTCACATGATGAGTAGCAAGAGGACATAGACTGCTTCAGGGAAGAAAGAATTTGAGGACCCTGTTCCACTGCAGTCTAGCACTATAAATTTGGCAGTATATAAAATATTACAGAACCTTATTGCCTAGCATACTGAAATGTAGTGTGGTTTTTCGTAGAGTTTTTTTATTTTTTTATCTACAATTACAGTTTTGTGATTTTTTTTTTTTTTTAATTTAGATATTGGAAACTTTATATTAGGAATCCTTTTATTTCTAAAGATAGATGTGTTATTTGATAGGAATTGAAAAGCATTCTGCTTCTAAATCAGACCACTTAAAAGAGAATGGAATTGGAGACCCCGCTAATCAAAGAAGTAATAAGAAACTTCAGCCAGAGAATTCAGCGTTCAGTAGAAGCCATATTCAAGCTAGTGGTGGTAGAGGTCCAGGTATGTATTTCCTACCCCTGAAAAAAACCCAAACATCTTATTTACAAAATATTTCATAATAACATAACAGGTACATGCTAACCTCTGGGCTAAAACTATTTCTAAAGGAAGAATTCCACCATTGACTTGAATGAGTCTTTGAATAACAATGTTTTAAGTAATAGCTGCCATGGAATGCTAACTTTTCAGTACTGTAAATGCAAAACTTCTTTTAAAGTGGCTCTTGAGGCCTTGATCCATTTCTCAAACATCAGCGTGCCTTCCAATCATACTGTCAGTTAAAAGGCAGAAACTTGAAGCTGATTGATCTTGTGGAGCACGTGGTGTGGCTCTGTGGATTTGATCACTGGTTATTTGAGGAACACTGTTCCCCACACTGTTGTGATATGCAGCATTATTTATAGTATTGTATGTTAATGAACTTTCTTATGTTTGGAAAGAATAGCAAAAAAGTTGTGTTACCTGATTAAAAACCTGTTATATCTGTACATTAGGTTTCCAAGCAAAATCAAGCTGTAAGTAGTCATACGAGGCAGTGACTTCTGCGTTACTTGTCAGAGTGCCTTTGCTCTGAACTCTCCATACTTCTCAGGTGGAGAGATGCTGCCTGCTCTTGAGATGTGTTTCCGTTCTCTGTTAATTGTTGAGTTCCTAGACTTAGTAAAACTGAGAAAGCTCAGCTCAGTAACTTTTTTTTTCATGTAGTCATGGCCCAAAAATGGTAAGTATTTATTTCAGAAATCGAATGATTGTTTTCAGAAACAGTGATTCCACTTTTATAGTAAAAGTAAACCTTCACATTTAGATAAGATAAACTTAAATTTCTTTTTCCAGTGTAATTCATAAATTTTGATGTAAATAGTATATGGTTTGAAAGTGTCTTGATCGTTCCAATTTTAATAACTAAGAGGTGTTTGTAAGACATGCTTGACATAATGCTACTTGGGTTACTTTCGTTAGCTCCACTTAGTTGTTTCCTTGGAGATTCCTGTACATTTATATCTATGCTATACTCTCATTTTCTTTAATTGTGTTATGTAATTCATTAGTGTTTTAAAGTAGTACTAATATTAAAAGCTCAATGTTATGGTATGTAAATATATTTGTGTGTTTTCATGATGAATATTACCTTTTAGTACTGATCTTTAACAAAAAGTATTTTTTGCAGCTAAGTTAGGTTACAGCGATCAAAAGGACAGGCTAAAGGACATATCCCGAGAGTGTGCTCAGAAAGCTGCTGATATGAAAAACTTCACATCTTTACGAAAAGATGCGGACCGAGGACCAAGAAAAGAGCCTGGAAGACAGAGAGGTACACTTTAAAAATGCAGCCAGAGAATCAGTGGGTTAAATTGATTAGCATCAACACTAGCTGTGCAGATCTTTTTCTCCTTTTAAGAGAATGCATTGTAAGATCAGGGTTTCCCAGTTTTTGGTGCTCTGAATTACATACTGAATTTGTTGATAGCGTAAGAAATAGTAATACTGTAACTATGGTTAAATACTAATGAGAACTTTAATTGAGCTTTTTTTCTTTTCCTTCTCGTAAGATTTGATTGGGGAAGATTGTTCCAACGTGAAGTTTGGGTCTCCTCCAGTTGGAAATGGATTTAGACACTGTGCTGATCAGCGCATATACAGCAGCCAGGGAAGAGGCTCCTATAAGCATGATAGCGCAGCTCACCAAGCAAAGCTTTCTGTACAGGTCCTTGGATCAAATAAACCAGAAGCTTTTCCTACTGGGGAGAAACCAACAGGAAGGACCCGGACTGATGGTGTCACTGGCTATGATACAGACACCAGTCAAGACTCTAGGGACAAAGGAAGTATCATCAGTGGCAGAAGCAGAACTAAAGGTTGGAAACCTATGCGAGAGACGCTAAATGTAGACAGCATTTTCAGTGAGACTGAGAAAAAACAGCACAGCCCAAAGCACAAGGCAAATCTGAACAGTAAACCTAAGCATGAAAAGGAGCGAAGCTTTAACCATTGGCCCAAAGAGAACCAAATCCAGAAAGGTTTGATGACTATATATGAGGATGAAACAAAACAGGATACAGGAAGTCGAAGTTCACTGGATTCGGAGGGAAAAGGGAATGCGGAAAAAAGCAAAGGATTTACAGAGAGAAAAATCCATGGTGATAACTGGCAAATTCAGAGGACAGAATCTGGATATGAAAGCAGTGATCATATCAGCAATGGATCTGCAAATCCAGACTCGCCTGTTATTGAAGGAATTAACCAAACAGATATCAAGAATGTTAAAGACAGTGCTTCCTGCAGGTAATGCTAATGCTGTTAACTTGCATAAATTTTATTTAACAGCAAAATTAGTTGTTCTAATGTTTGTGGTGTTTCAGGAAAAAAAAAAACAACAACCATGCTTTGGAACTTTTTAAGCTTGAGGTCAAGTACGTAGCAAGCTAGCAAGGTATCTAGCAATAAGGGTGTGGACAATTTCGTGTTAAGTTTACCTTCAATCTCAGGCTGCAACTCCTAGTTCTGTTTGGAAGGCACTGAGCCACCTTATGATGGCAGTGAGCCAGAACTGCTAAGCCCTGCTGAGGGGCAGGGTGTGTTAATTTGAATTAATTGCTACACTTCTTTAGTTACAAGATTTTTAGACTGCGGGTAACTAGCCATCTGTAATGGAATACCAGCATCTATGTAAATCATATCTGTAACAGCTGTACAGACAGGCCCCTGACAAGAGATGGGAATGGCAGTAGGTGAATCTCGTATAGTGTTACTAGTCATTGTTCTGAAATCCAGTTTTCTACAACACCTCAGATATATATTGATAATGTGACAATTGATTGGCCTGTTTGAAAGAAATCTTTGCTGAAAAGCATAAAATTACTAGAACTGGCCATAAATGTCAGTATTAGCTAAATTTTATTAAACTTCCTCAAAATTGATGTACACTAGTAACTAGTATGTTGCCCAGAGACATTGTGGAGTCTTGGTCTGTGGAGACACTTGTAACAAAACTGGATGTGGTCCTGGCCAGCCTACTGTAGTTGACCCTGCTTGAGTAAGGGAGTGCTGGACTAGAGCAGGGGTCCTCAAACTTTTTAACCAGGGGCTGGCGCGTGGATTGAGTGGCAGGCAGTCATCTGTGGCTGCCTGGATTCCTGCCCCGCCCCCTCCCGGGGGCGGGGGGGCGGAGGGGTTCTGTAAATACCGGGGGGCTGGATCGAGGACTGTGGGGGGCCATATCCGGCCCGTGGGCTGTAGTTTGAGGACCCCTGGACTAAGTGATCTGATGAGATCTCTTCCAACTTAAACCTTTATGTGGTGCTGTGAAATACAAAGTTATCAACTTTCCACATGTGGTTTTCTTTATTCTGTGTCTTAAACTGCACGTGGAACATAGTTTCTATGAAAGCCATCTATTTTTCTTCTAAATCTTGTTTATAACCATAAAATGGAATAGCTCAGCTATAAGACCAAGCCTAGTCACAAATGATTGCTAGATTTGAGAAAAATTTTGGACGTGTATTTTCATAAAACATTATTTTATGGGGGAAGAGAATAGCAAATACCAGGAAATTAAGTCTCTGATTAAGCAGAGATGCAAAACTTTTAAAATTTATTTCTGGAAGTATTGTAGCAGTTTACCCAAATTTATTTATTTAAAACATATAAAATACAGCTTCTGTGTGAATTAAAATGCCTTTGATTATTTTGGTGCTGCAAGAAAGTACAATCAGTTATTTGCTTAGTTCTTAGTTTCCTAGGGGGTTATTTTATTTCACATAATGGAAGCATAAATAAGGACATAAAAACAGCCATACCAGAATAGGGCCAAAGGTTCATCTAAAATGCAGTTCTATAGCAGTAGCTGGTAGCAGATGCTTATGAAAGATGACAGCAGACAGAGCAGTATTTTGTAAGTGGCCTGTTGTCTTTGGGTACTTTATGGACTTTCTGAACTGGAGATTGTGGCTGTGGTGTCCACTTCCCATTAAAAAACACTTTACCCCATGCATTTATCTGTTCCCCTCTTTTCCTCCACCCTTTCAGTCTTTTCCCTCCCAACAAACTGTACCAAACCCCACTGTACAAAAAACCTTATGGGCTTTCTACTGGTTAATGATATAAATATGTGTAAAGCTACTCCAAGCCATGTTTATGTTTTTCAGTGTTTACAGTGGCCTTGAACACTGATTTCTACAGTTACAACCATGCCTCATTTTTAAACGTGCCCAAGAGGTAATGGGATGCCTGAATGCTGCAGATGTCTTTTTATGAGAGAAAAATATGATAAATTAGTTCATTAAGAATCTGCTTACATTGTTGGTTAAACACTTGTCAAATAAAGGAAAAAACCTACTCTATCAAAATACAAATGATTTGTTGGGAGTTTCAGAAAGATTTTATATGACTGGTAATTAGAACTGACTGGCAATACCCCCTAGTTCCCTTCTAACTGTTCAGACTTTGTCTAATAAAGCCAAAATAAATCAGATTAATTACTTGAAAGTTCTTTTAGAAGGTGGAAAAAAAGACTTAGTGTTTTGTTTTCTGTTAGGTTCTTTCTCCATACTTCCAGTTTCTTTCAGTGTTTTTCTTGTTTTCCTGTCCTTTCAATAACAAGAGTTTGTTTTCTTTAATTGAAAAATTGCCACTGTATTTCTTCTTCCCTGCCTTACTCTTGGAGAAGAAAGGAAATGGCAGGGTGTTTGTCAGCTCCCTATCTGGATGGGTAAGGCATGCTTTTTGCTTAACTAAAGCAGCAGGTTTTACTAAATCTGCTGGGTTTTTTTAATTACTTTTTTTTTTCTCCTCTTGTAATCTTCCAGTTTGAGGAAAAAAGTTTTTGAATTAAAATTCCCTATGAATGAAAGACCAAGTGGCAGTCATAACTTAAAAGAATGGTGCTTGTTGTCATAACAAAGTATTAATGAATGGCAGATTGTCAAACTAGGAAAATGAGCAAGGCAGAATGTAAGCTAACAGCTTACACGTAATCAAGCTATTGATATTGATGAGATTTTTTTCATTTTTAAAAATTAAGCTTGTCATAGTCAGATAATGCTATATGTTTAACTTTGACATATTCAGAGTATAAACTTACCACTGAAAAATGTGTGTTTCATACATGAATGATACTGATGATAAGTTGGAAGCCATATAATACCACATGGGAAGTATTATTTTGCTGCATTGAAGTGGCAGCTTTAAAACCTACAAATAAATTTAATTACATGACCAGCGGTTTCTATTCTATTTGAAAATCACTACAGAAAACAGGTATTCAAAACTGTCATGCTTCCTTGAGGATCTCTGTTAATAAGCAGTTTTTGAGATGATTAAGAAATTCTTTAGTTTATGAGGAAAAAGTGAGAAATAACTACCAGCTGCAAAGATGGCACATCATTTTCCTATTGTTAATAACTTTGAGAACCAACTGTCTTTATTAAGCAGGCTGATGTGATAGAAAGCATATTTTCTTGATCTTAATATGTGCTGCATATTAGACATCCTGCTGTTGTGCTCTAGAATAAGGCTGGGATGAGCAGGCATCCAGTCTCCAGAACAAACTGGGAATACCAACCTCACAAACTGTATTTTTTGTCTGTTCACATTAATGGACTCAGGTCACCCTAAGTTTTTCTGCATCAGCACAGCCTGTCACGAGTGGGAGTGGTATTAAACGTATTGAAGGACCAACCTAACTATGTTACGGATCTTCTGTAAAGTGTGTCTGTTAGTAAAAAAAATGGCAGTGATGGTAACAAGAGTCAGTTTCATATAGGAAAAGTTTTTATGCTTTTATGCAGTCAAGACAATAAAGTTTGTGATCATACATCAATAGTTTAAACCTTCAAAGTACAAATATGCTTCTTTTACAGTGAACAGAACTTGTCAACCAAAAAAGCTGACAGTGTGTTACATCCAGTATCCCCACAGCACAGAAACTTTTATGGTAAGAACTTAAACTTGTATGAAGAATAAGAAAAAATAATTTAAATGTACCAAAATTTTAATACTAACTAATATCATGTAAGACATGGATAGCTTTCTGATTAGCCTTTTGTATTTAATAATTTTGCTGCATATATTCATGTCATGATATTTTATAAAATTGAAAACATATATATACAATTTATCATTGATTTTCCTTTTTTAAAAAGCTACAACCAAGTGTTTCAAAGTTAGACAATTTGTGTAACAGGTTGGCTGTATTTAGGTGGATTAGAAGAAAGCTGGCATGGAATTTATGGCTTTTTTGGGCATGATATTAGGGGTTTTATATAGTTTTTTCAGTAGAGAGCTTACTTGCTAATTCGTCATAGCCTGTATATGCTGTCTCTTTAAAATGGCAAAAGAAATCTATATTGTGGGATTTTTTCATCCACAGTGAATTCCAGATTTTGTTCTTGTTCACATTTTTAATCTTTTCAGTGAGTTAGACTGATGGATAAGGATGGAAAATGTTCATATCCCTTCTTGGTACATTTGGATGGAAATGTGATGGAGCAGCAGTTCAGTAACAGTATCACTATTTTCAGGGGCGTTTAAAGCATTCTGTTCCTCAAAGCACCTTCGTTTGTTCAGTTTCTTGGCTTTCTTGTGGAGCAAATATACAGTGTAAAAGGATTGCTAACTATCTGCCGTGATATAAGAGTTCCCAAATAGAGGGGCTGGGTTTATTTCAGTGCTCCACCATCACGTAAGCAAAATTGTGTTCTGATTGTAGCAGCAGTAGTAGTTCCCTACTTCTGTGCTAGGTCATGAATATGCATGGTGGGAGTTTACTTGTTCTTAGCATCTCCTTTCAGACAGCAGTGGCAGCGCTTTAGCAGGAGTTGGACTAGATCATTTCCAGAAGTTGCTTCCAGCCCTGACAGTTCTGCGATTCTGTTTGAGTCATGTAAAAGTATGATGTGTTTCCAAAAGAGTTGTTCACACGACCTCCAGCACCAAAGTAATAGGCTAGGTGATTATTTTTTTATTAATAATATTTATTTATTTTTTTAGCACTTGGATCTATTTTACAGTATTTTGGTCTGGAAAATCTTAAGTATCATTTTGAGAGGCCACAGCTGCTTCATAAATTGTTAGATAGTCAGGATACAATCTTTCTTGCTGCTCTTCTCCTCTTCTCCTGGTGTGTTTTGTTACAAAGTATTTTCTTTATGGGCTGATCAGTTTGTCCTTCCTTGTGCATATCATATACCACTGCCTCCTGAGGAAGTGGCCAGCACGTAACTGCTTTTGGCTGGTGTAGGTTCTCCATAAAAGAGCCCAAACCACTATTGTTCACCAGGATTAGTGATTTTACCAACCAAGTGACATGACAAAGGGCAACAGTTTTAAATTGAAGGAGGGTAGATGTAAATTGGATGTAAGGAAGAAATTTTTTACAATAAGGGTGGTGAGGCACTGGAGCAGTTTGCCCAGAGCAGCTGTGGATGCCCCATCACTGGAAGTGTCAAGGTCAGGTTGGATGGGGCTCTGAGCAACCTGGTCTAGCAGATGGTGTCCCTGCCCATGGCAGGGCAGTTGAACTTCTATGATCTTCAAAGATCCCTTCCAATGCAAACCATTCTACCATATTCTACCATTCATTGATTCTGTGATTTCTGGGTGCTCAAATCTGGCATAAAATAGCCAGTGTGATTCATTTTCACTGGCCTTAATCAGTGCTTTCTTTTTAATCCAATGGAAATTATTAAACGTAAATCCCCATTTCTGTTGCTTATTTTCAGCTTTGAGAATATATTTCGCGGTTTAATATTTTTGGTTGTGTGGGTTTCTTCTGTTCTTTTTAGCAATTTGTATGTTCCTTCTGTGGCCACCCCCTTGCTGCTCCCCTGAGAAAGTGGCTTTCTTTCCCAAGGAGCACAGAGAAAGCATTTTCCACCACGGCAGATG
>JAVJGJ010000001.1:20281193-20294373 GCA_035590215.1 Microhierax caerulescens | reverse complement strand
AAAAAAAAAAACAACCCCGGGGGGGGGGGAGAGGAGAAAAGCCACAGTATTTTTGGTTCACTCTGTTTTGCCCAAGAGCCTTTCCATGAGCTTTCTTGGTGTATACTAAGGAAGCTATTTTTTTACTAAAAAAATACCTGGGTAGACTGTGGTACCACTTGTTTTCTTTCAAGATATGAAGCAATATCTGGAAGATACACTTGTAGTAAGGAAATCTACTTCCTTTTGCATACTAATATATCTCTTGCGTTTTTATGAAGTTGATAAATGCCTTGGCGTGTAAGTATTAGAGGTCAGCTAGAGGCCAGCCAAAAATCACTATCTGCTGTTGCTGGAACAATGCAATGGTGCTTGTACAAAGAGGTGCAATAAGTATTAGGCTACTTCCCCCGGAAATGTTTGATTTTTATAGATATCATACTTTCCAAATAATGTATAGTTTCTTTCAAGGCTTAAACTGGGGGGACAGGATTTGTCATACACTTTCATCTTTTCTGTCATTATTCCAATTTTTTTATTGGTTTTACAAAGAGAACTAATTTGTGTGTGTTTGTTTTGACAAAAAAACAAAACCAAAAAAACCCAAAATTGATGTTGCATGGAATGCAAAGATCTGTTCTTGCATGACATGTATTCTGCTTTAGTTCTGTATTATAGTAATCATACCAGTGGGGAAAAAAACCCACACTTGGATAGCAAAAAGAAAAAAAAACGACCAAACCACCACCAGTGAAAAATACGTGAAGGACTCTGTCAGAAAGAAAAATAGGTGGATTCAAACCATGTTTGAGCTTAGTAATGAGTATTCTCTGGAGAGAACTATGTACTTAAGTGTACTTAAAACTTTCAATACGTGTTTTACATTTTCTTTAAAAAAAGTGTAGTGATTCCAGGTGATCCTTAGATTTATGATAAAACATTGAGAAAATTCCATCTATTCAGTTATTCTAATTCAGTAACTAATTTTTTAATGGTTTCATAATAATTATGTGCATTTAAATCAAATGTGAAGTTCTCGTGTGTACATGTTTTGGAAAATAATACTTTTAGTGGAGGTGATCAATGGACTGAAAAGATCTGATGAATTTTATCATTTCACATGTTTGTGGGGGTAAAGATTTATTTAGACACAGCTTTTTGGTTATCTAAAAAGTGTGTCAGGACACCTTTAGCAAGGACAATAGCAGTTGTTCATGGGTATCAAGTTGTGCTGCCTTACATTATATCTCTGAATGTTATGAACAAGACATGAATTGGTAGGTAAACACTAAACAGGCTCCTAGAAAATAGTACTTTAAGAAAGAAATGCCCAGTCCTTTCTGAGAGAGGAACGGAATGTAAGAAAACTTTGTTAGCGTTGCATGGAAACTTGAAAAAATACTTCTGGTTGGGTTTTTTGTGTGGAAAACTTCTTAGGGAAATAACACTGGACTTCTAATTATGCCCATCATTTGTATAACTCTGCTTTACCAGTTCCTCATTTTTAACTGGAGCTGAATAAGGTTACTGTTCAGCAGTTGAGGAATTCTGTCCCTGACTTACAAAAATAAACTTATTGTTAGAGCATTATAAAGATAGTAACACTAGATCACACAGTGGTTATGGAGATCAAATGGCTGCTTCTTTCACTGGTAGTAAGCAGTAGGTAACTGTAGTGCTGAAGCAAGTGTCCCACAAGGCCAATGCCTCATTTGTGTGATCAAATTTTGGCAGGAAAATGTGGACATTAAGTAAGTAGATATAGTATCTCTATTTTATAGTAATGAGTTTGTGTTTATTAAGTTTGAGCTTGCTGAACTGTGGAGTCTTAATTTTTTTGTTTGTTTATGAAGAATGTGTGACGTGAACAGGGTGAGGGCAAAATTTCCAACCTCACATTCTTCAGTTGAAGAAAGGTGACTAATGCTTGGAAGTTGGGAAGGACTATAGATTTTTTTTAAAAGGATTTTTAGAGCATTCCATGTGCTAGCTGCTGATAATAATTTTCAGCCAGAGGGGTTTTAGTGGCTTTTATGACAATCCACCCTGATTTCTAATGCATAGATGTCTTCATGAAATTACCACTCATGAAAATTTCAATAAAAGGCATTACTGTTAGGGAGGGTGAAGGGGGTGTGTGTGTGGTGTATGGGGGGGAAGATTTAAATCCTAGAAGCCCTGTTTTCTAGGTTCCTTCACTCCCAAGCTCAGAGCAGCTCATTCTTGAACTAACCTGTCAGTAGAATACGCATTGTGATTAAAATTGGCAGAGTACTTGATGACCTCCTATTTAAGATGCAATATTAAAAGCTGCCCATTCAGGGATCTCAAAAAAAGGATGTACTTTGAATCAATACCTTCAATTTATTAATTGGTTCCTTTTGAAAATAAATGCAAAGCAGTATTTGTAATACTACAAATCCAGAGGTTTTCCCATTAACAATTATTCAGTTCAATAACTTGAGACAACAACTGAAATCTAGAATAAATCTGAAACTCTGCTGAGTGTGTAAAGAGTCCAGATTGTCATTGCTTGTTTGTCTCTTCAGAAACCCCCACAAACAAACCGTAATTCTGAAAAAGAAAACTCATAGTCTTAAGAAAACCATGCTTCTATAGTAAGAATTTAAAATATGCAACCGTACTTAAGAAAATCCAGTTCTTACCCTTATGGTGCAGTCAGTGTATGAGACTTGTGTTTGAAGAGCTGAGCAGTAAAGCAAAGCATGTAGCTACTTAATTTACTTAACACAAAACAGAAACAAATAAATGCTTTCTGGAGTGTCTTTAAATGATAAAGATTTTGGTTAAAAAACCCAAAACAACCAACTCTGAACCAAACCCTAAACTGTCAAGATTTCCAAACGTAGTCAAGAATCCCATGAAGTCTGAAATGTAAAGCAGTCTTACATTTAATTCACTTCATTAATGCAAGAAGTTTGCAATATAAAATAGATGGTGAAAAGGTTCAGGATTGGATTTTAAAACAAAGACCTGAAACTTCTTGAGGTGGCTACATCAGAATGAAGGGAGGGTAATAGTTGGTGTTTTCTGTCAGCTGTTGCTTCACTTCAGAACGTATTTCAGCTCTCACACACATGCAAGTATGCACCACCTCCCACCCCCCCAAAAAAAACAACAGTGGAACTTTATTTTCATTTTTCCCAGATGTTTAAAGTCATGGAAAAAAAATGACTAATGAATATATAAGAATTTTTTTGCAACCGAATGTTTCTTCAATAAAACAGTTTCTTGACTATAAGGATATTTCTTCTCTGAAGATGGTCGCTGCTTTTTTAACATAATATTCTATTTTGGACAAATTATAATGTGTTTACCTCCTTGATTTGGGTTATGTTGTTGTTTCATATTTCCAAAGCTTTCTGTCATTTCAACTGAATACAGAAAAACATCTGGGTTGAGAGAGAGGAATTTGCCCAAGTAGCTGTTATAATACACCTTGGTTTTTAATCGGCACCTTTGAAAAAAAATATTTAAAAATCAGGTAATCTAAAGTACAGGGAACATGCAGATAAAACACCTTAGAAGGAAATGAAATTTAATGTGGGTTTGTTTATTTGTTGGCTGGTTTGTTCCCCCCACCCTGAGACTGGGCTTTGCAGATTTCTGCAAATGTTCTGTGTGTATAAATGGAGGAGGTATTGGAGAAGAACTTGTCAGCTGTAGAATGACTGTTAATCTTTTAAAAATCTAGATTGGCTATTCAGATGTGAAAATAGGTGTTCATACATCTTAAAAGGAGACTGGTTTGTACATTAGAAACCAGTTACATTTCATTTATTGGTAAGCTTCTTACGACCCATTGATAAGGATGTCAGTCTCCAGCTGAGCACAGTGCTTCTGTGTCCCATATTTAGGTTTGCAAAGAACGTAGAGCCAAAATTCCCCATCAAGTCTGCGTCTGGTTTTAACCATGCATGGATAGCTTGTCAGCAGAAGAGAAAATAACACATCTATTTTTAAGTTAGCTGGAATTCTGAAGGCACAAATCACCAGGTATTGCTGAGCAGCTTTGGCTGAGTGTGTGCCCTGGTCACAGCAAGGAAGCGGCTTATTAACCTTTGCTGCCGCCTCCTGACCAGTCAATGATGCTGCCTCTCAGAGGGGCTGAATGTGCTAAATTCCTTAGGAGTTTGGCCTAGAGTAGAGAAAAAAAATATTAAAATTTGTAATCTTCACATCAGCTGGTTTGCGGAATTTAAGAGCAGTTGTAGGGATGATTAATTTGAGGGGGGTTGTTTGTTTGGTTTTTTTTAAGTAGATGTGCTCTTGTATAAAAGTCGATACAAAGTCTGAAAGGTAAAACCAGTAGCTTCAGACACTGTGAATCTAGCAAATTATTTCACTAATTCATTACTAGCACTGTGTCCTGACGTTGGGACTGAGAGTAAATGCTGAATTGGAAATATTCACAGGAAATAATGCATCAGAGCCTGTGTTTGGGGTTTTTTTTTGTCCCTCAGTAAAGCGATTTACAGTTCATTAAAATCTGTAGCAGAATGAAATGGTTTCTGTTTGAAAAACTACCTCAGTGCTAGTTAGCTCTGATGCCATTGCCTACTGGAGTGATTTTGTGCTGTCACGTTAATTACTTGTCCCTTGCCAGTGTTACATGGGCTCATTCAGTAACAGTGTTTTCCTGTAAGTATTCTTTCTAAGGTTGTTGTGGTGTTTATCATGCTGGAATAGCAAGCTCTTTTTAATTTATTTTTTTTTCCTGTGGAGGATTAAAAGAAAGCTATATGAGGGCTTTTTCTCTTGTCCTGTATGCCATTTTAGCCTCTACAACCCGTGTTCTTTGTCAAAGTCTTTAGTCTTCATCAGTTAAAGGTAGGGCAGATATTGACCCTCAAAACAAGTTTCACACAATGTTTTTAGTTTAGTTCTTTTCTCTTGTTGGGTCTTTTGACTTTTATGTTCAGGAGTCAGAAGTTCCAAGATTTTATTTAAACTTGGGGAAACAACAAATTAATAAAAAAACTATTTTATCTTGGTAAGATTACATAAGTTAAGAATAGATACAAGATTTTTGTAGCTTTTGTTGGTGGTAGTATGGAACAGCCAGTGTTATCTCATTGGAGAATTCTCTTCAGTTAGTACTGTCTACTGAACATGAGATGAATCTACTGGAAATCAGGCAATACATGTTGCCTTTTTTTTTTCTGTTTTTTTTATATTCCTGGGGTTTTTTTCTGAAATAGGCATAGGTATACAAATGTAGTCTATACGTACACATACTAAGACTTTGAGTGGCTTCAGAGCAGGTGACTGATGATAATGGGCCAATCATTGCGTTAATCTAATATCTCTCTCCAAACAAATAGACCATCGCTTGTCACTTGCCAAGAGGGTGTTTTATTCTAGATGGTGTCAACATGGATACTTCAATGCCTCCTTTATTTACTGTTAACTAGGAGCTGCATTGTTCAGAAATTCTGTATTTTTAGAGAATGATTCTTTGCCTGTGAATAAAAGGAGCTTCTAGAGTGTGGTTTTTAATAGTGCTGGCCCAGGCACCCTCGTGTTTTGTGTTTAAGGCACGTGACAGAGCGCTCTGTCTGCTCAGCCTCTCTGTGAACTATACAGTTTGCTGTAAGTTTTTAAATCTGTTTGAAAGAATGCATAATGCATTTCTTTAAAAACCAAAACCACAAACAATAACAATAAAAAACCACAACGCCCATGAATCCCTACAGTATTTATTTGATTTACTTATCATGTGATGTGACGTTTACAGAAAGCATAGTTTTATTTGGTAATTTAAATTACTTCGGATGTTTGAATAAAGGCACTTTTATAGAAAGCTGCTCTTGAAAATGTGCTTTTAATTAGATGAAAGGTTAAGATGATCTTGGAAGTATGTTTACAAGATTTAAAAATTGTGGTAATTACCTATTTTCTGATAATATTTTTTAAAAAAACCCAAAGAGTATTTCCTCCAGATTATTTTGCATGAATGTAAGATCTGACCTGTTACAGGTTGTCTTCAAAGTAGTATTTTTGACATTAATTGTCCTGTTGTGTTTTATTTGTTTTTGTAACCTCTGAGGAATTACAAAGGAAGAGTTGGACTGTATTTTTGCTTATTTTGACAAAAATTCTTTTCTCCCCCCAGACTTGAGGAAAGACCAGCTCAGTTCAGAAGTTAACTACAGACCTCATCTTAATTTCCCGGCAGAATTACATTTGCAGGTGCCCAGTCCTTCAGTAAAGAGGTAATTAATACTGACATTAATTTACTATGTAATAGTTTAAGAAATAGTGAATGCCATTATGTGATAGTAATCAATATTAAGCGTGCAGAAGTTAAGGTATTGAATAGTCTTGGCAGACAGTGCCTTTTGAATTTTACATAACTGATAGGGCGAAATGCTCTCTGTCTTTAATTTTGATGCTGTCAGCGGAACAAAGTCGCTTACATTGTTTTAAACCATCTTACCAGGGTTTTAATATTTTTCTGTTTTGAATTTATATACTGCAACAGGCAGTGATTAAACGATTTGTGGTTAGCACAATAACCCTATAAAGTATTGAAAAGTTTGGAAGGAGATGGGGGAAAAACTAACTTCTGTTTAGAAGCTGCTGCCATACACCTATTATTTCTAGTTTGAACTGTGAATGTTCAGTACCTCCCTTAAAATTAAGAACCTAAATACAAATTTAGCACCCAAAAATAAAATCTAGTACTTGAAAATGGATGTAGCAGACTGAGCCACTGGTGTGCTTGGAAGAGAGCAGATGTCATGTCTGACATAGTCCTGAATGTTGAAGGAATTTGTCTTACCTTACAGATAATCTCTTGCAGAATTTGGGGGGGGGGGCACTTTACATTTTAATTGAAAGAAACCTTGGAGTGATTTAGTACAACTTTTAATCAAATGGCTGTATGTTAAGCAGATCCTAGTTCTTCAGTCAGTTTGAATATTTAAGCACTGTTACCAAGGCTGTCTTTGGAAAAAAAAAAAATCTTGGGTTGTTTGAGCTTTGTCTTATGTTTTTATGGATACTGACATCCTGTGTGGTTTTGTGGTTTTTTTAGAGCTGAAATATCTGAGACCAATAGGAAACTATTCCCATCATCAGCTCTACAGCCAGTTCTTAAAGACATTGTCAAGTCCGAACCTAGGAGCAAGGCAAACGAACAGAATTCTTCAGAGTGGCTGAATCCAGACAAACTTGAGAAGGTGAATGTGCCGGTATATTGTGCTGATGGTGTGTCCCATCCCTATACAGAAAATGTCTGTGGAAGGAAGCTGGTCAACAATGACTTTCACTCCTCTTCCCAGCTGCAATCTCATCACACAAAAACGTTTGGTCCCAAGGTGGGGTTGTCACCTTGTGTGCCACAGAATCTGTCAGAAAGGCCCATGGTGCTTCCCCCTGCCAGTGAGCATGCCGGGCACCCGCTCCGAAGGGCAGATGCTCTTTGGGTGCCTGAAGCAGTGTACCAGAATCTTCCTCCCCCTTTACCGCCAAAGAAATACACTCTGAATACTTTGCCAGGATCAGAAAATAGCTCGGCAGCTGACGTAAAATCGACAGAAGTGTTGCAAAATAATCTTTTAAGGCAAACGGGTACACCTTTAAAATCCACAGCAGAAACAAGCATATTTACAAATGAACAAAGGCTTAAAGAACCGTTTCCAGGGAATGAACTGTTTGTTCATAAACCGGATTCTCCACCCTGCTTACCAGTTAATGACTTTTGGACTGTGTCCGAAAACTTTTTGAAGAAAGGATCTCGTCATACGGGACCAAGTGCTAGCTATGTGGACGGCAATGATAGCGTATCACTAACGACTTATTTTTCAGTAGATAGTTGTATGACTGACACATACAGGATGAAATATCATCAGAGACCCAAACTGTATTTTACAGATAGCGGAAGCTTTCACAAAGAGAAGCATCCTCCACCAGCTGGAGTAGAACTGAATGCTACGTACCACGCTACTCTTGAGCCCAGGCGTCCTGCATCCGAGCAAAGGTACAAGGCAAATGCAGAAGGCATACACTGCAGTAGATAGATTAGTGTTAAAAAAATAAATCTGGATCTGACTTTTGCATTTCATGTAGTCTGCAACTGGGCACAAACCTTGAAAATCTCTGTGTGATGGGTACAACTAGGTACCCAGTTGACTGTACTTCGCTTCGGACTTACAACTGTTTAAATGAATATGCAAATAGAGGTGAGAAGAGGAGAAGAGGTGCTAAACTTCTGGTTCTTTGATTTGTTATTCTAGTTGCCTTAATGCTTATCTCTGTTACTCAGCTTGTCTTCTACAGTTTGTATTAAAAATGGTCCCTTTGGGTGTACACATCTTAGAGCAGTGGGATCAGCCAGATGTTACTAATTTTGTAAGATTTACTTAGCTGCAGTTTAAAAAGCATTCCTTCAGAATGTGGTCACAACATACTTAGACTAACAACAGAAATAAACATACTACCATACAGAATGCAGTAAATGTAGCTATAATAGAGCAGTATTTGTCCTGATAGGAAGCAGGAGGTGACGTAGATTTTTTTTTCAGCTGACTTCTCTGAGTCTGTGCTTTCACAAACCTTCAAGTGTCTTTAATACAAGTTTACCCAGAGAATTTCTAACTTTTTATTTGAAAAGCCTTAATAATAATAATAATAATTCTTTAAAAACCGTTCTGGTTTGCAAGTGTTAAATAAGTTTTTCAAAGGAAGTTCAAGTAAACTGCAGTAAGACTGTCCTATTAATATACCTGCTGTTAGCGTACAGTTTTAAATGCATTTATCAGATTTGTTCACACTATAAGCTATACACTTTAACTTATTAAACTTAACCCCATAAGCTACAGATATAGCTGAATAGGATGCTAATTTTTAAATATAGTTATCATGGAACTAGAAAGATTAATTTTGTGAGGGTTTTTTAGATATATTTACTACTTATGTTCAGTTCTGATTTATTCTACAATTGCATGCAAAGGCAATGCTGCTATTTATTGAATTTCCTATTTTTTCAGTTTGGCATTTTGAGGAATGTTTAATGGGGATCAGTCATTTGATTTTACTGACCTTTTTTTCTATTCAGAGCAGTCCTACATGTGGATATGTTCTGAGCAAATCAGGCTGACTGAACCTGCAGCCGTTCAGACTGTTGGTGGCTGAAAGGGCTCAAAGAGAAAAGGTTCCTCTCTCTGCTCTGGCACTCAGTCCTGCAGTTATGGCAGCTCTGGCATCTACCGTGTCTTTTGTTAACCTGACTTATTTCAGTAACAAAAAGGAGGATTTATGTGGCTTTTATTTGGTGAATTAGTTCTGTGCACTGGTGCTGAGGCCTAGTACATGGCCCAATAAGGATGGCTGGGGAGGAAAGAAGGGTGGACAGGATTTCACTCTCAACGGCAGCCTCGAGCGTTTGGAACAATTCACTGTGATTTGCAGTGTCAGAGGCGGGGGCTGAGAGTTCTGTTTCAGTCTTACCATAGCACTGAACAATGTATAATTTGGATCTAATGTCAGCAAAGCATGACACAATCCAACAAGGCTTAATTTTACTGTTATCCATGTTAAGAGTGTTAACTTAGGGTGCTGCTGATTTACATCTAAACATCAATGCCTTTTAATTATGAAAATAATGCAAGACGGTTAATTATGCATTAGACACTCTTGCTTATACTTGCACTGTTAGTCAGAAAAGCTTTTTTGTTTATAAACATACGTGTTTTAGTGCTTCAACCAAATGTTGGCAATTGTTTAGCAGAATTATCCAAGGTATACATTCAAACAGTAGTTTTGGTTATTCTTTGTCAAGGTCAGGGTTTTTTGTGTTTTTAAAATTACATGTAACTTACAGTAGGACTGGAACATGATATATGCAACAAACCAGGTATCTCAGATTAATCTTATTTCTATGTTCTTGATCTAAAGTTGTTGTAGCACTTGGGGAAAAAAGATTACATCAAGAATTTGTAGTGCAAATAATTATTTGTGTTTAGGTATGGCTGTTGGTAAACAGCAACTTCAAAAATACGATCCTTTTTTAAGAAAATCAGTTGAATACAGAAGAACCTTGAGAATGTAAGAACTTGGAAGATTCCTAACTAATATTTTTGAGGAAGGTTTCAGAACCTGTAAATTAAAACTTTTCTAGTTCATCTAGCAATGCTACGTTATATACATAGCCTGTTAAGGAAAACTGTCTTCTAATACTTGTGTAAAAACAAAGATTATTGGAAATTGTAAATAATGTATAATTTGTAAAATGTTTTGCAAAAATCTTGTATTTGAAATGACAGTATTTTTATGTATGAATAGCACAGCAACAACTGTGAATGATGTTAGAACACTTATTTTTAAACATGCATAGCAATGTTCATACTTCTGTACAACGAGCAATATGAATGACTATTACTGATACCAATGAATATGGCTTCCAGTAAGCACAACTGGTAAACTTATTTTTAAAGCAGCTGCAGTAATTTAGATGTACTTCAGTCTCCTTGCTTTGCTTGAAACAATCTTACCAGACAACTTTCTATGTGACCCATGTTTACTGGGTATTTAATGATAGTAAATAGACAGCTAATTGAGGCACCTTTGTTTTTATATTTGACTCTGCACTCCATGTATGTATCTACGTACGTAATATTTGCTAATATGTGATAACTTGTTTTAACCTACCTAGGGTGCCTATTTATTTTTTTATAAATGTCCCCTTCTGGCTATAGATTTGTATAAGAGCCTAGACAATTTTGTAACAGTGAAGACATTAACAAGTCTTGTAATTAATGTTTTTAAGTCTTTAGAATTATTTTCTTGCAAAGTTCTGCTTGTTCAAACTATCAGATAAAAAATTAAAATATCTTTGTCTTCTTTTTGTACTCTTCCTTTTTCCAAAAAAGAAATTGCCTTTTCAGAACTACATTTTTTAAGTGGCATATAATAGTGCTATTAATGGTTGAAAGTGTTGCAGAGATGTGGTTTGGTTACCTTTTTTGAACAGTGAAATTTTCTGAAGTATGTTTATAATCTGTTTAGGTTTCTAAATACCTATGAAATATATAAAGCAATCTTAATACCATAATCCTGCAGATGTGATAACTGATTGATTAGTTACACAAGCTTTCTACCTTGCTACCTTTACTGTATTACTGTTAAGTGAAATTTGCCTTGATGTATGGATTCAAGTGCATGAAACAGCTTGAGTATAATGTATCACAAGCCAGTGCATTTGTTAGCTTTTAAGTATTTTCAAGTACAACCTTATGTGTCAGATCTGGTCAAAGGAGAAAACTAAATTTTAAAATAGAAAACTAAATACTAGAAGAGTACTTGAAACTATTTTTCACTTTCTAAAGGCTAGAAAGACTTCTTCTCACCTGTTTTCCATGCCAAAAGAGAAATGGAATATATTACAGTGCTTCCCTAGTAGATTGTTCCCTTGAGATTTCTCTGGTGAAATCCTGGGGGGAAGTAGTAAACTTGTCTTTTTTAATAGCTTCATTTGAAGAACTGGAAAGCCTTTGCAGTCTTACAAATAGAAAAAAATTACCATTCAGTGCTCTTCTGCGCCATGAGTTAAGAACTCTGAAGCTGCTTATTTCACAGCCAAGATCATAAATACCAGCAGGTAAAGGCACCTGTTCTTAAAGTGCAGATCTGATTCATAAAGCAAGTCCCTGTCAATGGCAGAATTGTCTTCAACAATGAAAGAAAAATAGAAAGCAAGCACATATGCTGACTTTAGCATCCCAAATGTTATTTAACCTGATTGTAGCCTGTTTCTTTTTAAAGTGTTAGAAGACACTGAAACACTCTACACTTCAAGTTCTCTGAAATCTAGTTACTTTATTTATTCCCGAAAAAAAAAACAAAAAACACCCCAACAACCATGAATTGTACTTTTGAGAATTAGAAACTAGTATGTACAAGGGAAAAATACTCAAGAAAATGGAACCCCTGTCATCCATAGCCTGATCAGCTGTTCCATGTACATAGCTTCCTTTTCTCCCTCCAGAGACTCCTTGGTTTAACACTGTTCTGAAAGTCTCCCTAGAGCGAGACAGACAATTTTGATAGGGCATGTGAAAGTTGAAACCTATTACTTACCTGTTACTGTCTACTTAGTTATCTGTGGCAGGTGCATGGAGAAAAAGGGTACTTCACCTGTAACCCACCAGCTAAAGAAGGTTGTGCTTGTAAGCTCACTCCTATACTTCTTATAGTGAGGAAATCAGAACCTGCTCTATCTAAATTCAGTAAGCGAGGACAGTAGGCTGCTCCTTGTATAAACACTGTTGCTGTATATAAACACTGGCATGTTTCAGAAAGCACAGTAGGGTCTGTGGTAGGAAGACCTGGAAGATAGGGTCTCACACAGGCTACAGTGTAGAGAAAGGTACAATAGAAACCCAAACAGTATCAAACCCTTGTGATTAACGCAAAGTTACAGCTTACCCGGCTGTGTTATCTGTTGAGGGGAAAAGCTGAGTTACAACTTCAGTCTATGTAAGAGCTGGTTTTTCTTTATTCTCGGCCACTCTAGTCTGTCCTTTCAGTCTATTTTTATTCAAATGGTACGTATCTTCACTTCTGCTTAACAAACCTTTAGGCACTAATTACAAAAGCACAGTCAAGTTGTCTTAATGACCTTTAAGGCACAGCTTGGAACAAAGTAACAGGATACAGGTAGAAACCTGAACAGTAATACTTGTGATACAGCTACATTATGACACTAAGTATATATGTGCCTCTTGCATTCAGATGCAAGTGCAGTCTTGTTCCCGGCTGTTTATACTGCACAAATGGTCCTCCTCTTCCACCGCCTGCTTGCGTAAGGTGCATCCTGTGATTAGGTCGTGGCTCTAGGAGAACAGAAAGAGGCTGGTTACTTTTACAGTGCCATACAGCCCTGCGGAAGATGCAGAAAACGCGAAAGAAGCATCAAGCATACTTTCTGATTCAGGAACCGGTATTTTTTTTTTGTTAAAATAATAATTAAAAAATCGAGCTGCTGGCTGTTTGGAATTAGTTTTACATTTCTTCGGAGGCATCTGTACTTCCCAGGCCTCCTGAGGCCAGGCTGCTGGGGCAAGGACAGCCAGAGCCGCCCGGCTACCGGCAGCGGGGCCTCGGCTCCCCCCACCATCCCCGGCCGGGCCGGGCCGCCCGCCGCCCCTTCTCCCCCGCTCGGCCCGGCCGTGGGTGG
>JAVJGJ010000001.1:20214326-20279519 GCA_035590215.1 Microhierax caerulescens | reverse complement strand
GCAGAGCGGCTGGGAAGGGCCTGGGGGGAAAGGGCCTGGGGGTGCTGGTGGGCAGCCGGCTGGGCAGGAGCCAGCCCCGTGCCCAGGTGGCCAGGAAGGCCAGCAGCATCCTGGCTTGTAATCCCAAACAGTGTGGCCCAGCAGGACCAGGGCAGGGATCATCCCCCTGTACTGGGCACTGGTGAGGCCACACCTTGAATCCTGTGTTCAGTTTTGGGCACCTCACTTCAAAAAGGCTATATTGGTGCTGGAGCATGTCCAGAGAAGAGCAGCAGAGCTGTGAAGGGTCTAGAGAACATGTCTTACTGAGCAGCTGAGGGAACTGGGGGTGTTCAGTCTGCAGAAAAGGAGGAGGCTTATTGGGGACCTTATTGTTCTCTACAACTACCTGAAAGGAGGCTGTAGGCAGGGGGGAGTAGGTCTCTTCTCTCAGATAACAAGCAGCAGGACTTGTTGAGGGAATGGCCTCAAGTTGCTCCAGAAGAGGTTTAGATTGGATATTAGGAAAAATTTCTTCACATAAAGGGTAGTGAAGCATTGGACCAGGCTGCCCAGGGAGGTGCTCAAATCACCATCCCTGGAGATGTTTAAAAAACGTGTAGATGTGGTGCTCAGGGATGTGGTTTAGTGGTGGGCTTAGCAGTGCTGGGTTAGAGCTGGACTTCGTGATCTCAGAGGTCTTGTCCAACCTAAATGATTCTATGATTCTGTTAAGCCTTTTTAGCTTCAAATTAAGACCAAAGGCAATCCTTGCTGCAGAATGCAGAGCAAGTGTATCTGATCAGAGTTTCATTTCTCATAAGCATGCACTTGGAGGCAGCTATTCTCCTTAACAAGTTCTGTCATAAGAAATATGGATGAACTTGAATTTGTCTTTATGTAGCAAGTCTCAGTTAAGCATATGTGTGTTAGGTGAAGTATAGTAGAGATTTTTTTTGGAAAATAATGACAGTACTTCCCCTTTAAGTCTTGTACCTCTCTGTATTACCTCATTTGAGCAAAAGGAGCTGTGGATTGTAGGATTCCTCAAAGCAAACAATTTCCTATATGGTTGCAAAGTAATGTAATTCCAAAATTCCTGCCTAGGAAACAAAAGTCTTCCAGTCAAATTCACTAGGCTCTCCCACCCACATTCTAATATAATGATCTCATTTGTTAGTTTACTGAAGCTGTACCCCTCTCTTCCATCCCTTTACTTGATCTTAGGTATTGGAGACTAAGTCTTTAAATTTTTTTTCCTTATTTTTTAAGCACAGCTGCTGACCACATCTGTCTGCAGTATTTGGAGTTGTTCAATACTTTTTAGCTCTTATCTTTTTCTTCTTTTTTAAAAAAATGAATAATTACCAGATTACTTTTCATTTACGGTATTCATCCAGAATGAACTAAAATAATTTCTCAAATACTTCACACACACACAAAAAAATACCCTACTGCTTATTGTAGCCAATCAATCAAAGAAATCTGGTAACCTAGATCAAAATAACCATTGATCAGGGTGTTACTGGGCTGGATGTGGCAGATGTAAGTGCACTGATACAAGGTGTGGGCTAAAGTTTGACTTTCTAAACCAGAAGGGTGCAAGACTGAAGGAGTCAGCTTACTCTGGGAAGAAAGAGGGAACATATCCAGAAACTTAATACAGCTTTCATTCCAGACAATAAAGTCTCTAAAAGAAATAAAAGGGCATTCTCTAATTTCCTGAAACCTTTGATGCATAATTGTTAATATACTTCAAGTATATATACTTCAAGAAGTTTAGAAGTGATAGACATGAAGCTGATAATGAACGTCAAACTCTGTAACAGCACTTCAATGATTAGGGCTTCTGTCGTACAGATTACTCAGCTATTTCGGTGCCTATAGCCTAACTGAAAGAATCTGTCACATAGCTTACTGTGAGCCATTATTCTTTGTCCCTCTCTCTTTTAAAGGCTTTAGTATCTAAACAGAATACCTAGAGATAGGCAGAATTTTGTAATAGTGTTGTTTCCAGATTTTACAGTGGTGTTTTTGTTTGGTGTTTTAAGTTTTTCATACCTTTTGCTTTTTAGTTTTGTATGTCTCGGAAAACTGAAAGACTGTTTAAGATGCTATTCTCTTCATTGAGATATATAAGCGATATATCTACCCACTGAATGATGGCTATGTACAAAATATCTATACTGGAAGTTGCATACAATCAATATCTGGGAGAGGAAATGCAAATTCAGAAAGAAGGGTCATCCGGCCTACTCTTAACTTGAATACTCTGCGTCATGAGAGCCTTTTGGCAGTAGAGGGAGCTATGAGATGCTGAAGACCACAAAAATATAGGCTAAAAGAGGAGAAGATTATAAAAATAATATATAAAAAGGGTAAAAAGGTTTTCTGTTTTATTCGTTTATGGCCAGCAAAAGGACAGTCAAGAAGAGCCAACACAGGGGAGTTAATTTTGCGAGGTATTTTTAAAACCCATTAAAATCATAATGTAAATGTACCCCTTCAGAAATGACATTTGAAATCAGACATGTAATAAACAGCATGTGTACAGCCATATGGCAGAAGATTATCTAGCTGCTTACCATCATCAGGGAATTGTGTGATGAAATGTGTGAGACTTTACAGATACAGCTTCACTTGTATCTTGTGTGAAACCTCCGGGCTGTCCTCAGGCCCATGCGGTATTATGAACTTTTAGCAAAGGTTCACATGAATCGGTCGTTTTCTAACTATGGCAGCAAAAGCATGGGCACAGAAAGCTCAGAAGCAAAAAAAAAACAAACCAAACTTGTGGCGTATTTGCTGAAGGACAAGAGTGCCGGCAGCAGCCAGGTTTGTTCTGCTGATGGGTCAGAAAGTGACCATGGCTGGGAAGCAGGCTGCCCTGTAGACATGGGGACAGGAGTAGGTGACCACCAAGAGGCAGGCGTAGTTAGAGAGACCCAGTAGATCTTAACTAGTGCTGACCCTCGAGAGGCACTTTTACTGGAACCCTTAGGAAATGGCGTAACTCAAGGGAGTTGAGGCTGGGTTGAAAAGAACACTTACAGACTGGACAACATGAGCAGAAGGTGGTGCATGTTGTCACCCATCAGAAACACCAGTATTTGAAGTCAATATAGTCTGAAATAATTCTTTATCTTCTTAAGATGCCTTCGATGTTTTCCTTCATGTCCTGAAACTCACTCAGAGCCTGCTAATGCTTTTCCTGACACAGAATAATTTGAACCCCTAATAAACTGGAACAGCTCAAAATCTGCATCTTTCAAAGAATAATCACACTTTCAGAAACAAAGACAATGTACTTACTTTATGTGAAATATCTGTATATCATCAGCATGTGCTTTATATTGTTCCTGTCGATATGAGCAAGGTATCAATGTGATATCATTTAAGTCCTCCAAGTGAGCTGTATTATCACAGCATATTTTGCATTTATTCCATATTTATATTTACATAGAATAGTCTCAGAGACTTGGGTGTTGCCAGGTTTCTTTTAGGTCTTGCCATCCTTAATAAACACAATATTCAATACAGAGAACAGAGAAACAGAGAAACCATTCATCAATATAAATATTATGATAAGGAAACTAAGTTGCCATTTGCGAAGCAGTGCAAAGAATATTTAAGTTCTGCTTATAGAAAATAGTTTCTGCAGCCTTTTACAGTATGGCACTTGGGTAGGACTTGGTACAAATAACATTTTAGCATTTGTATCAAATTGTATTTGGATCTTGTTTATTCAAGGCAAAACAGTAAACATAAGGAACCAGCCTGTGTTTTCAACAGGGCTAAGTAATTGCAGTTTAAGAAGTGCTGTGAGTGGATAAAAAGAAAAAAAAAAAGCAGAGCGTATGTAGAAAACCGGTCTTTTTTCCGCTGGATTTTGGTGCTGTTCTGAATGAAGTGCTTAGTCCCTTTTGAAGATTCTCTTGGCTTCAACTCCTTCGTATGTGTAGATCTGTTAGGAAATCAAGAAGAAAAATCAGTGGCTGCTATTACAGTTTCATTTCACAGGTGCTATTGAAAGATGGTCGATAACGATCTAATTCATTGTGGACTGGTGGCTGTGTGAGGCCACTTTTCCAAGTCATCACTTGGAAAGGAACATACAGAAAGCAGCCTGGTGTCCCTAGGCACAAATTCTCTGTGCAAACATTTGAACCACCATGGGACAGCTTTTGGGGACCTCAGAAAAAAACTGAAGTGTTGAACTGCTGTATTCCCAGTAACACTACTTAACAAGAGTCCTCTGCATGACTGCTGTTCTTAGAAATGTGAAGAAGCACCCAAGGGTTGGACTGTACATTTTTGATATCTCAAATCTCACACCTGGCCATATGGTTGTTTTTTCTTTTTTTAAAAAAAAAAATGTTTTAAGAAGCTTGGGACCTGCTAGTGGAGAGGATCTTAAAGCATTGCAGTTCAGTTTCTGGCTTTACTGCAGACCTGTGAAACATTTCCTTTTGTCTCTGACTTACCCCTCTGTGTTACTGCCCCCTGCCCAAACCCTAATCTTTGGTTTTAGAGGGTGTTTATCAGCCACTGACAGTGCCACCCTGCTGTGGTAAGGCTTTTCCAAGGGAGAGGCTTGGAAAAGGGCCTTCAGTCAGAACATAACTATATGGCGTCTGTCTACGTCTTCTGTGTACAGCTTGTATTCAGAATGCATTGATAAGAATTTGTTCACATGGGTAGAAAAAGATAAAATCACAGATTGTGGGTTTTATTTTAAAGGTTTAAATTTGGATAGCTTACTCAACTTGAGAATTTTAACTAAATGAAGTTATTTGACTTGAAGAAAATATTTCCTGCTTTCAGAACAGCTTTGAAAAAAAATTCAGTTAATTATATTGTAAAGTAGGTAAGTGATTGCTTAACTCACCTGAACAAGTTCATCACCTACGACTTCTCTGTGTGCTGTGAGTATTTTTCCATTGTCTTTTCTAGTAAATTTTCCTACGAGTTTATTTCCTTCCATGTTCCAAGCACCCTGTAATGGGAAAAAAATACCAAATATTTTGCAATAGGTAGGACACTGCTTTGATTTAAAGACTGCAGAAATGCTTAGAAGTGAGAAGAGATTAAAACAGTGTAATAATGATTTTTTGGACATTGATAGAAAGGTTTAAAAAATGAAATTTTAATGAAAACATTGGTTTTTTTAATGGCATACTATCAACCTGGATTTTTTTTTTTATGCTGAGTACACTTTATTTCAATTAATTGTACCAACAGAGAAAAAGTAATTTCTTATAAATACTCGCTGTGCACTCTAGGTGGTGTACTTGAGTATTATAAGAAGTAAAATTGGGATCACTTGGATTTTGTCTACATACTCTGGTTTTTGGGCACTCTATGGAACCTTGAGTATCATGGTACAGTGTTGAACCATTAACAGTTAATACTACCTTGTGGTTTTTTATATAAGCTACAAGCATTCCTGAACCAGTCACACTTTAAAAGTAAAATTTAAATTAAAAACTAGGAAGACAAGGCATTCATCTTGTAACTGTACTGCACAAAGCTATTATCATATCATAAATATATATTTATATAGAAAGTTTCTTACATTAAGCTCAGTCCCGTCAGCCAGACTGTAGTCAAAATTGACTCCCAGAGTGAATTCAATAACTATGGTACGGAAGTTGCTTGATTCTTTGACAGAAAATTTGTTTCCATCTTGTTGAATAGTGATCTTCAGATTATCATGGGCTCCTAACTTTCTTTTCATCATGTTAACACCTAGAAATATCGATTAGTATCAATCAGAAAAAAAAAAAAACCTAGAGCATCATACATGTCTCTTTTTAGTGACTTTTTATGTGGTCGAGTTTTTATTCCAGCATTCTTAACTGAATTTTTATTCTTCTTCACTTTTTATTGAGGCCACATTCACCAGTACAGATATAAGATAAACCACTGTCCAACTGGAATGGTTATGTCTTTATCTATATAGCTCAATTTGTACAAACTTAAGTATCAGGATGTTAAAATGGCTTTAATCATGTGTTTCTATTAAATTGAAGAATGATGATTTCCTCCCTGTGTTATTTTGAAACTAGTTGCATGTTATCAGAATAATACCCCTGCTATAGAATTCTGCTGAAAGTTTCTCATTCAAATTTTCTGAGCCTTAAGACTTAGAGAGTCTTTGCTGGAATTAGTCAAGTTGCTTAAGATTAACATAATGTAATTAAAATCAGAATAATTCCCAGTATCTTTCCCCCCCTCTGTGGAATCTTTTGAAAATAAATGCAGTACGCTGTGCAAGGGCAGAGCAGCAAACAGCAGGACAGGCTAGTCGGAAGGTGGGTCACAGACAGCTCAAGTTTGTATTCAGCCATCATGGTATTATTATTCTTGTAGAAGCCATTAGAAAAGTAAGACTTACCCATTGCCTCCATGAACTTTTCATAGTTTTCATTCCTGTCTATTTTCCAGCTACCGTTAAATGCCATGTTTCTGTCTGTAGGAGGACTGTTCTGAAATAACGTGTCTTTGCAAAAGAGAATTTATGTACTGGCTTATCTTGAAAGTAATTTACAGGATGATGTGGCTGACTAAAGCTCAACTGATGCACTGATCTTTTCAAGGAGAAGTTTACTCTAGTTCAATCAAACTTCCAGTCATGACCACAGGGTTTGCTGAATCTCTCCCTTATTGCCTGACAGTATCTTTATTGCTCATCTTCATAAAGAATTGCTAAACCATTCATAGTGTTTGGCGTATTTGAGTTGTAGTCAAAATCAGCTATCTAGTGAAAGCAGTAATTAGAGTAAGAAAATTACTTGACATTTTCAGTCTCTTGTATCTTCATGCTTGTAGGAGAGTCTTGATACAACTGGAGGAAATATATTTACCCAACAAAGCAAACACAATTATCTGTGTTGTCTATTATAATTTGGTAGAGATCTGTTCTGCTCAGCATAATAAGCGCGGGACAGAGGATTTATTCACGAGGCAGAGGATTTACTGAATGTCTGCAGATTGTTTCAGAAAACTGTCCACCTGCTTCTGGTCTAGTGCTGAGCTATGAAAATTGGGATGATAGTCATGGGCTCAATCTATAGTTTAAATTCTGAGCAGTTTCTTTGAATTTTCTTCATTTTAACACATTCAGTGACTGTGATGTGCACCTAATCCATTCCTATACCAGAAAAAGATGTGCAGCTAAGTGGGTTTACCTGATGTGGTTGATTTCCAGAGGTCCCAGATTTTATCTGTTCAATGATAATACAGGACATGTCTTCCCTGACTTAGCTGCTTTTTCCCTTACTCCCGTTCCCTTCTAACTGCTGCTACTTGAACCTGAGCAAAACTATTGACCCAGCTTTTCTCTTTAGGGTTATATAACTATTCTGTTCCCATGGATGGTGCCAGCTTTGCTATCTGTTAGGTCCAAAATGTAAAAGTAAATCCTGAACACTGACT
Organism: Microhierax caerulescens; assembly: GCA_035590215.1. NCBI lineage: Eukaryota > Metazoa > Chordata > Aves > Falconiformes > Falconidae > Microhierax > Microhierax caerulescens. Next base: position 20,272,103 of record JAVJGJ010000001.1, on the reverse strand, counting down.
TGGCTTTTGCTTAGTCCACAGGTGATGGATTATTCTCTACTTAGCAAATTTTAGCAGCATCTCATGTTTTCATAATCTTGTACATCTATGGATTGCAGCCTGGAACAAGAGGTTTTACTGAAGTGTGACTGTAAATTTAGAACTTCACTACCAATACCAGAACACTGTGGCTTTTCTCTCCAGGTGGCTTCATTTTGAAATCAATAGTAATCTGTCTGACAGACCAGAGAGGAAAAACAGCTCAACAAGTATTTCTCACTGGATGAAAAGAAGGAGAAAAAAAATGAGTCTGTAGGTTCATATTGTTGCAGGTGATGTAGGGAAAGGTGCTGGATTTGCAGTCAAAACAGGCTGTTAGAAGCTGACCATGCGTTAGAGTTAAAATTATTTTTCCAGACCCTGTGGTCTTTTGAAAGATGAGATTTGGTGCAAGCCAGTCTGTTGTAGCTGTGAACACCTCGTGTTCCAACTACAGCAGTTTCAGTTAAAGACGACTGTCCCAGCAGTAATTTGCAGACGTTATCTCAGATCTGCCAACAGAGCTCCTTTTATGAGTGTTTCATAATTTGTTCCATTTGAAGTGAGCCATGTCTTCTTTCTTACCCAGCAGATGTTGCAAATCTGGGGGTCTTGCCTAAGTTGCATGGGGAGGTGGGGGGAACATGAAGAATCTCATTTGCCAAATGAATGGTTGTGTGAGGGTGCAGTGCCTACCATGGGGCCATGCTGGATGTGCTGGAGCACTAACCTGGTGAGCCAGCGTGGCTGGAGCTGGGAGAGAGCAGGAGCCCACAGCCACGTGGTCCCTTTTCTGTGTGGGCAGGGTCACCTGCAAGAGACGAGGATTGGGGTTGTGGACACATCCTCTTCAGGCTGCAGCTTGTCCTCTGGTCTTCCACTGGTCCAGCTGCTGTCGTTCACCTTACTCAAAGCCATGTCTTCCGTCTCAGAAATGCCTTTTTCCCTCTAAGGCTAGGAAGAAGCAAAGCCTGCTGCTCTTCCTGTAGTAGCTGCTTGTTCTTTCCTCTTCCTACCTCTTATATCTCTGCCTTGCCCGCCAGGTGGAAGGTGTTCAGGCTGTTTACTCTTAATGGCAGTGAGGGAAGTACCTCACAATACCTATTTACCACCACCATTTAGGTTTCATTATGTAGTTTGTACATGCAGTTTTTTCTCACTTTGACTTACGTAAAAGTTCTAAAACTTTGCAAAGAATTAGGCATAATTTTGGTAGAAAAAAAATCCTGTCTCTATATAAATATTACAACTCCAGAATTAACATCCTTGGTGGAGGACAAAATGGAAATACTGCATCTCACTGTCAATTAGAGCATTGGCAGGTACAGGCAAGGCATTTGACTTAGGGAAGAACATAAACGTTAGGCCCTGTAATTGGAACTGGGTAAAAATCGGCCAACTACACACTGGAAGATGGGTAGCTGTGTTAGCATGGTGCTGCACATCCAAACTCAGGGTCTCAAAAAGTGTTGTGGCCTGTGCCCAGTGCTGTGCTAATAGTGGATGTTCACCTTACCCCTCAGCCAGCTCAGAAGATGGGCAAAATGAGTTTCTAGCTGAGTCAGATTATATCTTTTTATTGCATTGGAGTGTATCTTGACCTTTGCAGTTATCATTGTCAACATATATTATTTATTTAGTATATATATATAAACAAAAATACCTGGTGTCTAGTTATAGTTCATCTAATTTATTGCTGCTTAACAAAATTACTGTTTTTTTAAAGACTCTCTAGTCTTTGCAGAAGGGTTCTTTCTGACTGTGGGGTGATGCAACTTTTGAACCACTTTGGTTGTATCCAGTAGAAAACTGAGGCCTGAAATGATGTGATTTATTCACATCATTTCAGGTGTATATGAAATCTAACAAATAGGAAATGACCTTTTATTTTGAGCATGTAAAGGAAGCTTTTCTACTTTTTATTCTCTCCAAGAATCTACTGCTTCATTTCATTTAGGAAATGCTAAGATAGCTGAAACGGTGTTTATATAGTTAAACAAAGCTAATGCTACAGACTACTTTCCTCACTTGAATCCAGTCTATCTTCTTAACCTCTGAAAAAAATAACTCTGAGTAGTGACATCCTGCAGGTGAAGTACGAATTTCTACATCAAACTTACTTCAGCAGTGTTTTTGATCCTTAAAAAAGGGGGAGGGTCTTCTGGAGCAAGTCCTTAACTGCCAGGAAGATTTCTCAGATGTGCTTTTCCAGTCTTCCCACTTGCCTTTCTGCCCTTGTGGTTCTTTGGTCTCCCTCGCCAGTCAGGCTAATCAGCCAACTCCAAACCTCCTCACCATGGGAGCAGCGGGTCGCTGGTCCTGAATTTCACATCAAAGCTTGTTGCTCCATTTCTGTCCCATTTTTTTTTCTGCCTTAGTATTTCTTTTCACTGGGCATGAATCCTTAGGATCCTGTTCAGATCAGCCCCAATGATCTGTCAGTTAAGCGAGAATCTTCACAGGTAGTCAATATTTATGAGTTTCATGGTGTCCCTGTGTTGCTGTAGCACTGACAGCATAAAGAACTGTTCTTCTCTGAGGTCTGATGGAATGTCAGTGCTAGAACAAGCAGCCATCTTTCTACTCTCATAATTTACATGGCTTAGGGCTACTAACGCACTAAAATCAGATTTCAGTTTTCTTATACGGACTAGAATCATACGATATAAGTTTTATTCAGAGCTGTTTTGAGGTCCTACAAAAGCTGAGTTTCCTTCTAAAATTATAATTTAAATTGTTTTTATTAACTTCTTTTAATGTTGGAATATTCCACAACCTTTTTCCTTCTGTCTAGCTCTTCCTTGTGTGGTTTTTAAAACTACAGTTTTTGCTTAGATGCTGCATTGAAAAACGTGGTTTTTTAGTATTGCTGGTTGCATGAAAGTCATGAAAGTTAAGGGTATGTATACTTGGCTTCCTTCAGCCTGCCAGCTTCAGAACTCTGAAAGTGGACAAATTTATTAACTTTGAAGTTTGATCTTTAAATGAGGTGGATGGAAAGAAATCATTAACTTACATGGTCATGCCAACCTCATCATGCCAGTCTGTGGTAATTGTACTGAGCTGCATGATGATGGTAATTGACAATGAAGTTCCAAAGATCAGGGTAACAAAAATGCTCCTGCAGACGGTTATATTCATCTATCCTATTTATTGTTTCGTGGCTTGTCTTCAAGTTGTTCTGCCTAAAATCAGCTAGGACAGTAGAACTCAGATTTACCATGCAGTGGTTAAGGCTCGGTGCCAACATAAACATACTAGACTTATGTAAATATTATTATATATAATATTTATATTGAGAGAGAGATGAATCTCTGTTAGAACCATGCAGATTAACTGGGTTCTGTCAGGTAGTTGTGAACTGACTGGGCAGTGTTTATGCACGAACCCTCTGTTTCCTGGGATGGATTGCAAAGGTGGTTCGGCACTTAAATGATTTCAGTGCCCCTGGATCTCTTACTGTGAAGTTTTACTAAGCATTTAAACCATAGTACTCAAATTTGTATTAATAGGGTAAATAGATAATTCTATGCCAGTAAAGCCAACTTGAGCATAGCCATGGTTGGCCTAGCAACAAGGAGCTCAATAGAGCCTGACTGATGCCAACCCTTGGATGATAAATTTCAAAGTACTTATTGCGAATGGATGTTGTATTGCAGCAGGATTAGATCATACTTGAGCTAGATTTTGTCCTACTACAGCTGCCTGTTGGCTAAATTTTTATTTTGGTTCAAGGAGAATCTGCTGGATGCTGCTATTAGCAATCTGCTCAACGTAAAGATTCAACATTTTAAGATTACTTGGAAATTTCCAGTGAGTATATAGATCCAGTGGTCTGGTTAGTTAGTAGTGGGCTGTGGATCTTAAAACTTACTCTTAATTGTCTGTATTTACTATTTTTTAAATTTCTGTGCAATGGCTCCGATCCATAAAGTGCTGCATGGTTTTGAGAGCTGATTTTGGAGAGAACTGAAGTGCATGAGCTGATAAACTCCAGGTTAAAAAAATCTAGATGCAAAATGCAGGATGTTATTAAAGCAGTAACAGCTATTTACTTCATCCATTCCTGGGATTCCTTTTAGTGTACAGTATTTCCCAGAACAGTAGAATCAAGCCTAGTTTCAGTGAATTGAGGGTGACTGAGAGGAATTGACAATAAAAATAATTTTGTGTGTGTGTTTTCCCAGTCAAGGTTATGTGAATCTCCGAGTATTAGTGCCATTCATCACCCGTCGTGCCAGGTGACTTGTAAAGCTTTGTGTCAGGCTTATCTAAAGTATTTAAATGTGTATCTTAATGCTCTCTTTCTGTTTTCCAACCAAATACTTAGTAGCAGGCAAATTTGGTGAAGTAGTTTCTTTTTGTTCAGAATGGGAGATGTGGTCAAGGGGGGTTGAGGTACAGTCCCATGAGCTGACAATGGTCAGTATTGAAGGGCTGCAGCAGCCTTGGTGGTTCCTCCAAAACTGGACCTGGACTTTTAGTTCATGTCAACATAGCTGTTTGCTGATCCTACACTTTGCTCTTGACTATGATATAGCTCCAAACTCCACCAAAGTTTATTGCGATTATCTGGATTACTGACTTGAATCTAATCTCATCTGTAAAATAGTGAGCTTCAGAGTTCTGAGCTTAGCATAATAGCAAGAGAGCGCCCTGTATGGCTCAGTTAAATATTTGTAAATCCAAAAGGAAAAGGTGGCTTCAAGGCAGAACATTCTTTTATTTGTGTCTCACGTAAAAGCAGGACAGACACTTAGATCCTGATTCTATTTCCAGCTCAGAAATGGACTTTGTGTGACCTTGATCAAATGAACCCCTCTATGTACCTGTAAAATGAGCTTCCCTTCCATTAACAAGTCTTATATATCATAAAATAATGTGCCTGTGATTTGGTTAACTACTACAAACAAGGATTCTGCAGAAATGCCTGTATGTGAATGTAAGGTGTAAACTAGTGGTATGATTTAACCGTGGTACTCATAGCTTTTGTATAAAGATCTTTGGTGGTGTTAAAAGAAACCTGTGTGAAATACAGATCTATTTATCAGCCATTATGAGCCACAGGGTGAGCAGTAGCTGGCTCTGGCTGAATTGATTGTTACAGCTCAGCAGGAAAGAGGATTTTATCTTTACTTGATAGCACAGATTCAGAACAGAAAATAATGCAGGTTTGGAGATCAGTTCAGCCTCTCAGGAAGTTTAAAAGTAAATGTCCACGTTAAAGAAAATAAAAGCTTTGGAATAACGGGGGGAAACATGCAGCCAGGTATTTCAAGAAATTCTGAATTGTGAATACCGAAATGAAAATTCACTGTGTTTTTAAGCTGTGATATTTTCCAAATGAAATAGAAGTTCTGAAGTTCTTTATGCGCTAGGAAATGCTGTTCTCTGAAGGGCTGAAGATCTCAATGGCTGTCTGATTGCATAAATTTAGATCCTAAAGCTTACTACTGTAACAAACTCTCACACAGGAATTATTTCCGAAAAATCTTTAAGGGTGCGATTTCACAGGAATGTGAAATGTGTGGCAGCAGTAACTGTCACCACTGTTAGTAAAATATGGCTGGAGGAAGGAGCCATTTTTTTTTCCTATTTGTTGAAGAGGCATCGTAGCTGTGCAAGATGTGAGAGACAGTGTAATACTCTATTTCGCCTCTTCCATAAAAATCCCTTGTTCAAGGTTATATCCTTTTCTGGGCTGGGTACGAAATGTATTCCGGTCCTCTTGCTGCAGGCTGCGCCACTTCTCAGCAGGGAATTCAAACATTCAGTAGGGCAGCACAGCCAAGCAGGAGCATGACTGCGTTGGGGAGTGGGCTGGGAAGATTGTAGTCCCGGCAGCAAACGGTTACCTGATCGATGTAGATATACATAGACACTTGTGCAGTTGCACCCATAAATTTGAGCAAAAAGTGCCTGTGTCTTGTGCTGAACTAAATCTGGCCCTTCATAACTTTTTGAATGAGACTGTTGTTTGTCAGGGATGTACATACTTTTTGGGTTTGCCTAGAGCTAAAAAAAGTCGAGCCAAAAGTGTTGCTGTGGAGAACCTAATAGGTAAAGAAGAGAAATTGCCAAGAAGCCCATCGGTCTAGAATTACTTCTAGGATCAGCTGTTTCCACATGATGAGGCTTTTATTGTCAAATATATTTTCACGGTTTTGTTTGAAGACACATTTCTCACATGCAGCCCCAGGAATTGATATTTGGCAGCTGAGGATGGGGATGGATCTGTAGCACAGTTGTATTTGCCAGTTTAACTTATCCAATACATAAACGGTTTCTGACAGCTCCTCATAAGTGTAGCTGCAATGCTCTCTAGTGGTTGGCAGCCATGAATTATTTTTTTGCTCATTGTAAAGGAGAAGTACTTTACCACTGGCTTATCTCGGTAGGACTTACGTATCTTGATTTAAATAGTGAACTTTTTCTTTTCAGGATTTCTAGGACCTAGAGAATTTATTAAAAATTATAAATTTACAGAAGCAATTATTTGAATCAGGGAACAATGAGGTGTTGAAAATTCAACCTCGGTAATATTAATTAACAAACAGTAAAATTTGACATCATCCTTTTTATTTTAAAAAGCATGAAAACAGTACAAAGAGAAGAATGAGGAAATAAGTAATAAGCAGCAGCTGGACCATAGAAAATAACCTGACTATATTCTCTCAGCTGTACAGTAAGTAGGACTAGTGATTCTCTTAAGGAATGTAACTAGTTTTACTATGTAGTCACAGGACAGAAGCAAGCAAGAGCACGTAACATTCAGGAGACTTTAACGATGCTTTAAGGCGAAACATAATGCACAGAGTAACCCCCTTAACCTAGTACAAAAATACTGTGTCCAGAAACTATGTATTTGTTCAAATATTTTGAAAAGGTAAAAGAATACAAATGGACAAACTCAGTGGCTAGTGACTGTGATTCAGATTTTTATTAAACTATAATAGAAATGTATATTAAAACTATTTACAGTGCATTTCACACTACATTCTTTAACAGACACATGCAGGTGTCTGCCATGTGAATACAGTAAGGGCTCAAATTCCACCTTTGGTTACATCTGTAAGGTACCTTGGGCATCAGCAGGAATAGCTGAGTACAGCAAAGAGCGGGTGAGGCAGGTGTTACCAAGGGTAGGAGTTTGGTCCCTCTTTCTAGGAAAAAAGGTGGATTTGACTCATTCTTTCACTTCCTATACAGCTCATTCCAGCTCCCACTGAGGTAAATGGGAATCATATAATTGACTTCAAATGGGCGTTTGAGCACACCTTAGGCCCTGGCATGACAAGCTCATGCTGTGAAAGTTAGTGGAAACGAGCTATTACATAGTGTTGTCACATAAACACACATTTACAAACAGTGGTACTTAGATATGGGTTTCTCTATGGAAACAAACTTCTTTATCTGGAAAATAAACTTCCCCATGCAATTTCCATTCACCTAGCAATGACAAAGATAAAAGACTTTGCTGTCACTATTTGCTGTGCTTAGCAAGTGTCATTAATTAGCAGGCCAGGTTCTGTGATATTCCTTGTTCCCGTGAAAGTTCAAACCAAAAAAACCCAGCCCTCATTATTTATCATACTCTGGCCAAACAACCCCCCCCCCACCCCCCCCCCAAGTGCCAATGTTCAAGCTTATCTTTCAAATTAGTGCAAGTCCCTGAACAAGTATGGCAGAGAACTGTGAAATAAAGCCGAAACCTTGTGGAATGTAAACTGAATGTGATCTGACAGGGAGAAGAAACTACAGCATCACAGAGACAAGGCTCTTAATCAAAGGTAATGTACAAATATGCCTGAAATACTAGGTTTCTATAAAACCTTTAAAAATGTATGTATTTATTATGAGTGAGACTTTTTTTTTCCATCAAAACTCTCTGCTGTCTTCTCATGCATAACTGCAAGGGGCATCATTGAGATAATTTGGGCAACATCCCCAAATTTTAAGGGGCTAGATCTGATGCTTCATGATCTGTCTGTATAATGGGCTACCTAGTAATTTTGAAAATCTTATAAATTAATTAGACAGTGTTCTGATTTTGTCAGTTCGTGCCACTGCCAGATAAAACGCATTGGACTGGAGTTCAAAAGTTTATCTTTACATGCATGCCATTGTCTGAGGGTGGTGCATAAAATCAGGCTTCAGTCCTCTCTTCTAAAGAGAGATCAGCTGCTCACCAATGCTTGTATTCTGTGAAGGTATGAGAGTACTCTAAACTGCTACTGATTAAAAATACCATTCCAAAATCAATGTAACATTATTTTCCCCTCCTTTCTTTTATTGTGTGAGATAACAGAAAACCTAGACATTCTACAGCTAATATTGGATGTGTGACTAACTTGTTGGAAAAGTACTACCTACAGCTTAAGAGCCTCACTGTTCTTTTTAATTACAAGAGGTAAGGTTAGTCGGTAATTTCGTGTATGTTAATACGTACAACAAGTAATTTTTTCAAAAAGGTTAACAAAACCAGAAAGAAAAGTGCAATTTAAGCATTAAACTGTGCTGTGGAGTGACTTTAAATGAAACTGTCTGTGTCTGAGAAAAACAGATGTCTTCATTGAGACAAGTATTAAAAATTAGTAGAACAAATTCTGTACCTAAAAACTGAAATATTGACTTTCACAATGGCTTTAATGGACTGAACTGACAAAGCAGTAAACTCCATTTCAGCTTGTTTCTCATACAATCCACATTGATTGTTTAAGAGAGACAGTTGGGGAGAATATGTTTGAGACCTGACTAAAATAATGAGATACACAACTCATGATGAAATGAACGGCAGTTGCATGGCTGTAATCCACTTGCTGGGTTTGAAAATGTTGAATTCTGAAGGGAATAAACTTCAGGCAGAAAACAGCCTGGGTTTTTTTTTCATATTGTCACCTATTTACATTATGAAAGGAATGAGCATTTCTGCAAACGATTCACACAAAGCTATGACGCAAACCCAGCACTTGCCTTGAGGCAGAGTGAAACACTATATAAAGAATTTGAGCACTCTGAAATTTCATGAAGTACAGCAACCTGCGCTTCTAAGGTTCTTAAACCAGTAGTTTAAAGGGTTTGGGTTTGTGTAAATATTTACAGATACAGGTGTATTATGACATTTAAATGGTTTGTTCACTAGGAACTATATTTCTATGTACGTTCCGATCTTTGTGGTGGAACCAATTCTGAGGATTAAATGTGTACAGATATTATGAAAATACTGTATAACTGTGTTCATTTTAAGCAAACCTTTGCAAAACTGCAAAGTCATGTCCATTTTTTTCAAGTCAAAGATATGACTCCAGCATTCCTTTGCATTAATTATAAATTTATGTTACAATAACACTTTGCTGAACACGCGATATAGCAAAGAAATACTGGAATCTTAATGTAAATGATACGTCACTACACTGTAACATCACCATAGCTGATTTGCTGTGTTGTCACCATGAATTACTAGTCTCAACCATACTAGCAGGAATACACCTTTATATACATATACTTTATTTGTATTTATATTAAATATGTATTTCATCAGCGTAACAATTATCTCAAACATTCAAGGAAAAGAATGTAGAAGGACTATGCAAATCCTGAAGCAAAGTTTCCTAGTTTTCAGAAAGTACTAAAAACTTTTTTTTTTTTTTTTTTTTTTTTTTTGGGGTGGTGGTGGTGTGTGTAGGGGGGGCAGGCTGTGGTCATTTTTCTGCATAGCTATGACATGCTACATACATATATTGTAATGTGTATGCATATAAACATGCATATGGAGCACTGCATAACAGTAGTCCTGGAATTCCTAACTATTGTTGAATTCCATACTTCTTTTGAAAATCAGGATAAATAATTTTGTAGAAAAATGTTATCAGATTCAGCTGCAATAATATATTACTGGTAGTCATTAGAGAAGTTTAGAATATGATTTAGTAAGTGACAAATCATTTAGGCTGGCAGAAGTGCTGCAGACTATCCAAATAACTTATTCTACATTAAAAAAAAAAAAAATCTACTATGAAACTTAGTATCGTCAAACATTTTGAAACATTTGCTTCATCTTCTGTTAAGTTCTGCTATTGTTCATCTAAATGCAGAGACTGATAAAAAGAGGTTGTTTTCACTGTCTTTCTGACCAGCTCTTACAAGAGGGGATTGAAAATCTCCTGGGAATAATTTACTGCAGTTTCCAACTAGTATTTTCTGGATTACTATGACAGAACTAAACTCCCACACTTCAAAGTACAATCCCAAATGTATTACTTTTGCTTAATATTATTGCTGATTTGAACTGAACAATCATTACTACAGATTTAAAAAAAAAAAAAGACATATTCAGTGTCTCTGTGCAGCCGAAGTTACCCCTACTGCTCACTCATCTTAGATTGCTGATCCTGATCTCCTAATCCTGCCTACCCAAAGAACAGTACTCTCTTTGTATTACTTTTTTGGGGTTTGTCTAATGTGTGTATTTTCTTGAATTGGTTCCCAGTTCAAAACAATTTTTATTAGTCATCTTCATTTAAATATCAGTGTTGCTTTTTTTTCACTAGTGCAAGTTAATTGACTTCTTACTTTTCTGAATGTAAATGCCTCAAACAACTGGCAAATCCCTGTAGCATTCTTGGCTGGTTTTGCTTTCGGTATTCTTTTTCCCTATTCCTTTAAGACATTGTGATTACTCATTGTTAACTAATCTTTTTAAAAGATGTTAACATAAAGCTTTCTTCAAAGTGGTCATAGCCATCTTGTAATAGCACTGGCCCAAAGAATCAGTCATTGATAGTCACCAAAGTGTGCCGTTCCTGAATGAGATTGGCATCTCTCGCTCTTGCAGTCACATTCTCTTCTACTTGTCCTGCCCACGATTCAGTCTGTTGGTTATGATGATGTCAAAATTAACTTCCACATGAAGTTAAAACCAGCATATAAAAATGATCCTGTTTAGTCAACATTTCTCTGTGTGCTTCTTGCAGCTTTCTGTGGGAGCCACTCTTCCATGGCAGCCTGTCAGTTACATTATGACACTTCATCAATCTTCCAGCAGTTTCCGTTATTCGTGGATAATTATGATGCTTCTACCACAAAACTCCTAGTAATTCACAGGGTTTTTAAAAATTCCTCCAAAGGTAAGACATTTGCTAGGACATTCCCGTAACAAGAAAAAAACTATTGGGCGTGCACATTCTGGGGCTTGTTTACTTCAAAGCCCAGTTCTGTCTCCTGAAAGAGGTTAGCACAGTAAATGTTGGATTTGGCTCCCCAGAGTTAGTCCCAATCTTTCCTCAGAACCTCTGGGAAGAGAACAGGCAGGACTGCTCATTACTTTTATAATTTAACACAGCAAGATTGGAAGAGGAAAAAAGGTGCGAAATGCAGTAGTCTTTAAGATACTGGCCACAACACGATCGCTAAACAACTATATACATCTATAAAGTAATAGGCTCTTGGGGACAGCTGAGTAACTGCACTCGTACCTCTTGTGGAATAGGGTAGCAAAAACTACCCTGGCAGATCTTTTTCCATCTCAGTCAGAGGTAATGAAAGAAACATACTATCTTCATATAACCTTGGCATATACGTGGTCATGCTATATCTTGAAATACGGAAAAATAATACAGCAGTGGTGAAACATAAGCCAAATTTATACAGTGTTTAGCAAAATGCAGTACTCCCCTATTACTGCGTCTTCTATGTGAACTTAAGCTTGTGGTTGTTCAGTTGGCACCTCAGTTCCGTTTGGCTTGATTGCTTTCTCCGTTAAGCATATTCTTCTCCTGTTGTTCAGCTAAGGATTGCCATTTCTGCCTATTTTTTCTACAGCCATCCAGTAAAGGGTAGCAGGCCTCTGACACATGCGTTAGGGCCTGAAATAAATTAAGACCATGTAAAAGAGATTGCATTTAACAACAAAGGAAGCGTTCTTAAAGATGACCACGAGAGAGACCAGAATGATTGAAATAGGAGGTCTGTCTGTAATTTAAATTGTATTTTGAACTTCAAGTTCGAAGGCTCCTGGCTGCACATCCAACAAACACCATTACCTGGCACTAGTACAGATCTGACTGAGCGGCAGTGTCTGTACAGCACTTGATACAGAGGGACAGAAGGAGCCACGTGAACTATTGTTCACTATTATGTGCAAGTGACCTGTCCAGTATTCCTAGTGAAGCGCTATGCACGGACCGACTTTGCAAGCCAGTTCTTTGAATGTATAGCAAGCTGGTCGTAAGGATGACCTTGGAACGGTAATAGGACACCGAGCAGGTACAGTCAACAGGATCGTATTCATTGGGAGTGTATCAACTGATTCTGAGGAGTTATCCCAGAAATATTTGATTTCAAGACAGTTAGCACATGAGAGATAAATTATATTTGACACTTAGTGACATTTAGAAAAAGTTGTCACTGGAGTCAATCAAGTATTTTTTCACAATGTGGCTGCACTACTACATCAAAGTGACAGAAAACTGGGTTCTGATATTTAAATACAGAATTGAAAAAAAACCCAAACAATTCCCAAGTATTTTTGTATCTTGGAAGTGATGAAGTTGTATCCTCGCACTATGACGTCAAGTCCTTACTTGCATAAAGGGTTCTGTTGGCTTTTGGAATGAAGTCATGATATTTGGGAGTGTAAAGCAGGAGCTTAATAGTTCCAGACAGTGTGGCACAACAAGGTATGGGAAAGGCTGAGCTCACCGATTCTGTAACTATTACAACCAACTGCCAAGTACACAGAGAAGAATCCTGGCCCCTCTGCTGGTCACTATACAAAATGTAAAATCAGTCAGAATTTCACTTGGAATTCAGGTGTCATTCAAATATAACTTGAGGTAGCAAGATCCAATTCTCCTGTAACTTTACCTAGGGACCCTACTGAATTATCAGCTTGTACAGGTCTTCATAGTTCCTTTTGGTATTATTGGCTCCTTATTAGTTCCAGTAGACTTAATTGAATTATTACTGATTTACACCACTACAAGAAGAACGGGACTGTCAAATATCACTGGTGTCTTCCTGTTTCGTTTATCTGAATCTATCTAAACAGCATTTAAAACTGCTAAATGGTACTTTATTCAATTAAAAAATGAAAAGGATGGAATACATTTCTCTTATTTTTTTCAGATTTCTGAACTTAAAGGGAAGACTTGTAGATCTTTCAGTTTAACTGTATTAATTACCTAGCTAACACAAGCCACAACATTTCAGTTCACTGGGATCTGACCTACTCTGAATAACACGGTAAGTCACATACTTGCAGTGCTGTATTGGGAACTCATCTCTGTTTGCACTGTCTGTCAAATTCCTGCTGACTGGATGAAAGCTAAGAAAACAGTGAAAAGGCTGTCGTTACAATCCTGTTTATTGTCTGCTTTTATAGCATTAGAACGTTGGAGAGTGAACTTTGTGCTTGTCTGTTTTCATAGTAACACTGAAGTTGTCTATATGTTTTACCATTTATTACTCCCTGAAGAAAACAAAAACCTGTGTAAGCAGGTACTAACACCTACTTGTACCCCAGTCAAACTAAACAAACACTGAATCAGCTCAAACTGTAGCCCCTTCCTTGGATTTACCAGTACTGTTACGGGTTTGGTCGCTTCCTCACAGGCTCCCCATCCTCTTTAGTGCTCTCTGCCCCTGCAGGTCAGTCACTCTCACTGGTCTGTCAGGTCAGGACATGCTGGCATACTCCAAGTCTATGTAAAGTCCCAGACACTGTCAGCCTGCTACGTGCTGTGCTGTTCCAGTTCAGGTCAGGCTTTGAGACAAGATAACAAGTGAGAGTGATATGTAGAGCTGTAAGAGGCTACATGTTCTCACAAAAAAGATGCTGCTCAGACCTTCCTTTGGATGCAGCATCTTTCATCCCCAGTTAAAGAGAAGGGAGAAGGCTCCAAATAGCTGTAGGTGCTGCTGGCTGCTAAACCAGGCATGGTTAGCATTGTATTCACTGTGGCTAACAAAGCTGCAGCTACAGAGCAGGGGCCCAGCAACTAGAAATCCTAATGCACCTCTTTTCCTTGCAGGGACTGTATAGGTGCTGGGTACAGTTTGGACTAGTATCACTTGGTAGCTGCAGATGTAAGCTGCAGTGCCTATCTCAGAGTAAGTGACATTTTTCTGCTATTCTAATAAATGGAAAGGTAAAGGCCTCCCCTAATAAGAAAAAGTATAGAAGTTCAGGCTCTGGAGCTGTGGGCATTCAAACCTGCTCAGGAGTTCTGTTCAAAGAATTTTCTGTTAGTATCATCTGTACCTTTCCACAGATACTCAGTCTTCTTTGAGTGGTCTGCCTCCTGCTGGAAGGAGTTTTAGGAGGCTTCCCAGCAAAGGCTGCCTTATTTTCCTGACAAAACAGTTTCTACAATACAGAAACATGTGAGTTTCAGGAGCAGCAGCTAGTAGCTCCCTCTCTGTCCTCTATCCTTCTTTCCTTCCAGCTGGTGGATGTGGATTCTTTTTAGAAAAGTTTACTGTGTAAGAGGGAAAATATGGAGTAATCGCCTTGTTCCTCCCACTGGAAGATTTTTACAAGTTAGGCTATCTGTTCCTCACCTTTCTTCTTACCTCAGTGCCTGTAAAATACTTGCTATAGTCCCAATGAACAGGCTTTCACTCTAGTGCTTTACTGGTTTTAAAATATGAGAAATCATTATGTTTTTTTCACGTTATATCTGGCCATGTCTTTCCTTAGAAGTTTTTGAGCAGGATGAAAAATACTTCAATGAATTCCCTCATGCACTGCTTTTGTGTTCGGTGAAAGAAATAAATGTGATGGGAAACATTAAATTTGGCTAAATATCCTATGCTCAGCATGTCACATATCACCTTTTGCAGGAAGAATTTTGAATTCTTTAAAACTCTTAAACAACACTTTTTATCAATGCACTACATGGATACCATTCTTTTCCTGGATAGCAAAGTGTTAGTTTTAGAATCCAGAATATGACCCAGGGATCTAACACCAAGTGTACCGAGCACAGCAATTACCACTAGGTTGTAAAAATTACAACAAAATGCATTAATCAAACATACATGCCACTAATCATAAATACTAAATAATGTCTTCAACTGAATAATGAACCTTATGTAATACATAACAAAAAAAATTAACTAAGGGACTAGTTTTTAATTTGATTTTTATTCTAATTTTAAATCTGCATCTATTAGAGGCTACAGTAAGTAGTTCTGGTTTTAGATATATGCAGTTCTTTCTTAGGCACCATACCTCATACAGCTGCAAACAAACAGCATCTATGAATCCAACCTGCATGCTGGGAATTTTATTTTTCTTCTCTCTGTTCATTAGATCCTGCAGAGAAGAAGTAAACAAACTCTGTGTTTAAATGCATTAAATAGAAAACCTAACGAAAACGAAAAGGACAGGCTGGAATTAAAAAGCAGCACCTTAAAAGGCACAGCAAGCTCAGCACAGCAGGGTATCAGTACTTGTGTGGCAATGCAGGTAATTCAACTGCATGAACTTGCCTTAGGAGATTGCCCTTGGACTGAGAGAGGCCAAATAGCTAGAAGAACAGACAAGCTTACTCGGTTTGGATAGGCTGCAAATAGGTACCAATTTAGGAATATATTTCCTAGACAATTTAATAATACTGATTTAGAAGAAATAATGCTATCTGTTCTTCTGGCTCAGAGATATGACACACTGGTGGTGTCCGGGAACCGCAGAAGAAAACTGACTAGTAGGAAGACAGGGAAGGAGTTGGTCACTGGGAGAACCCATGGCTTTTGAATGGAGTGTGAAGTGCTGTTTGCAGAAGCCATATTGAAAGAGGTGATTCTGCATGATTCTGCCACTTACTGTTGGTTCTATGTTGAGTTCCTTCCGCTCTTTATCTCCTTGATCAAAGAACTCGGTAGCTACAAGCTCAGCAATCTGTAAGAGATTTCACACATTGAGAGCTCTAAAACTGTTTCCTCTCTCTCCTAAGGATATATCAAATTGTGACCCCCAATAATGAGACTCTCCAGCTCAACAGCAAGCTTTTAGAATTCTAATTGTGCTCACATCTACGCACAACAGAACACCTGCGTGTGCTGGTATTTACTCTGACAAAGCAAAGTGAACAAAATGGCACACAGGCATCTTACCGCTGATAACGGTTGGAATGATCAACACACAGAAAAAGATCAGCCGATACCAGTATGTTGTATCAACTGACTGCTTTGTAGTCAACACAGAAATGTTGGAAAGAACAGAGATTCCTGATTTACCTTCAGATTGCTGCTGACATGGTGTCATGGCTAAATGCACAGATTTTGCTACAAAGACATGAAAATGTCTTACAGCTCTTTGAAGGACTGCTACCTAATTCTGCATTCCACCACTGCCTTTGCAATAAGGACTGATTGGAGGAAGCAGAAGCTGTTATGCAGAGTTTGTATTTAGTAAATCTTAAAATTAAGCGTATACCCGCTGCTGAACTGGCCATGGTTTGGTTATGGCTGACAAATCACAAGCAGTCATCAGCATTGCTCTGTAGAAAAAACCAGAAAGAAATCTATGAGCGATTGTATTATGAAATGTACGCAGCCACCAAGTCAAGTGATTACTAAAACAATATAAAATTTCAAGGAACATCAAAGTCAGAAAACCAAGTGAATTTAAAGCACAGTTATCCAAGGTTTGATGGTGTAGTGCACTTTCACCTGTGTGAAATGAGCACACAGAAATGAGCAAATCTGGACTGGTTCATCTGATGGATTCTCATCAAATGAACTCTTTATTTAAAGATACTAGACAGACATATGCTTATTCTGACATTAGCAGAAACCGCCATCTTTACTGACAATATGAAGGCCAAGGACTGAAACAGGAACAGACACAGAACACAACTAAATCAGACTGGTTTTTAAAGGCACTGAATTTGAAATACAGAATCCTTCCTTTCTGAGACAGCCTATGTAAGACTATTTTTCTGTAGCTGTGCATTACAGTATGTCTCTATTAATCTTTTCGCTGCCACTAAGGAATCTGCTTCAAAACAAACTGCCTGCCCTGAATCTTTACTTATTGGTTTCAGCAATTCAATATTTAAGTATGAAGTATCAAGAGAAAATGAACATGGCACCTAGACAGAAACCCTGCACTCTTCAGGAAGAACAGAAATGCTAATGTGACTCCACACGCTTCCTAACAAAGTTTAGCACACAGGTTGCAGACTTAGTACTTCCAGCCCAGGGAGTCATTCAGTGACCTACGTACCAATGCCAGTTTGCCCAGGCCTGCAGCACACACATCTCCTAGTCTTAACAAAATTCACGGCAACGTGGCATGGAAAAGTGGGTACCTGGTAACACTAGCTGACTTCTTAATCATTCTGCTTTTACTTACAAAAATAGCTCCTTCTGGGTGGGATCTTCCCAATTAAATTGCTTCTTCCTTAGAAGTTCAAAAAATTCTCCTCTCCTCCTTTAAAAGAAGTTAAATCAAAAGATTTAGCAGCGTGCTGACACAATCCAAACATCCAGCATGATGATGATCCAGCCAAACCTGCTTCTGACTTACTTTATGTATAATGCTAGGTCTGTGGCAAGAATGGCCTGTTTTATCATTTTCAGTGTGGCCTTGTATTCTTCGATGGAAAGGCTGCTGAGAATCTGATTGCCCTTTACAAAAAAACAAAACCAGTGTTACTAGTGAAATGGGCAACAGCACACCAGTTTGCTAAAATGTCTCTTAGGTACTAAATCATTATGAGTTGCTTGCTGACATCTGATGTCATTCTTTTGCCCTGCTTCCTTTTGCAGATTTCCCAGTTTAAAACCTAAAATGCCAGTCTTCCGGAGTAATGGCAGAAAGCTGTACAGCAACATCATCATAATTGACTGTTACAAAATAGAACTGCAAGCAGAGCAACATCAAAGCCTTTAAGTGCGTTCCATTCATCAAAATTACACTTGCCACAAGCTGTATCATTGCAGTTCTCTTTCCCCCTCCCTGAAGCAGAGGAACTCTAATGGATTCCAGCACCTGCCTATACACCTTGCGTAAATGAAAATACTTTCCTTTTTTGAAGCAACATAAATAACCAGCTATGACATAGAAATATAAGCTCAGCAACCCACTGTTAAACCAGAGTACTTTGGAACTGGTGAAATGGCAACCTGCCTCCACCTTTTTTCCATATTTTTCTGTCTGAATTGGAAAGAATCATTACAGTACAAAGGGTGCCAGAAGCACCATACCTGTGATATGAAATGAGCAGCGAACATATACTGCTTTGAAATGATCGTGCAGGCAGAGTAACTAGGTCTTAGAACTAGTTAATAATATAAACTGAGAAGAATGTAGTTTTATTTGCATATTTACTTAACTTAGGTTTGGCTTCACTTTGGAATGTCAACATTAGCAGTGTTTGGTTTGGTCTCATCAGGGCTGCTTTGTGTATGTGTAGGCCGGAATGTTTTTTGAAACTGAGAGCAAGGACTTTGGTCTGTTTGGTGGATCATAAGAGGTCATGAAAATGGCAACAAAGCTCTTTGTTTCCTTTGGTCCAAGGAAACAGGTACTCAAAAGGATATTAGCAAGGCTTCCCTTATCAGGCAACACTTGGAAAGGTTTGGTGGCACTCAGCAACGGCACTGTGATTTCAAAACTGCTGCGTTTGCTTTCATTACCCAAAAAGGAATAAAGATCACTTAGGAATGTATAAGGGTGGGAATCTATCCAGAAGCTAAAAATAAAAAGTAAAATAGGGAATAGTTTCCTTCAGCATACACAAAACTGTGGCACTCACCGGACTGTTCAGGATCATAAGGCATTGATCAAAATGATGATGCTCCATGATTGAGTGGCAATACAGTTGAGCCAGTGGATGTTCACTTCTGAGGAGTAAAAAGACCCATTAAATGGAGAAATCAAATTAAGCATGCTACTAATCCAGAAGTAACTTCCCTTTTAAAATCCTCTTCTCATTATCAGTTTAACCCCACCCACCCATGCTTGTTCTTAACCAGTTCCTTTCCCCTCTCTGTGTAACTGGGAAGACAAAATTAATACATTTGGAAGGATGCAGGGAGAGTACAGATAAAAAGACAGTGCTGTTACTTTGACAGAGCACTGACAACTCTAGTTGTCTGCCTTCTGTTACCTGCAGAGACCAGCTGCATGCAAGGACTGAGAACGTAATACAAGGTTTTATAAAAAGTGAAAGTTCTTGTAGGAAAAGGAAAGGCACGAAGAAGGGTTCATTCACAAGCAAAATGTAAATGGCAGGTTTGGGGTTTGTAACATTTTAAGCAGCTGCCTGGCATTTTTAGTCAGCTCAACTACTGAGCTTGCAAGTGACAATGTAGGCCTAATTGAAAGCCCACTGATACCAATGGAAAAAGTACTGCTGACCAGGGCCCAAAATGTTGATGGAGTAATTTCCCAGTGTTAGTAGCTGTACTGGTACTTCATTCATCCCCACTCTCTTCACAACCAAACTACTGCAGTATTGTCACCTACCCTTTGCCCAGGGTAAAATCCAAAAGGGAAACAAGATGTTGGTTGTACTTCAGGCAGTGAAAAACTACATGAAACCAATGGGGCAGATGCAGAATTTAAAGCCACCTTAGTGTAAAAGTCAGAATTTACTGTTGGAGTAGCTTTAGACAAAATACAAAAACTCCTCCCTTCTGATGATTTCTAATTTCCCCCTGTTTCTCATTGCATAATACAGTTCTTGGCTTTTGCTATTGTATCTCCATTTTCAGCCCCTTGTCCCACGTTGTCATCTCTTCAACTAAACTGGGATTCTTCTAGAAGTCTGTTTTGTTGCTGATCCTGAAACAGTCACTCTAATTCTAATCTGACCTACAAATGTGTAATTGTGTAAGAAATTCTTTTTTAGCATATAGTTCCATGGGACTTTTTGTATGGTTAAGGATCATTCACATGAACTAGTGGCTGCAGAACTGGGTCCCTATGTAAAGACTGTGCCCAAATAAAAGTCACGAGAGGAGACTCTGGAGATTTAGGAAGCACAAAAATGTGGAGAGAAAGATGGAAAGACAAACAAAAACACGGAAAGGGAGATTAAAGGATGCAAGCCCCTGAGGATTATGGGCTGGCTGCCCAGCACCTCCTCTGAGACCACTGCAAAAGCAGTATAGAGCAAATACACTGGCGTGATTCTGTAAGGAAACAAACTGTAGGATGGTGCCAACACATGCTGGGTGAAATTCCCATTGAGTTAAGTGGGATGCATACTGTGTCCCCTAAAGTTCATCCTGACTGAAGAGAGAAATATGTGAGAAATATCTTAGGTTATCTTCCCAAGTATTACACCAAACTAGAGCTTGCTTAGGACTTGCAGACCCTGGTTGGCTGGGAAGACACAAGTGCTGGAAATAAACTCAGGTCCTACGTCTGTAGTACACAGCATTTCTGTTAAGCCACCACGCCAGGCTAAAGGATGCCATTGCTTTCTGAACACGCTGGTTTGGGGAGGCAGTTTTCATACTCTGTGCTTGCCTTACTTTACATGTGGGTTTGGAAGAAAAATAAAATAACCCCCCTGTGTATCTACCAAAAGACCTTTAGGCAGTTTCTTTCCTGTAATTTCTCCTACCAGGGCTGTTTTAATTTTTGAAACCCTGCTGCTTAAGGAAAGAATCATAAAAGTATCCACTCTCCCTGCTTCCAAGGAAGAAACAAAAGGCATCTGTTCCTGGAAAAATAACTTTTCATTTAGATTGAAAAGAGGGGTTTAAGAACAAAATTCATGGAACTTTCTAATGAAAAAGAATTATTAAGCTGCAACCATCTCTGCTTTACAGCATGTGTGAATGTTAGATTTTGCTGTCTATGACACTTTCCCAGGACATTTCTGAGAGGAGATGACGCATCTCCAGATGTCTTCCAGGAAATTTATTTTTAAATAAATAAAGCAAAAAATAGCTAACCAGTTCCAATCACTGCAAGGCTACAGTTACTGCTGGAATCCCCTATTAGGGAACTAGAAAAAGGTTACTCTTTCAATTTTGTGTGGTTTCATTTTGTTTTTTTTTTGTTGTGGGTTTTTTTTTGTTGTTCTTTGTTGGGTTTTTTTTTGCTTTACACATCAGTCTTAGCATTATTCTGAACATATATCTGAAAGGCAGGAATTCTGCTTCACTTACTTATTTCCTGCCTTTCAGTATTCTCTGCCTCAGACAATCTTTTCTTTCCCTAGCATCTTACTTTACACACAGTGAGAACAGCAGACTACTTCTTCCAAAGGTAGCTTCAAACCCACTCTCCAGCTCTATCAGAAAAAGGTACAAGTATACATTTCTCTATATCTGGTCAGATCAGGACACATTGCTGTATCACAGTAATCACATTATACCATGTTTTAAGTAAAGCTATTTATTTAATTGAGGAATCATATACTGTTATTTGAAGTGAACCCTAAATTTACTGAAAACCACATTTGGGCAGATCTGAATCAATTAATAAATTCTAAAAAACCCAAGTATTTTTAGTTAAAAAATAAAACATAGAGAAAATTTTAAAAGAGTTCAGGTGCTTCATTTTGATAACTTCAAAGTGAAAATATTTTGTGTCAAGGTTTTAAACATATTTTGACTTTGTAAAGGCTTTTTCTGTAATTCCAGAATTGATCAAAGTTAAGAGTACAGATAACCCAAAATCAATGCCTAACAGTCATGCATTTTTATTGTGAATTTAAATATGTATCTTACTCAAATCAACTTAGATTTCTGGAAAAATATGGCTAAATCACGAGTAAAACAATCAGAGTTCAGAGTGGCAAGGAGACACCTTTGTAACAGAAGGCTGCAGATCTCAGCTCTGTGCTTGCCCAGACTAGACAGGGAACAACAGTTTGAAAAGCTGCATGTTTCCTACACGCTGTCCCTTACAAGCTGTCCCTTTTGCTGTCACTGTATGGAATATGGGGGATGAGACTTGCAGAACAGGAGCAGAAAGATGCTGCCCCTGCTCAGTCTACAAAGCATTCACTTCACCTGTCATCACAGTTAGTCAACAATTGAGTTACACCTTTGCTTTGGACTCTTTAATGTTTCTGGCTGATCATACACTTAGTGCTTTGTAAAAACCTGCTCCTTTGCGTAGCCTCACACCATCAAATCAATTAGGTTGTACTTAATTATAGCTCTGTGACTTTGGTATTCATTTGTTTTTAACTTCTCTCAGACTTACCTTTGTATGTAAGAGTTGTTCACTCCCCTGTGATCCAAATCATGGCTTAGAGTTGCTATCAGCAAAGCCAGTGTTTCCAAGTCAGTCAGTCTGCTCTGTAGACAGTAATTAAAGAAGCAAGTTAGCTTTGTGATGGGGATTTGTTTTGCATGATGTGTTTTATATCTGCTGTCTTGTCTTTACCCACATAGCACATACAGTTCTGGCCCATGAAGGACAAGGACATAAAATGCTGAGAATAAGGGTTATCTCTGAAGTCGTGGTGTGCAGTAATAATCGTTCTCCACAGACCTCAATGCAGTTTTCAGAGGGAACATCATCTAGCCCTCTCTACTGATGAGAAAACCGATACGGAAGAGGAAGCGACTTGCGTCATGTCACCTGGCAGCGAAGAGAGAGCATGAGGAATCTTTTTTTAAAATCCGGCCCCATGAATTTTAGCTCAGCTCCTCTGTTACCTCAAGGGAGTCAGGCTATGTTCCCTAAGGAGGTCTAAAAATTCATTGTAACAAATGTCCTTGGAATAATCAGAAGGTAAAAATGTCACGTTTTTTGTTGATCGCTTGGGCAAATAAACTGAAGAAGTTTAAAGCCCATGGAAAATTAAATTAACCAATATCTGACTACCATTATTGGAGTGTTTAGTCTCCAACAAGGAGAATTTGAGCTCCAACAAGGATTAGTAGAGAGGTTACAGTTTCTCTTCTGTGACTATTTCAAATCTTTAATATTGTTCAAAGAATCAGATAGAAAATCCATGCAAGTCTGTCCAGTAAGAAACAGAGGCTGGGCAAAGCTACAATATTCACGCAGCATGGCGTAATGGCACAAGGATAGCAGGCACAGCAATCTGGACCGGAATTTGAAGAACAGCTAGTGACAGCACTGCCACTCTGCCCTCTGTACAATTCAAATCCAAATTTTCTTTAAGAAGTTACAATTTCTGTAGACTTGCATCTGCTTTTTAGACAACGAAACCTGTCCTTAGCCTAGTGAAAAGACAAATCAGTTTGGAAATGACTGATTTAATGTTTCTCCTGGGAAGATGTGTCCCCCGATGCTTGCTTTTCCCTTCAAACTAGAGAAAACTGAGACTTAGGTTCAATGCCGTTCTGACTCCAGAATCTAGGACATGAAAATCAGTGTGGAGATCCTAACTGTGTAGTTATGAATAAAACAATTTTGGAAATTGCAGTGGAGACTGACAGGATTCCAAAAATAGCAAGCAAGCTATCAGGATCATCAGAGATTGCTAGACCGCACACAGAGCAGACACGTCCATTTCAGTACAGAAGGAATGTGAAAGCCCTTTGCCTTTGTCTCTTCCAGCGCCTTTTGTCTGTCTTTTTATTTATTTATTTATTTATTTTTTAAGTGAGACAAAGTTTGTAGAGGAAGGGAATGCCTCTTCATTAATGTTTTGGTCTACAAATAGGATTTATTTATTCACTCAGAAGTGCTTACTGTAAAGTAGTATAAACCAACTAATAACAATTCTCTGTAATCAAACTGAAGAAATACGTTAATTTAAAAAGAACAGAAACATTTTGGTTTCTTCAAGAATATAAAACCAAAACCTAAAAAGGTATTTTGGAAAAATTACTAATCAATACCTTTCTTATTTTGGGGATCATCTAGCCCTCCAGTATTTGCAATAAAGATTTATTATGATTTCATAAAAAATATTCTATCTCTTAAGTGGAAGGTTGAAACATTGTTCAAAAGCACCGAAATGAGCATTTAAATCTTTTATTTCCAAAAAATGTTCTGTTGTTTGTTTGAAGCCGTACCCAGCTCTGTTTCAAACTGAAAACATTTCCTGGTGAATATTATAAGGAAGCATCCTGAAACTGGGTTGTTCCTTTTCTTCTCCAGCTTTTCGACTTGCTTGTGTCATGAGCATTAACTTTATAAAAAGGCATAATCATGTATGTGCCTTATTTGAGATACTGCCATTGGGAACATCCACCTGATCACTTCCAGAGGATTTAAATGAAACTGAGGACATAACAGCATGACAACAATTTCACAAAGCAAGACCTTAAAGCCAGAAGTCTTCAGCAGAAATATTCAGATTTCACTAGGAGTACCACAGAATGACGAACATCTTACTAACACGACAATCAGAACAATGCATCATTATAGAATTTGTTTAGCCAGAAAATTCTTAATGAAGAAACAAACAGCAAAATGTACCTGAAGTTTACCAGATTTTAAGGCAGCAAACATGCACTGCGCTGTATTAAAGGCATGTCTCCAATTGTGATAAGCAACATTTTTCCGATAATTTTTCTTTACGCTTAAAATCCATCTGCAGAGAACCTTTAAGAAACAGCATCATATAGTTAACGGTAAATGTATTAGAAATCTATTATTTTTATGAAAACAAATCTTTCTCTAATCCTGCTTGAAAACTGCCTCTTACAGAAAAAAGTATCTCCTTTTAACTCAAGTAACTTCAAATATAACATACTTGTAACTATGAACATAGATAAGAATATGCTTACAGCTACTCGTTGAGTATGCAGTAGTTGTGGGTTTGGGTTTTGATTACTAAGGGCCTAACGTTAGTGTCAGGTGCCCTGCTGTTAACTCAGAAATTGAATTATGTTGAGATAATTGGGAGAAAAAAAAATCCTTGTTTGTAACAACATACTTGATCAAGAAAATTTATTTTTTTAATTACAGATTTCTCTTAAGACCTGTTTTAATAATGAACATGCAGCTTTTCTCTCATAGCAGCTTGTCAAAAGACAAGCAGAACTGGACTTTGGAAAGCAAGTAAGTATGATAGAAAGACAACAATTACTGTATTGCTGGGTAGTATTTTTTTATGCAGGAAAAAGTATATCCTGGAAGTTTTACACAACAGTACTACAAGTTGTGGGTTATACTTTACTTCTAAGGAAGTGAAAGATATGAAGGTCAGATAGTAATTTGATGTATACTAGGACAGGTCCCGTGGTTTAAATCATTGCAGCATACTGCTCTATGTTAAATGCTGCCTGAGCATCTAGGCCTTGGTTTGTTCAAGAAAATGTTTAGTGTTCTTAGTGAAAGATGTTGTACTGACAGAAATGAAAATCCAGTATCATTCACCCACCTAACAATTCCACACAGACAAAGGTGCAGTATTCTCTGCCTTTCCACTGTTAAAAAAGGAGGGCTAGGCTACTGCCAGTTTTGTAGGATGGAAAGTTGAAAGTGTAGCTTCAAAGCCATCAACATTCTCTTGCTTCTAGTGACATGTGTCATCATTATGCATCTATTGTTGTGGTGTTACTTTGGTTTTGCAAATCCATTACAATTGCTCCACTAGGAACTAGGAGCCCACCCATTACTGGGCTACCTGACTCCCTCTCTTCTGCTGGGACATATCCCTTAAGGAAGTACAAGATTTTGGCCTTATGACAAAAGTGAAACTAAGGACTGGGATATTCAAGAGATCAAACTAGGTAATACAGTACTTCTTTCGGCCCTGAAACACTGCTAATCTAAATTGGTCTATAAACTGGTGACCTAGGAAATGAGTACCTGTTTTCTTTTACTGATTTGTTTGCCTATGAAGCCCTCTGAATTAATTTTGCAGTTTGATACTGAGCTTTGGAAGTTTTGCTGAAAAATACATAAAGCAGAAATAAAGTATTTTAAAACGAAGGTTTTTACGAATAGAAATTGCGTGAATTGACTGGAAGAGGCCTAAAAGATGATCTAGTCAACCTCTAGGACCAGGAGCAAAATAAGAATACCTGTCTAGACCACCTCTGACAGATGCATATCTACAACTAGATCTACTGGTAAAGACCTTCAGAGGCGTTTCCACAGCCCACCTAGGTAATCTGTTCCACTCTTTACTATCTCCATAACTACAGAGTTCCCCTAGTCTCAAATCTTTTGTGGGGGAAAGACTAAACTAATTACTTTTACTACCTTATATGGACATAGACAATAATATTATGGTCCTCTTTATAACATAACAGACTTTCACTTAACTGAAAAGTTGCTATCATCTCCCTCCTCAATGTTCTGTTTTCTGGAGAAAGCCAGATTAATTCATTCAAACTTTGCTCAGTCTCCTAAATTGTTATTTTAAAAAATTCATTTGTATCTCTGTGTGTCTCTTCAAATATGAGCTACAATATAATTACTCCATGGGCCTTAAATACCACTGTCAGTAAGGAATGAAATTTGCCCCTTTTTGCTACTAAGGCACATTATTGACTTTTACACAGTTTCTGATACTAGTAGCTGTGACCTGTTTTTCTCTGTTACCATGAACTATTCTTTTGTTTGCCATTTTTAATTTATGCACTTGACTGTTAGTAAAATATTAGTAAAACCTTCAGTAGAACCAAACTCGGGACAAACCCCAGTACTGTCCACTTTATATGCCTTCCTAGTTTGCTAACTACTCTTCAATACAGATTTGCAATCATATTTACTGTAGGCTCGTTTCACGGTTCTCCCGATTTTCTAATAATTAAGTTGTCTTTTTATGTGAAGCAGCATTTGACAACATTCATACCTCATGTTTCATCTGGAAATTTTGCACCAGGTTGAGGTCTGTGAACATCCGAATTGTACACAGCGTTGTTTCATAATCCGATAGCTCAAAATCACTGAAGTTGAAGTCAGTTAGGTTGAGAGATTGTGCAGATGGTACCACAGCAGCCTAGAGAAGAATAAAAGAACACAACTTAGCACTAGGAAAGAGAAAGTGTAACACGAATACCTGCTTTTTCAACAGAGAAGTAGTGAGATACTAAATTGTACCTTCATGTTGTACCTGGTGATCACTTCTTATTTATCTGTCCTTAGCCTTTCTTGTTTAACATTGCCTTATTTGCTTAGGTTTAATTCACTTTTCCACAGATAAGAGAATAAGGAAGGGACTACCTGGCCAGTCTGTTACCTAAATTACCTAAAACAAATTGTAGCCAAGAGTATGTATGAAATTGGGAGACTGAGGAAATAAGGCAGTGGAGTTATATGTTTGCTTTTGTGGACAGCAAAATCTGTAACTGTTAAAAATTTTCTAAAGATCTTAAGGGAAGAGATGTCAGTAGAACAGAATTCCTAACAGAATCCACATTCAGTGCTGAAGTAGAACATCTACAGCCAGAGTTTTCTCAGGGCTAGAAACCTAAAAAATCAGCGTTCACCTGTGATCAGTAACCTTTAAAAACTTTGGACAATGTTTTCAGTGTAATAGAGTACAATTATAAACTTTCAATGTGAAATTTGAAATTATCAAGTAGACAAAACCCCCAACTCTATACTTCTAGAATCTGTAACTTTTATTATCAGTAGTATCTCCATTTATTATGTGTATTGCAACTCTATGTATTACAAATCTACTTCTTCTAGTTATAAAATTTAGAGTATAGGCATTTGTTGCCCTTCAAAATACAGATGTTAAGGTTGTAACAAAATAAACGGAGTAAGCCTTACACTATGGAACAAAAATTAGTAGGAGTTTTTTCAGTAAAATAGAAGGTGGAGTTCTCAGTGTTACTTCTTTACAGTTGTTTCACCTCATATATACAGATGTGCTTAAAATAAAATCAGGTAAAACTGAAATGGTGAAGAAAATGAGCAAATCCGTGTGTTTTGTCTTCCTCTTTGTAATTCTAGGGGAAAACGTTTGCCCAGCATGGGGAACTGTGTCCTAGAAGACTGACGCTGAAAAGGAAGCATGTGTCATGATCTACAGTACTATTACATGTAGCATGCAGACCAGCTCTCCACATAACTGTCTACCAGTCTCTGTTCCATGTAAGTTTGCTTTTATCTTTCCTGTCTGTCAGAATTGGAGAGTCATAGAAAAATCACAAAAATAGCATTTACACAGGAAAAAAAAAATAAAATCCAGCATTCTTACACACTTCTTGTACCATTAATTTTGTGTCCCTCAGTTTGTATTCATGTGGTATTTCACCTATGAGCATATAAAGGAACCACCAGGTTTGTATATTCAGTGGAAAATAATGCAACCATTCAGGAACTCTAATGACATCCTTTTGAAAAACTGCAACTTTCTGGTATTTTATGAGGAAAGGGATGGAAGGAGGACACCATAGGAGCTCAACTGAACACCTCATGCCCGTGTTCTGACTTTGTTTATAATTTATCTTTCCCTTCCTTGATCTCTTGCCTTTGACAGCCACAACAGTAAGTTTCATTTCAGCTGAGGCACAAAAAAGTGCACTTTGTAGCTATTCAAGCGTTACTTAAGTGGATTACATATTTCCTGTTTTACTTAGGGAAGCCAGCAGAGCTATGTGTCCCTCGTTTTGCAGCATGAAAGTTCATCAGCTATTTTAATTTCAAGTTATT
Source organism: Microhierax caerulescens (assembly GCA_035590215.1). Lineage (NCBI taxonomy): Eukaryota > Metazoa > Chordata > Aves > Falconiformes > Falconidae > Microhierax > Microhierax caerulescens. Next base: position 20,243,572 of record JAVJGJ010000001.1, on the reverse strand, counting down.
CAGTTATGGTCAGCTTCTGTAAGCACTGACCAAACTACAACCTCTTGCTCCATTTCTTCACCTCAGGAATATTATAAAGAGCATGAAATAGTCAAGAAGAAAATGTGCTAATTCACTCCCCTCTTTGCATAACGGTGAGTTTTTAATTACTATTGCTCACTATAGGCATTGTATTAATAGTAACTGCTAGTGAATAAATACTTAGTGACTCCATTTCATTATCTGATTAAGTATAGAAAATAATTTTAAAAATTTGTCTTCTATTGTGATTGAAAACCCTATAGATAAAGCTTTTAGCTTCATTCCATACACCACGGCACTACCTTCAAGGGAACCTCAAGCACAAGAACAGTGTATTCTTGCATGCAGGAGGCCAAGTGAGCAAGGTGAAAGGCCAGCATGGATGAACTGGGAATTCCTGAGTGAGCTCAAATGAAAAAATGAAGTACACAGAAGGAGGAATGGGGATGGACTACCTGGGAAGAACACAGAGAGACGTTACCAAAATGTGCAGGGATAAAGATGGGGAAACCAAAGCTCAGCTTGACTTGAAACTAATGAGGGATGGGAAGGGCCACAAAAATGACTTCCATAAATATACTGTCAGCAAAAGGAAGGCTAAGGAAAATGTGGGACCACTGTGGAAACTGAGGGGCAACTACAAACAGTTTTGCTTTGTTTCGTCTGCTTTGTATGATGAAACACAGGTTGCAGACAGTATCCAGGCTCAAAGGAGGTGACTAATGCAATATGACATTCCGTAGTATGTGGAAATGATGATGAAAGTGAAAAATTTGAGTACAGCCCGTTACACAAGGCAGATAATCAATGAATAGAATAGAATATAGTATGGAGTAGAATAGTTCCAGTTGGAAGGGACCTACAACGATCATCTAGTCCAACTGCCTGATGAAGCATCTATTTTCTGTGCTGTCAGACTATTTAGAAGCAAAACAAATAAAATCATAAAAAGGTACATCCAGTAACATAGTTTTAATCTGTTTTGGCTGGCTTCATACAATGATATGAGTGGAAACTAGAAATTCATAAAAATCTGAAGCCAAATAAATTGCCATTCATCAGCTGACCCCCAGTAGTGGAACAAAGTTATGACAAGTGTCAGCTTTAGCCACCACAGAGGGTCCAGTTTATAGACACTGACTTGCTGCATCCCTGCAATTTAAGCACCTGGATTGCATCTCCACACATTACATTACAAGCCTGGAATCAACTATGACTCATGTCGACTGTCGCTTCAGGCATGGTGGTTACCTTAGTTAGCTGTTCCACATGCTGATTTCAAAACTGAAGCCTTTCTGTGATGTGTTAATGGGAAGATAGTCAACACAAAGGTATCCCAGTAGAGGTTATTCTTAATTAGGGGAAAATACTAGCACAAGTACCTCAGGTAAGTTTTTGGAAAGTCTTTGTCAGCACACTGAAAAAGAAGAAAACCTTCCTTACCCCCTGCTGACAGTTTAAGTTAGACTGCAAGGAAAGAATCGTCTGCACAAGAAAGGAACTGCCACTTTTAAATATATCCCTGAATCAGTACTTAAAATAATGACTTGCTCTAAAATGCTTTCTAGAATCACCTAACTCTCCCACCACTAAGATAAGCTAAGTTAGCTTTCTCAGCTTGGGTAGCAGGTACTCCCTTTGTCACTATTTGTCCAGTACTTAGGTTAAGACTAGGAACAGGAGCGATGATGTCTTTAACATGAACAACTTGATCTTGCAACTCACTTGGCCCTGTGTCTTTTCAAGTACTGCTGCCTTCATCAATGCACAGACACAGCAAATAGTTTCAGAAAAGAAATGACACAAGGTTGATAGTTGCAACATTTAATTGCGTTCTATTTTGTGAATACAGAGACAAAGGAAAATGGCAGCAATGATCCCATATCTCAAAGGGTACACACTAACAGCAGATACTTAAAGAGCAAGATTTGTCTCTCCTCCTTGTTTTAGGAATAAGGTTTTAATTGATTCAGTTTAAAGACTGCAGTGCAGGAGTATTAACCATGCGACTGTACCATGTGGATTTTTAGGGTGTCTCATTGTAGAGTCCTTAAGGAGAAAACCAAGGCTATTGGCAGTAGGTTGAAATTCTGTGCGTAAGGCGTTGTTCCTCCAATCTAAACCTTTCAGGAGTCCACAAATTAGATCTACTTGAAGGTACAGTTTTAAGCTGGAGAAACCACTTGCTAATAATTCTGTTGTTTCAAATTTTACTTGCAACATACTGTACTGATTTCTGTTGCCAATGCCATGTCTCATTAATAAATTAAATATTAACTGTAATGATTCAAAGATAGTAAGTACAAGTATCAATTCCAATATCCTGCTATAAAGCTGAAGTCCTGTAACTGTTTTCATATACCATTGATTCTGCTGAGTAACTTTGTGACAGCATGTGTCCTAGCTAGGGGAAAAGACTAAATTTCATGCTGTGTTCAGTTACAAACCAGGAAGAACTACTTTTTTTTTTTGTACTACAAAGCTATACATCTGAAAAGACAAAAGCTTCTTTAAATTTTTAGAGAAGAAGAATGTAAACTTTAAAGGCCTAATGAGTGTTCTATCGTCTAAGGCCAAGAGTGGCTTCCAAAAGTAGACTGAGTTCTGCAATGCCCACTGAAAACTTCTGCCTCAAACCTTTGTGAATTTATGGCCTTCACTGCTCCTAAACCCAATGGGAACTGCCATTAATACATTGCAGGCACTGTAACATTTCCTTTTTTATGTGATGTATTGATTCAACTCAGGAACTGATCAGCTTAAGCTTCAATATAGTTTTGATCTCTGGAAGATCTGCTTCTGCGTGTTTAAGCATCACATCTGTGTAACAGACTGCCCTTTGTTGTTCCATTAATGGAGTATTTCTAAAGTGATAGTAAAAAATTCAATTACCGCTGTTACCTGCAGCTCCCTCGTTTCCTCCTCAGCAGCAGAAGCATGGTATGAGAGAACCTACAGAAAGAGAAAAGCAGCCCTTATTACAAACAAAAGAGCAATGTGATAAAAGGTATATTTCCTAAAGCAGAATTCTCAGCTTGCAGCTGCACTGCACTGCATTTGCTGATAATATCTAGTGTCCATGGTGGTTTTAAGGGAGCACTCTGAAAGCATACAGGGAGGTATCTGCAGCTTTCACAAATCTCCCACAGCACAGAGTCTTCTTTAGATAATTAGGCCAAGAAAACATAAATAGTTTCTATAAAAGAGCAAAGAACTCTGATTTTCTCTTTGGAAAGTCTTCATGCCCCACTTTCAAAGACAAATAACAAATGAAACAGCTATAATTATGAGCCTGACATTGTTGCCATAATAATTCTTTCAGGAGTTTCTTCAGAAGGAAAGTTTTGCCCTAACTGAAACTTGGCAAAAAAGTCTGAAAGACAATATGTTTGTTTTACATTAGCAAAATAAGCTCGTATTTTCTAGCTGTTGAGAACACAGGACATGGAAATGTTATGGAATTTTTTTAGCAACACCAAACTGACTTTTTTTCTAAAGAAGCCATCTTATATACGAATCTATAATGTGTCTAGACTTCCTATATTATCTATGAAGTGTTACAGTAGGAGACAGAATTGCTAATCTGCCATATAAACAAAGTGCTCTTTTTTTTTTTTTAAAGCACTGAGATTATTTTGACACTAATTTTACCACGGTTTTATTTAACATGACTTAATACAGGTTTATTGGAGAGTTGTAACGTTTCTTTTAGAGGCCACAGGGCACATAATCCCCATTTTAGGAATTCTGCAAACACTCTGTTTACATAATGAATGTTAGGAGATCCAAAGTCTACACATTTTTCACTTTCAGCTTCAAGTTATCACCTCCGAGTAATTCAGCTTCTCAGACTAAAGCCCTCTTTAGCTATTAAACTTCAACAGTAACCAATTCAAAGGCTGAGACCAGATGACGCTCATCTTGATATGGTTTGCTGGGAGTCTGAGGAAATTGCTGAAAATCTACAATAATGCTGTTGTAACTCCACAAACCAGTTTTGTCTAAAGGACTGAGCCAAAATCATCACAGAAAACCTCCAACAAGAAAAGGAAGCCCCTAATCCCCCAAACCATTTCCTCTTCCTATGCAACAGAACAAACCTGCTATGTTGCCCGTGTGTAGCCTCATGTGGAGGAAAAGATGCGTTCAGCTCACCACTGAATCTCATGAGTAAACTTAAAACACAATACCAAATAAAATAGTTTGCTGGCACATACAGAAAGGAGCAGAAAATTCCTCTGCAACTCAACAGGCCAAATGCTGTTCTCCTGGGGGAGAACAGTTTCTGTTCAGTATCCATGTGAGTAGTGCATTTATGTGTAAAACAGACAGGGTCTGGAGAAAATTAGGATCCTGTTTGGGCTAATTAAGGACCACCTAGATTTTGAGCTCACCTCTAATGTCACCATCTGTTTGGCCATGGCTCTTTCTACAGCTTCATACATCTGTGTATTCTGGATGCCCAAGCCACAAAAGATAACAAATGCTTCCAGGAACTGTTCATCATTTCTGTTGAAAGCCTTGATTTTGCCCGAGTTTTCTTCCATCTTATTCACAAGCTGGCAAACCCCTATTCCAGGATACAGAAATTAAAACAAGTAATACAGAGAACTGCCAACATATCACCTATTGTATGGAACAGCCAGAGAAAAGTTAAGTCTAGAACAGTTTAGCTTACAGTATAAACCACCAATGTACATAAAAGCGACACACGGGAGTGCTGTAGGATTTTCCCCAATGTTTTTTAGAGTAGTTTCACTGTATTATAGAATAAATGTTGACAGGTTATATATTACTTAGTAGACTCAAAAGTATTTATTAGGATTTGTAAAGTAAAAATCTAGGGCTTTACAGACTTGATTATCTTGTGAAATTCTAGGGTCGCTTTCATCCTAACTTTTATTATTAATAGTATTCTAGATTGATTTAATCCCTAAAGACAATTTGTCCTTTGGAGGCTAATTAAATTTTTGTAACCACGCCAAAAGAACATTTAGGAAAGTCAGAATGGTGGTACACAGAGTTTTCACTTCCTTATTTGAGTCAGTACTGGAAATTTTTTAAAATAAATGAACTACACAGAGAATACCAGGTTGAGGCTCAAAACTTAGGTATACTCACCAATTCCATGAGGATGTGCTTGAATTACAGCCTGCCCCTAAGACTACTGAACTCACTGGAAAGCATCTTACTGAATCCAGCTTGTTAGGTTCAAACTTGTTGACATTTGCGTCCATGTATTTTGCGTTAAGAATTTCTGTACTTTGCTGTGCACATGCCATTGAAAGGTCTGACAGGTAACTTCTACCAAACCTTGCTGCAGCTTAAATCCCTGACACCATTTGAAGCAGCGAGAAACTCACTCATACACTTCACTTTAGTTTTACCTAGTGGATGGCATTTTCTGCTAAGAAATCAGAATATTATTTAAAGCAGTTGCATTTTAAGTATACATTGTCTTTGGCCAAAACTGCTTTGGGGGTGATTATTGTCTTAAGTGAGTCCAAATGCTTTCACACTCTTAGGAATGAGAGTACTAATACTTTTGAACATAAAAGCTAGCGTTTTCCTGGCCAAGCGCAAATAATTATCCCGTTTAAATTAAGAGTGGCAAAATAAAAATTCCAGAAAAAAATTACTAACTGGAAAAGTCCTCATTTTCTATAAATTGCTATTGCATACCAGTTTTTGTACTTTATGTATTCTATGAAGAACATTTTGCAGCAGAAAGAGTAAAATATTAAATATGTATACAGCCAGCAAAAGAGGAGATAACTATTTAGCATGGCATTTCCAGAACATTCCTAATTTTTAGGGTTTCTTGCATCAGTAGAGATACTCCTAACTTACACAGGATATATGAACAGAATCTGAATGCCTTACACTTTACCACCATAAGGTCAGGGAGGCCAGATACGCTCTCCGCTTATAGGTAGGGAAGAGATTATAATGAATACTATTTTACAGTGAACCAACAGTGAATATAATCAGCAGCTACTGTAAGGTCTTGTCAGTGCTAATATTTTTTAATAGGAAAGTATTTCCAGGATTTTCTTACTCCGTACTTACAAACTAAAAAAGCTCATTGAGGTTTTTAAATAAAAGGAAGAAAGGTCTTTGAGGGAGCAAGTGTGTATCTTCCCTGTTACAGTAAGTAGAAAAGCCAGGGAAAAGAACGTAACACACACATACCAACTGTGGTTGTAGAAGAACGTTGGCATTGCATGTAGAAGTTTTAATGTCTGCTGACAATGTAACACTGTCCTGTTTCCAAATGACATTCTGTTGGGGGAACTTATTTTAGTATGAGAGTCTCCTCTAAAGAGATCAGTCAGAATACTCTTAACTGTAGCTTTAAACTGCTGTGGCAGGGGTTGTGGTATCTGAATATTGCAAACAGGATTCTGAACCTTAATGGAATGAGATTACTAGGTACTTGAATGATAATAAAAATATATAATCCTAGCAAATATTAGTTCACTGAGAACAAGATTAACTTTCCATGGGAAAAAGAAACTACCTCATAAAACTCTATGGAAGTCTCATGAAACTCACTTTCAGATCTCTGTTTGGTACTGTTTATGACAGTGTAATTATTTCCATAGCAACTGTGATGTATGTAATGAACACAAGAGTAAGACTCAACAGTGACTGAGCCACAAAAGCAAAGGGATTCTTAAAAGACAGCATTTGGATGCACGTAAATGTCTCTTTAAAAAGTAAGAGAACTGCTGTAAATATACTGTATAGTATTTAAGACACTTTAACCTCTTCTTCCCCAAAACCTTCCCCAAAGCATTAAGTGGTCCATACAGGAGCTCAAAAGCCTTCTATTGTGACATAGTTATAAAACCACAGAAAGATTCTGTAAAGCTTTCACCACATACTCGAAAAATGCACCCGTCAGGAGAATAAAAAAGTTTTTTTACCTTTCTTGAGAGTAAGATTTGCTTGGGTTTGCTATGGACAATTTTCCCCACCCCACACCCATCTACAGCCCACTTCCTAAAATCTGGGTTTGGGTATGCTAATCTTAAAAATAAAAAAGTAGATTTATAATAATAGTCTTACATAGTATATAGCATGCTAAAGGATCTTCTGGGTATTGTCTCAAAGGCAACTTCTTGACCTTACCCTATTAAAGATCTGAACATTAGGCTGGCTGTGAAACCTTAGAAGACTTCAAAGAACATTTCCCAGTGAGAATTACTCAAGATTTGAACCCCCCACCTAAATAGGTGGCCTGACTGAAACTCTCAGTTTGAACTTCCACAGAAAATAACAACAGAAAAAAACCTATATGAGATCAGATGGAACTGTTTTATCAGTAGCTAACAGCATAGTGAAATACCTAGAATTAAAGCAGTTACCAATCTTCATCTTGGTCTTCTAGGGTCTGGCAGAATATTTAAAACAAAGTAATAAAGGAACTCATTAAAGAAGGTGATATCAAAAGAAATTTCAAAGAACTCTTAGGTAAAGACGATGCTTCTCTTTCTGCTTCAGGAGTTAAAAAACAGTATCTGTCTTCATGGAAAAGGGACCTCATATTTACTTTATACATTGGGTCATGCAGTTTTGCTGTAATTCTCAAGAAAAATTATATGAAGATCATTAAAAAACACATTATTGGAATTCTTAATATTTACTTGCCAAATTTTGTAAAGCTGAGGAAGTTGGATTCATGCTGCTATCTAGGAATCAATATATTTTATGTTCTGTTTCCTTGTGGAACTTACTGATGCCAGGAAAGCAGGCTGACACTCATCCTGCTCTTCATGGGATAGGAAAGTCCTAGTAATTTCCAAAAGCATCAGCATCCCTTTATTTAAGGTGAATCTGAAACTCTTTGAAAAACTTAAAGCTCATTAAGCTTATTCCCTGACCAGATCCTCAAAACTATTCAGGTATATACTCATCTTTGACGACCAAGACCAGGGTCACCTAAATATTTTTAGGGAACTAGTAGTAACTAGGCTTCTAAGTTTCCATGAGCATCTGAGCCTCTGTGGACCTAAGTGATGTCAAATTACTTCTGAAAATGTCACCCCAGAAATCAGTGAACTATAGCCGCTCTTTAAAAATAGAGGAAAAGCAGTTCTAGAAAAAAGCAAAGGAGCTGCTGCAGAGATATTTACACTGGGTAGCTTTAGACACTTAGACTCTTATGGTAGGACTGTAGGCTCCCTGTGCGATCCACAACAGCACCAAAACTGCACGGCAGCTAGCCTTCTAGTATGAATGTTCCCATAGCTGAGTCTCATTTGAGGAAACTGTCAATGTCTGTGCAGTTCAACCTGCCTTTCCACATGCCACCACTGTTTCCTCAAAGTCCAGCACTACCGACAGCTCAGGCATAAGAAAAGCTTCTTTACTGATTTATGCCTTCTCTGCTTTTCACTGCCTTATAGAAGATCTACACAAGCAAGAGTGGTCACTGACTCTGAAAAGGAAGCAGTGAAAATCATTTTAGTTACAAAAAATTTTGGAATGCAAAGAAGCCATAAAAATGGTGAAGTATCACAAAAGTGTTGCAAATACTTGGCAACTGATTTCATAGGCAATTTACAGTCAAGGCTACAGCGGACTTACTAGTTGAAAACATGATTAATTAAGGATGTTTACTCCTGGGCTGCGATTCCGTGTTGGTGATATTTTACTTTGGAGCACAGAAATATTTATATGAAATGTATAAAAATATTTTTTGTAGAGATACCTACCTATCACTTTATTCTTTTTCCCATTTTTTATTGGCGTACACAGCAAACTCTTTATGTGTTGACTTACATTTTCTGCACTGTCATTCTGTTAAACAAACAAAAAAATACAGTTACAATTTTGAAGACTAACGTTCAAGTGACTGAAGTGAAAAAGCTGTAGAGATGGGGTCTACAGCTATTCTTGGCTTACATACTGCCTCAAAAAGTAACCATGTCTTCAAAGAGTTTGCACATCTCTTTGGCTCTATGGTGTAATAAACATTGTATCTGATAGAAGCTTTGGTTAATCACAATACAGGTAATGACGATAATCTTCATTCAGTAGGATTTTACAGTGACTTGTGTAATTGTGCTAAATATGTGCTAATTTTATAACAGGTTCTTTCATTAGAAGGTATCACTTCCACGAAAATGACAACCTTGCACCAAAGTGTTCCACTCAGTGGAACTGAGTGCAGCTGAAAAGAGATCAGATAGGCTTTAGGAAACCTTTTTTACTCTTCATCAGGTGATGAGCTGTGAAAGGAAATGACCTCTCCCCTTTTCAGCATATTCCCTCCCTTACAATACGGCAACATAAGGGACAGATGTCATGAAGAACAAGAGTAACTACCTGACATTAAGTGTGCATTTTGCAGCACTAAGATTTTTCTGAACTCTTTCAGTTTGTTTGAGATGCCTTGATTAATCCACCAATGCAATGAAAGGGGGCTTCATGGAGATCGGATCATGATCCAAAGAACAACAGGCAGGAAAAATACCACCAACTAGGTCAACGTTCTGCAGCCTTCCAAAGATCTTTTATCCTATCTCATGCTTCAAGAGAAGGAAACTGAATTTATTTGGGGGTGACAGAGTGGGAGGGTGGAACGAAAAGACAAGCATTTTTTTCAAATACTTGGTGAGAAAAGGACATAGTGCTGCTCTGACTGCTCATGGAATAACGTGGCAGTTGCTCAGAAGTACATTTGGTCCATTGAATTGTATGTGACACAAAAAAATGGGTACACATGTTTTAGGTCAAAAGGTTATTTTGGTGGGTTTTTAAAAATTATTATTGCTCAGCTTTCTGGTGCTGTGCAGGGATTGTAGACAGTTTCTTTGGAAGCAAATGCACAAACAGTATAATGCTTACCCATGGCAACAGGAAATGTGACTCTTTAAAGAAAACATTAAAGAATTATGTCCTGCCAGATACTTTACATGACTCCAGTAACTTAAGTACTACTACTTAATAGCAGCCATTATCAAGAGGGTATATGGAGTAACTCGGGAGTATGATTTGCTGTTCTACTACTTAACAGTAGCCATTATCAAGAAAGTATATGGAATAACTCGAGAGTATGATTTGCTGTTTTCTGAACTGTAACATACCTGTAAAATCAGCTGTAAAAAAAAGATGTAAGAATCAGCATCTCTCCCTAGACCTCTCCAGCAAGGGCAGCTGAGAAACACAAAGTCAAGCTTGCATGCAAACTGGTTTATGGCTACCCTAAGAAGAACCTGCTGTTTCATGGTAAAGTTCAGATGCATTGAAAGTCAAACTGGACTGGATTGGAGGTAAGACCACAGTGCACGCTGCTTAATAAAAATGCCTGACCCAATATTAACAAACAGGAGGGAGATTAAGCAAAAAAAACGTTTAAATGCCTTTAACGTGTCTTGTAGATGCTTAGAACTTTGTCTCCACTGCACTAACTTTGTTGGTTCAGGGAAGAACACATACCTAAGACTGCTGAAGCTTAGCATTTGGCTTCTGTACTGTCCTTGTAAGCAGCCTGAACCTGAGGCAGGCAACTTCACATCTCTTCCACGAATAAACCCAAGCTGCTGTTCTGCCTCACATCACTACCTAGGTAGTTGAGGCCACCAAAGCATTTAGAAAGCACAAAGTTATTTTTATAAGGTGAGTGAGCATGCTGTTGAATGTCCTCCAAAGAAAGAGGCAAGTCAGGGTTTCTAGGGCACTAGGTACACCTGGGATTTCCCTCATGTCAGGGTTCATCAGATTTCAAAACATTTAGCCTGCAGCTCTGCCTTGAGACTGCTCCTACACAGTGGTGGAGATGCAGCCACTGTGTTTTGAAAAAAAAACATTAGCCAGAATTCCTTCCAGAAGTGCTATTATTTTCTTTTTATGAGTTTCTTTTACATGTATAAAGTCACATGGATCCCAGGGAAAAATGCAGAATTCTAACAAAGTGAAAAGCCTGTTTCAGACAGTTGTTTGGATGACTCTCAAGGCACTAATTTCATTTCAAAACACGTCTTCAAAAATAATCACCTCTTTCTTTATTGATCTATACAGTATACCCATCTGATACTCCTTTTACTTCCACTCCTGCAGTTAAGATACCTTTGGGCCCTGTACTGCAATGTGGTGAGCACTCAATTCCTGCATTGCTCAATCCTTCATAGAAACCCACTGCAGAACATTCACAAAACCTTGCACGGAGGAAAAGGGAAGCAACACAGCTCCCCACTATAAGCCTGCCCCTTCTTTCCATTTCCTGCAACAATCACATCGAACACTGTATTTTCTGTTCTTTTTGTTGTGTGCCTCAGAACAGAGTTTGGTAAAAAGCTATCTGCTGATCATAATTTCTCTCCCCCTTACCACCCTTCTCCCTGAGCCCCTCCACCCAACAGGCTTAAATTTAACAAGAAAAGCAGACATCTTCCTAATTTCTGCATTGGCAGGAAAATACAGAATTACAAGTTTGCATTTTGTAAATGATGACTGAAAGCAACCTGACTTAGTTATGCCAAGTGACGTTCCCTCCTAACTCACCAGTACCTGTGTGTTTAGTAGTATACCACACCACAAGCTCACACCTGACCAAGTGTGAAGCAGCTCCCAAAGAAAAGTGAAGTTGTTCCTTCTCTAAAACAGGAAAGGATTTGCATCTATAACATTAATCTTTGCCAGAATAAGAAGGGAAAAGAGAAGATAAAAGGGAGGGAACTTCTGAGAGCCTCCCAACATTCACAGTAAATTACCGAGTAAAAACCTCCAACTGTCCCTCACTGAAATGTCTTCCATGGAACATATTGCAAACTCTCCACATCACACTTTATTGGACAAATTAATGTTAGGCTTTTTTAATAATGGCTGTAGGGATAAATCCCTCCGCTGGACACACAGCTCACTGTGTGAGTATTGTACTGTTTCTTCACTGATCAAGCAAATATACCTTCCTTTGTGTTTGTGTAATTCTAACTGTGACCATTAAATTAATAGAAATAATAAGGGGGGGGGATAAGGTTTCAAAAGTAAACAGAAAACACCTTCCATTTCTGAATTTCTAATCTAAGCTTATTTTACTTACTGTCCAGGGAAATCTTCTGTCTTTGCAGACATCTGGGATGTTGAGAGGCTCCATTGTATTCTTGACATACTGAGCATACATATAATTGATTTTGTTTGTATCATAGTCCCTGAAGGATACAACATTATTATTATGTGCTTAGTATGAAAATGGGTCATTTCATTATGCAAAGCAGGTAATTGTAATATCTTTGCTGTAAGAGGAAAGGATATAACCAATAGATATATAATGGAGATGAGTTCAAATCCTGTATTCTAATCCATCTGTCATCACAATACTGCATGGATTGATTTATACATTCCACCATTTCTTTTAATATTCAACAATGTTAACACTGAACACCAGACTTAAGAAATCAGTATGGTTTATACAGATGGAGGATAAAGAATGAACAACTGGGTTTATATTGAAATAAACAGAACTTTCTGAAAACAAACTCCATTCACAAATCTGACACACTTGAAAAATCAATACTGGATGAAATTAACATATTCTTTAAACAGAATGCAGCAGGTAACATCTGTGAATTTTCTGCTTCTAAGTTCATTTCAAAGTTGTTCTAAAAGTAAAGACATTCATCAGTTGCCTGAAGATTCTATTACTGAATTAGAACTGATTATTCCAAATCAGGACATAAAATATCTTTATAGAAATTATAACTCCTACTTTTTTAGCCATGGTGTATTTAATTTAGGCATTTCAATTCTCTTGGACCCTCTGCCTGCTCTGGAGGAGGACATATATCCTAATGAATAAACCTATTCCCATCAAGTTCCTGGAGTTTCCCTCTGACATTTGACTTGACTTTAGTTATCCTTCTGATGTAAGGATGCAGTGCTGCAGGAAAGGAATTATTATTTTGTTATTTCACAAACTTGGTTATATAGGACAGTGCCCTGCAATACTGAAAACCAGTCTGATTTAGGATTTGATGCAGGGTCCTTGATCACATAATAAGCCTGAAATTTTATTATTTAAAGTAATACTTTCTCATCTAATATATGTCACTGTATCTCTGCTATTGTCCAAAATCATGCCCCCCAAGCATAGCAGAAGTTCTAACTCCAGTGGCTGACTTGTACTACAGTCCTTGGCATATCTCATGAACAGGATTCAGATATGCAATTAAGCTTCCAAGATTCCTTCCCTATTGGTTACGAGAAATAATTTACTGATAGCCCATGCAAGCAGTAATTTGTATTCTGAGTCCATTAACTAGTAACTGTTAAAGGGATAATGAATAGGAAGGGGAAATTCACCATTTCCATTGCGTACAAGAGGAAGTAAATGGGAACTTTCTCACCCTGTGATCTCACTAGCCTGTTTTACCTCTGTACTACCTGGTTGTACACTGTCTAAAATCACAGTACAGCTCAACAGTTTTTAGTTGCTCAAGCCACACACTTTGGATATAATTTTCTAATACATGGAATTAAATTTAATATAATAAATACTCACTGCAAAAAAGCTCAAAGGGGTATAGAAATCATGATTTTCTCTCTGCACACTGTATCTGTAGTAGTGCACTTTATAAACAACTGTCTCTTTTGACATTTGAAACAACTGATTTTGATGGCAGAGAAAGGTAATGGAGACAGTAATTTTCAAACTTCAATACAGAGGTTCAGACTAAATTTGGAAACTATTTAATTGGGCTATTTTAATTCAACTGTTTCTACACCCTTCTCTTCTCCCAGTTGAACTTAATGGCTTCTTAAAGATGACTGAAAGTTAGAACTTTAGGACTGTATTCTTGATTTAATCAGTCATGTTCTTTGAGTCAGCTTCCCTATCTATGGAATAAGAATACTGATTAAAATAATTGATTAAAATAATAAATAGGATTAGTATCTACTAATGTGGATATGTCTGCTTTACAACATAGACATCTACACAGATTTCTTAGTGATCAGTTTTAGAGAAGCCCACCAACTTAAGACTTTTACTTCTCAATTTTGTCCAGTTCCACAGATTAGCCTTGTGGTACAACTGTGTACTCAGACCTGACCAAGTGGAGAGATCAGGTCCTACTCTCCTATTCTCAGTGTCCTTCTAAGGCAACAGAATTCCTCTATGTACATTTCAGGGCAAAACTTGCTCTATAAAAATAGCAGTAATACATGGTACCCAATGGAAATAAGGTCCCTTATTATGAACAAAAACATTGAAAGCATAGTTTCTTCAACAGTGTCCTGGGATGAACAAAAATTTGTATTCATTGTTTTACCTCTTCAGATTTTCAGCTGAATCTTCCAATTCCTCAGATTCCATGTGAAACACACTAGAAAATGAATCCTGGAATACCAAGAGGATAGTTTAATATATAGGTGTATAAGACTGTCATAAGTTAGAACAGTAGTATTAATGAAAAGCTTGTTGCAGTTATCAAAACCTATTCTATAATAAACTTCATTTCAAATCAAACAGCAAGCATACAGGATCCCAACACAAAACTTTTGACACAACTTTAAGTATCATTGAAGTGTCTTGAATCTCTACTGATGACTCTGAGAAGAAACGCCAGTATTTACAACCTGTCAGTGCAGAACTTCTTTAAAATTCATCCAGTTCTAGACATGCTTCGCTTGGACAGTTGAGGACATCAAAAACTTTTAAACATATTGACTGATCTCTGTGTTGCTTTTCATGCAGCTTTTCTTGACAGTTGAGAAGCCTGAATGTAGAGAGAAATTAGATTCTCTCTGTACTGAACATTCAGACTGCAGACTTCAAACGAGGTGCTAGTTTATCTGACTCGCAAGGACAGTGTGAATATGTGAATACAAAAACTATGTAAATACAAAAACTTCTGTATTCTTGTGTGCAGAAGTGACTCATCTAAATACAGTGAGAGATGGGATTGTGGCAGATGATCACAAGTGCTGCGTGTTATTGCTGTGCTACAGAACATGGAGATGCTTCCTCACTTCCAGATCTTAGTAGACCTGTATCTATAACAAGTAGTGAAGGTAAAACTAGCAATCCCAGTACAAGATGAAGGCATGCAATGATCTCCTGCTCCTTGTTCTGCAGCTTATTTTCAATAGGAAGTAAACACAGGTGGGCAGACTGGAAAGGGGTTGTGCTTTGCTTCAGCGAGCCAGGATCTTGAGACAGGCCATGATTCTGTTTAGATACCTTGTTTAGATATTCCCTGCTTAGTTATATTCCAGGAATAAGAAGTGCTGTCAAAACTGATTCTGCACAGGAAGCAACAGCCACATTGTTTTTCTTCCAGCCTTTTCCATTTTTCTGTCACCCACCAGTAGCCAAGACGAGTTATGAGAGTTCAACATTCAAGGTCTATGCCACAGAAGAGAGCTTAAAGCCACAGTTTACCTACAGGTAGTGCAAAATGGCTGCATAAATGGCAGTCTGGCCTACACAAAGACTGAAACCTCCCACATCAACACCTAACCCAAGTAGATGCTCTAATAGAAAAGACAGAGGACAAAAAGTTGCAGAATGTAACTCCGGGTTTGAATTACTATTGAGTCAGAACTGGGAGGGAGACTCACACTGCTCCCAGGGAATAAGCACTTCTGCCTTTAGACAAAAAACATACTCACAGGACAATCTTCATCCACTATGAAGATGGTACACCTCTGCACTTGCATGAAGGATATTATAGTGGCAGCTATCTTCTTCAGAATTACTTCCAAAGACTGCTGCTCTTCAAAAATCAGGCTGGCAAGATCAAGAAGCACCTGGGGAAAAGGTCTTTTGTGAAATTTTGACTAACTGTGATTTAAGCAATAATTATCATTATTTTTCTTTTCCCTGAATCAAGGAAGCCAACATGTATGTCTGTGACAAAAACTAAGTTTTGCTCTCACACAGACTGCAAGGTACATAATAGCCAGTTTGACGCTTTTGATGGAAGAAATAAACAGCATAGTTAGCTGTCTGGTGGTTTTGGTTAGAGACACAGAATAGGTTTAGGCATTAACAATTCATCAAATGAAACCTGAGAAATCCACACAATTATCTGTCCTTAGGAAACCAACTAGTTTCTCATGGCTCATGTGCATTCTGAAAACAGTGTCATTTACATTTCTTAAGACTTCTGAACACAATTATTATCTGTTGTAATTATAACAGATGCTAATGAATTTGTTTGGTGAAAACATCCTTTAGATACAGTCTGCTGTATTTCAAAGTTGCTGCCAAAGAACTTAGCTGCTCAGATGAGCTCACATTATATTCCGTTTTACTCACAAAAAGCATGGAGCCAATTTGAAAAGATTATCCAGTTTTGTACCACTTTACAAATACTGATAGTCACTTGGAAACTCAGACCTACCAGAAAATTGTTAAAACAACTTCTGCCTAGTTGTTTCTGCAAAACCTTTCTATACCATATAGGCAGGCATATTCACGCATAAAGGCCGACCATGGCATTAATAACCCATCTGTGATAAAGATGGCTGCAAAATACAGTTACATTAATCAGAAGGAAATTCAGTTTTCCATCTGATCATTACTGAAAATATGGTTAGTGACTATTTATAGTTGTAGTAGACTAAAGGAGCAATCTGTATAACCTCTATTGCTCTGTACAGATAATTCTGTCTGAAATTTCTGGAGCGTATCCATCTCCAGTTGTGTAATATATACAGTTGAGCCACAGGATAATTTCAGGCAACATCAAGTATATTGACATGGAGTGAATTTTTTGACAGGTAGTTTTACCTTCTTCCCCTTGATAATCCACTTCTTGCAATCCAAGCTGGAATGTGCCCAGCTGCTTCTCAGTGCAGTTAGAACTTTATTAGAGATACACAGCAGTCAGAGTAATTAAACATAGCCAAGGAATAACTACCATATGAGAAATATGAGAAGCGGGCAGCACTGATTACTAGCTAACCATCATAATTCCTGTATTCCTGGGACAAACCTGCTAACCATACCTGATTACGCCTGTTCTCAAGCAAAGATGTCTCATACAATTGAGCGTTGTGAAGAACAATTCCACAGAATGCCAAATATGCAGCAAAATCCTGAAGACAAATGAAGATCAACACCTCATGAAAATATGTCTCACAGCACGTTAACTACATTAAAATATAAGCTACTGCAATTTTTTGTTCTCGCTTTGAAGTATTAGTTGGTATTTTTAAGTTATTTTTGGTGACCATACATTCAGGTGTGGGGTTTTTTTCCCATTACTCATCATTTGTTATTTCCTCAAGAATCTCTTCTTTCCCTTTTAAACTAATGATCTTCACAGTTTATCCTAGTAAAGGTAGGATTGATACAAGAAGCAGCTCAGAGTAATCAAGTGATTTTGCAGCAATGCATATTTAATCTAGAAAAACTGAGTGCAGACAACCAGCCTCTCTTATTTTGGGGAATTCAGTCTCTTTGAAAGTGGAAATCAAATTTTACTAGTATGGCAAAACCACAATTTTTTTCCCTTTCAGAATAGGATTAATTCTGATATCCTGCAGATATTCAGTATCCATTCTGTTGTAAAGGGGAAGTCTTCAAAGGGAAAGGGTCAATTCTGGAATTTTTATTGCTGAGAGTTAAGTCAACTTCTTCAGCGTGAGTGCAGCCTGGTTTTCACTATACCAAGCTGAACGTGAAGTCAGGAAATGTTTGGAAAGCAACTTCAGTGTAAGAATTAGGAATCAAGGTGCTGTCTGCCCTACTGATTCTCTCATATACTGTTCATAATTTATCCAAAGCATTTTCTCATCCTGCAATTGCTATATTAAGAAATGATACATTATTTAACAAAAAATCACCACACAAATATTCAAAAACAGTTTTGGGCAATGCCAAGAGAGTCAGCATAAATTAATAAAAAATGATGTCTACTAAAAGTTGTGAAAATGTTTTACAATGCATTTCAGTAGATCAAGCCTGTGTTTCAGAGATGTATGAGAGATACCATGCTGATCCAGAAACTGAAACTATTTCACATCCATACTTCTCAGAGCCTCATAAAGAAAGAAAATCACAGTATTACCAGGTATTTTAAATTTTTCAGAGGTGCTTAATTTTTACTAACTTTAAAATTTCTGATCAACATGAAAAGTAGTAACATATCCATCCCCCATTCCCCCGTGAAAATAGAAGACATGAAGGTCCAGCTTTTATACCTTTTCATCTTGTTCAGTGAATGTGCCACCAATTCCAGATTTCTTATTGATTGCTTGAGCTACACCAACAACCTAGTGTATTCAAAATGGAGTAATTAGATACATTTTAGAAGTTTGTCATTGGATTCTATTTCTAGACATAATTTATAGAAGATAATAAATGATCATTACAGGTATTCATTTGGTCGACCTTTGGATAACAGAAGATATTTAAGCCTGTTTTTTCCCAGTTTATTCACATAACAAATAGCTGAGAATGAACCTGAAATATCAAAAAAAAAAAAAAGTGGCATGAGTCCTGGATACTCTTAAAAAAAGGGGTTGATTTGATCCAAATTTGATTCCCTAAAATGGATTAATCATCTCGCAGAAAGACAATAATAGTGTGTGCTTCTGCAGTCATAAGCCAAACCACACAATAGCTCTCTGAAGTTCATCTGCTCGTGTGTGTAGAAAACACCTTTCCTGCTAGCTCTGACAAAATTTCCAAAACATAGCCTCCTTACAGGATCTAGAGTTTGGCTACAGTGATCTTTTTGCATTTTGTATCTCCCTTAATCTGACCAGATTCATTTTCATCTGCTGAAAAAGAGTATACAAAGGTTGTGTTCCTGCCAGACTCAAGTTTGTCACTCAAACTCACTACGTTTTTAAAGGTAGGCTTTTACTAATATTAAACAAACACTGAGATTTTTTTTTTTTATGGTTCAGCTGGTAGCTGGACTATCCTTCTTGCTAAGATATGCTGAATACCTTGACATTTAAAATTATTTTTCCTATGGAGCAACTCAGAAGGTAAGGAGGAATCTTGGTTTACAGGTAGAGAAGCGAAACAAAGGGTATAGTCATTCACAGATCCTGCAGGACATCTGCAATGGACCAAAGAAGCAAACTCATATGACCTGATCAACACTAAAGGTGTTCCAGAAAGTAGTTCTGCACATGGCTTAAATCCTAGGTTTCAAATGGACTATGTATTAGGATCGCCAAGCAGCTTCATAAATTAGGGCTGCCCATATATCAGTGCACAGATAGTAACAGAGAGTTTACGTGAACTAGAAAAAATACTATGATTTATGAAATAAAGACATCAACAGACCAGCTCCCTTTACTGCTTATGTAGGCTAGTCTCCTTTTAGGTTTAAGTGGAAGAAAATGGAATCCATGTAACAATAAACCAAGCCAGATTACACATCTAGTTTTGTCCTTACAAAGTCCTATCTAAATTATGTTATATTTCAAGTTATGCTTTTTTAGTATAGAAATAATCTGTAGTAAAATTGGATTTCAAGTTTCTGGACATAATTCCACAAACTGGGAGATTAAAACATGATTTCTTACAAAACAGAAAACAGTCCCTTTAAGGACAGTAAATTACAGCCAATCTGCCGGTGCTTTTATAACTTTCTACACAGAGAACAGTTAGCCAATAAACATGATCTCTGGATAAAGGATGTTGGTTTAGATTTTAAAAGAATGTGAAATGAATGTGGGAGAATAACACAGCTGTTTAAGCATGATGCTTTTGTTACTACCAGTCTTTGTGGAGTTCAGTTCTGCATCCTGGTGAGAGCCTCCCAGGAAATCAATCTGCCTTG
The DNA here is from genome assembly GCA_035590215.1 of Microhierax caerulescens. NCBI lineage: Eukaryota > Metazoa > Chordata > Aves > Falconiformes > Falconidae > Microhierax > Microhierax caerulescens. Next base: position 20,223,797 of record JAVJGJ010000001.1, on the reverse strand, counting down.
CAAACAGAAGAACTCCTTATGAAAATGAAAGTGAAATTCAAATCTTTGCTTAGTACTGATTCCAGTTTCTAAAGGAGGCTCTAACACCGACATCTGGGAACTAATGAAACTGGGTGGTTGCTTTGGACTTCATATTCAACATAGACATTGATAATGTCTGGTAAGGAGACACTGGTAACTTGGATCTGTTTTTCAGAGCCCAAAGAAAACCAGAGAATATAAAGAAACCTTCATAAAAGTCAGTATGAAGAGAAAGTGAGCATGTCTCTAAAAAAATAACTCATCGGGGTAGTCTTTCTGTAGATTCCCCACTGCAGTTATTCAAGCTGTGTACTGGCAGTGACCATTCTGTCCTGTAAACTAGTTTAAACTTTTAGATTCTGTGCTTATCCTTGTACTTCCATGCTTCTATCCCTCTGAGTCATAAATTATCCATGTAATTTCACAGCACACTAAAACTGGAAGGCTTTCAAGAAAGACAGGTTACTTTCAGTTGAGATATTTCTGACTTTCACTGTCCGTAAGGTGAAAATGAGGTTTTCTAACTCAAATATTTTATCATTACATTAAAAAAAGTTATTTGTTTTTATTATTATACTACACATTACTAGTACACACTTTTGTTCTCTATTAAAATAAATTGTTACTACAAAAAATGTTTCTCTCTCATGCATAAACATTTCCTAGATGATAGGCTTTCAAGGCCTTAGCCTTTCCCCAGTATTATTCAGTATTTGATTATTCAGTATTTGTAGACTTTGCAAATCATTACTAATCTGACTTTAGGCTTAAAAAAATTGGAGAAAGTATAGTTTCCTTGATTTGTGAAGTAAAAAAAAAAAAAGAAGAAAAATGTTCTGACTGTTAGTGAGTAATGACAGGTTTCTATAATTGGTATCAAGAGTGGGAACTATACAGTGGTGAACCCAATGATGTTTATCAGGACAGATGAGAAAGGGACCAAAGCAGATGACCTTCTGAGGAAGGTGCCAAATGGAGGGTGGAGGCAATTATTTCTGAACTACTGCTTACATTGGTACCCAGAAATAAAGCCCACAGCTTATGGTATCAAGGTGAAGAGCAACTTGCAGCACCTGGAATGGGTTTAGGTTAAGGCAGAGCTGGAAGAGGAGCAGCACCAGACCAAGAGGTGGGCAAGGGAGGCTGGAAATTGGGAGGAGCTAGAAGTCATTAACTAAAACCCTGCACTTTCTTGCAGTCAGACTGTTAATCTATTTTATTGGCTAAATATCATCTGCTAAACTCAATAAATGTGCTATGCAGTAAACTCAGAGACTGGAATGTGCTAGAACAGATAAAGCCCACCTAGCCGCCGAGTACAGTAACAAGAAAGAGTACATGGTAAGAAGCCATAAAGTATACATAAAACTTCTGACTCTTTTTGGGCAAGATTACAACAAATGATTGACAAAGCTGCAAAGAACTTCCTTTCTTTGACATTCAAGCAGTGGAAGACCAGTGCAAGGTGTTAATGATGGTATGTTTTTCATCTTGCTTTTTTGGGACAAACAATATCAGAAGAAAACAGTGTGGTGTGCGTGTAGGAAGAGTTGTACATAAATTAATCATTAAATTTGTAATTGATAAATTGATGGAAGGCATACAGTTTTGTTTTTGTAATGGAAAAGACAATTTACTATGTCTCAGCCAAGCCTTCCCAAAAATACTGGTATCACAAATAAGGTCATTGTTCTGCAGCATGAATCACTGCCATCTGTGGGCTCAAAAATATCTGTCTGAAATAAAGCTTAACTGTCAGCTCCATTCCATACAACCCAATTTTTCCCACAGTAAACTTTCCATTTACTTCAGTGAGGAATATGTCTTATCCAGTGAACTTCCTTACTATAATAACAATGTACAACCCACCTTACATGCTTCTGTAGCACACTTTGAATAGTAATCAAATCCTTTATCCAGTCAATATGCTTTTATGTTAACCTACACGTGCAAAGATTAATGGTTAGGCCTTTTCTCGTACCACTGTCTTCTGTGGGTATTTATTTAATTTATTCTTTTTCAGTTTTGATCCAACATGAGCTACATCAACTTTAATGAGGTCAGAAGCTTTTTAAAGCATCCAAAAGGTGAGTACTTTCGTCTTGTGTAAACACATCCCCTCCACGAAAGGGAAGTCTGTGGTGCTTAAAAAAAGCTATAAGAAAACAGTAAAAGGACCATATTAATACAGCAGAAAGACTATTCAGGTTTCCTTTATTAGCACTACAGATTTCCGATACGTTAACAAAGGCATGTTTTCCAAGAGCAATGGTCATTTTTGGTCTTTGTTAAGCTCTTTTAATAAAAGGTTTTAGCTGAAGAAGGAGGGAGTAATGAAGAGAAGAAACCTGCTAAAAATTCGTGGTTGTCTTGATGATGATAAAATCTGTGCAGATGCAAACTTTTTGTTCTTGTTGTTTCAGTGGCATTCCAAGCTTTTAAAAGACAACTTTGTAATATGTGCCATTTTTTTCCATACAAAATAAACAGTTCTAAAAAATAAATTTGTCCAAATTCTGGCCTCATTTCCTTCACTACAAATTTCAGTGAACTTCACTAAATTCTGTAGAATGTGCTGTAGAAACAGTAATGAGAAAAGCCTCAGATGGATAGTATTTAGCCATTGTAGTCTTGCTGGCAACCAGGTAATTAAGAGAAGATGTAGGAAACTCAAGAGGATCTGTTCCTGTTACTAAAGTAATTACATAATTAGGACAAAAGCAAATCATGTGGTAGCATTTCAGGACATGGAGAACATATGCCTACATTTTAGAGAATACTAAGCACAGTATGAAACACAAATCCTCACTTATCTAACTTAATATAAACAAATACGAAATGACAGTAGGCCTAATCTATGATCTCCAGGCTGGGAGTCATGTTTGCACCAGCAGAAAAATCAAATCCAAGGTGACTGACTGCTCTGAACTCAGCTATACAGAAAAGGTAGTCAGGTAACAGGTATTTTAAAAGTATGATTTGTGTCAGTAAACAAGACATACCTGAGATAAAGCTTGGAGAATACTAAAAATATTACAGTCCACTCAAACACGTGCTCATCAAAACACTGTTCCAGTCTAACAAAAAGGTGGGTTTTAAATTACTTAAGCACAGTATTTTGTGTATCTTTAATTCTCTAACAGGTGGGCACCAAGTGAACTTTTTGAAAACTGAATCCTGTAGCAATGAAGCAAAGGTATGTATGTTGGAAATCTTGTCTTTTTCCTACTAGGCCTACAGATTTATCCTGTATATTCCTTGTTCACCCAGTGTAAAACTAGTAGGAAAGAAAGGGGTTAAAAACAGCTATGAAAGGAGATGGCCACTAGAAAAGCTTAAAGTAGTACGGCAGGCTGAAGAAAACCAAGACTAAGGCAGAGGAAAGACTGAAGTATCTGCTCATACTTTGCTACCTGTAAGCCTATGGCCTAATCCCCGAAGTAACCAGTCAGCTGTTGAGTGCTACACACTCTTTTTCATGGGTTCACCTCCAGTCTGACTAGGTAATTTTTTATATATATATATATATATACACACACACACACTATATAATGAGATTATAGAATAAGGTATATCTATAGTAGTCATGCAGTTCCTAATGAGAGCCTTCATCCAGGTTTGCTGTATTGAAAGCACAAAAGGGGTGGGCAGAGAGGAACAAGCTGTATGTAAAGGACCTCAGTGGTACATCTTTCTTTGAAGTCAGTTGGAACAATTCCCCTTCGATGAGAAACCAAGAACTTTGTTATTTTCCATTCAGATCACATAAGACAAACATACACTGTGAAGATAAAAAGCAATTTTGATGATAGAATTGTTCTCTCACTTTCAGTCCCAAAAACGGAGAAAAAAAGCCCTCCAGCAGTTACTGTGTCAATATCCACATCTGTTGTATCACATCTGAACACAGGTTTCCTAACTGTATTTTTGCCGGCAACACAGGTAATATTCAAGTATTGTTACTTGTTCTGTAACCTCTCTTCTTGATCTTTACTTGTTATCCCATTTAATAAAGCCTGATCCACATTACAAGGAGACATTTCTTCTCATTATCACAGAACTTTATTACTATTTTCTTGCAATAGCTGTCTCCTGCCTCTAAAAGTATCAGGGTACCTACAGTATTTCCCAGTAGATGATGACTGATGACATCAGTGCTGATAACTCTGCTCTGAATTTCATCTGGATTATTTCACGCTGTGATTTTTTTACTCACTAAGATTACAGGCCTAACTCTGTGATGAAAGCTGTTCCAGCTCTACAGGCAGCTAGGGCCTTTTTTAGTTCATTTTATTTCAGCTGACTTAAAAGTATAATTAATATAATTTTGCTTCCTAAGAAGATGTATTTTTATTTACTTCACTGGCATGTGAAGAAAAATGACTAATTAAACCAAAGAATGGTAACAGGAAGAGGGAAACTCAACTTTCCTTTTATTTTTGAATATGGGAACATAGCTACTTGAGAAGACCAAGTAGTTTTAACCTTACTTTGCTCTCATGGTCTTGTAGAGCTTTGATTCAGGCTTATAAAATTATCCTGCAGGGACAGAACTGTATTTACAGACTTTCGGTTTTAATCAACAAAACTTTCAAATCCTCTTCTATCATTCATGCCAGCGGTAGCCTGCATGATTTCCAGCAGTCTAGCTACTATAACACATGTCTCAGCGTAAGCTGAAAATCCACCCAAGAAGCAAATTACTGATCTGTCTAATCCTGCTGCAAGACTGCTAACTGGAGCCTGGGTTAGTTTGCTTAAAGTTGGCTTGGCTAGATCTACGCTGTCCTGCAGTGACTGAGATGTATTATACCTGAAGTGTCCACTGTGGGAGAAAATAACTTAGCTGGCTCACATGTCTGTTCATATTTTATACAATACAATTAAACAGGATATTTTCAAAGGCTGTTGTAAATAGACTAGCACCCCTGATTTGTTGGGAAGAGCTTCCCAGTGACAGGAGAGAGGGCAAAGTAAACAACAAACTGAACAATTGGAGTGAGCATTGCCAGAATAAAAGAGTTCCCTAGCCAATTAGTAGGAAGTTCAATCTTACATACTCAGAGCCTGGGAGGTAGCTCTCAGTTAATTCAGCTAGAAGTTCCAAAATAAGAAAATCCTACAGATTTTAGTAGAAATTAAACTGAAATTGAATTTCATGGAAATCTTGCACAGCTGAAATTAAAAAAATGCAGAAATAACAAAAAAATTATGTCATTCCTGTAGATGTTCTACAGGAGCTGCAATGACTGTGCATCAGAGATCATCCATTGTACAGATATTCCAAAGCAGTTAAGAGAGCTGTACTGAGCAGTACTTCTGGCTAACTCCACAAGCTGGTTTGAGCTTCCCTAGTAAATTCTGTCAAATTTTGCCAAAATAACTGTTTGTTTACAAATGTCTACAAAACCAGATGGAGAAATCTGAGGTGATAATTATTTGCAACAACTTCTGTAGGCCTTTTTCTGGGTCTCTGAATCCAAGACCAAACATAATTGGAAGAAAGTGTCACTGAATTTACTGACTTCATTACAGGAGCTCTAGAGGGCAAATCAGTACCATTTGAAGCTTCTGAAAAATTAAAGGTTTAAGGATACACAGGAATGAAAGCGGCTTTTTGAGATACACAGTGCTGAACTGCCACAAACTTCTTCACAGTCTTCTGCCAGTACTAGCAAAATCTTGACTTCTGTATGAGCACTGTCGCATTAAAATGGTTAGCACTAATAGCTACAGTTCAAGCCTGTGGCCAGCAATACCAGTTTCCTCTTGCAAAAGAAATAGCCACAATAACTCTGTTGTACAAGGTGGCTAGCACTAACTTTTCTGTTGTGGTTTTTGTGCTATTGAGGATAATAATTCAGTCTGTGTGGAAGGTTTTGATGTGTTCTTTGATAACATGTTGATAATCCAAGTAGCAAGTCTTACACACTGATGTCTAGATAGCTGCATAGAGTTAGCTCGTACAGAAGAATCACCAAGAAAGGAAATATTTCAAGATCAAAATAGAATCTTTGCTATGACTTCACATTCACCTTATGGCAAATCTGAAGACAGGGATAGATGATAAAATTATCTGACTTAGAGCCATTGTGTTTTTCTTTTAAAGCAGAATACAACTGAGATTACTCAAGGCCTTCCTTCCTCCTTGTTTTCTTCAGTGGCAATAACCAGCAAATGATACAGCCTTGCATGCCAAAAAGCATCACGTGGCAATACTTTTGTGTCATATGATGGGATGGAAAGAATTTGTGTTATTAGAGGCTGTGCAGCAGGGGTTTACTGAGATCAGAACTTTGTTCAAAGCCCCCGAGGCCAGATGCAAAGCTTGGTCAGTATGCATTTGTAAAATGAAAAATGAGAACTCTTCATAAAGCTAGCACTATACAAATCTCTATAATCTGATCTTAAAGGCCATAATCAGCAGACTTTTATGCCTCTGAAATGCAATGCTCCTGTGGCATTTCTGCCAACAAGAAAAGGTTGAGTAGGGGATTGAGAAGAGTCCTTTTACTGTCAAATGAACATAATTCCATTCTTCATGTGCATCTGTGCAGAGGTGAAGTCCTACTGCACTGTTTTTTTCGCATTGTTACTAGTTCCTGGGTCCTTTTTACAAGCTCCTCTGTGAATCAGACTGTTTTCTTCATTTCATCTACGGAATTTCTTACTAGCTGTTATTTTTTAAGTAAGACTTTGGTTTCTCACATGCCTCATGGAAATATAGGCAAATGTGAAAAACATCTACTGGAAAAATCTCCATACTTCAGCAGGCCCAGAGGATTTAATAATCAGCATGAGATTTTCTTCCTCTCAATTACTGACTCTTTTGTTTTAAAAAAATAGTACTAATACTAAACAAACAAACAGAAAATCTTAGTTACTTCTCTTTCTCAGTGTTTATTTTTGGATGTGTTCCAGAATCATCTTTTGACTGTGGCTGCTGACATCTTGGGCTAAGGCAGCATTCACTAGCTTCAATATTACTAGAGGGGGTTTGGGGTTTTTTAATTTTTTTATTTATTTTTTTTTTTTTTTTTAAACAGGGAGGAGCCAGTATTCTGATTATTCCAGTTTTGTTGTTTGGGTTATTTTCAAACAGAAAAAGCAGCAGAATGCAAATGGCAAATTAAGGACTGACTCCAACATCTCTTCAGAAACATGTCAGCCATTTGTTATGGTGAGAGGAAGAAAAATCTTCTGGCAAAGACTTTAAAATCAGAAAAAAAAAAAAAGTTAAATCCTTTCCTATAAGAAATATTATAGATTAGCCCCTTCAAATTACCACATCCGAGTAGAGTGTAACACTTTCCTCAAACTTTAGGTTAGCTGAACTTTTAAAAATAAACAAATTCCTGCTTCATTTCCACTTGCCAATGCACTTAGGATTAGCAAGCTAGCTGAAGATACGGCCAATTGCTGGTTTATTCAGCCGGTAAGTCATGGTGTATTGGACCAACAGACTACAGCTCTTACTCCTTCCTCCACCTCCCATCAGGACCTGGGGGGAAGTATGCACTCTCATGCTCCCTGGCCAGCAAGATTTTGTAATTGATTTCTGATCCCAATTACATAAATCATAGCATTTTTTTCCATTCAACAAAAACAAATGGGATGGCTAGGGTGAAATTTAAAGCCAGGGACCACTGGTCCCTGACAGCTCTTTATACAACATATGCTTTGCTCATTAGCTGGGCCAGGGCCAGCAGTGGGGCCAGTTAGAAAGGGGAGTGGAAGCAGAAGATCAAGTGCTGTCCTTGGAAGAACTGAATAAAATATTATAGAACAAAATTAGAAGTAGGTAAAGAAAGGAAATCCTGGCTGATCATCTGAGCCAACTAGAGTAAGATGCAACAAACAAGTTAAATCAAAAGTTTGATCAATTTATTCAGTGAAAAAGCCCCACAATGTTCTGTGCAGTAAAGGTCAAGGTTACACATTCCAAAAGAGGAGTGAAAGATGGAAGAGCAAGAAAAAGAAGTATGGTATCTTCAAAGCAATGTTGACAGTGTTTCTTTTTGGAGTCTGAGTTTTCTGAAGGAAAACTGTAAATAGTCTTAAAAATAAAGGACTTACAGGAGAGAAAATATCCATCTTAAAGCTCTGACACACTCTATAGAGAGCCTTACAGTTTGAGTATTCTAAGAACTGGTGATGTGGCTGAAGACTAGTATGTTCAGGATAAAAAAACCCCAAACTTACTTTACTTACTCCCTAAGTAAAACAGTACACCTCTTTTTTTTTTCATTCACTGTCTTTCATTGATTTTACTGAATTTGCTCTTCAAATACTCAGTGCAAGAAGACATCATTAGTCCATAAGAAGAATTCTCCCTACTGCAATAGCATCAGACAGGAAAAGAAAAGTTCTGTAGCACGAACAGAAAATATGTACAAGAGGTTCAATGAACAGATTCACAGTGTTTTAAATTAGGAGTGATTTAAGTTTATGACTTGTGAATGACTTTTCTGAATCACATCAACACCATGTGTTTTTCAGTGCCTGATGTTAAGTGCTTCACATATTTCTTAACTTATTACTTACGAGCCGAGTTAATAGAATGCAAAACCCAGCCTTTTAGACAATGATAAAATACAATTTGCGTCCTCTGAGGAAAATAAGGTAAATACAAACTAAGCTGAATTGCAGCAGCTCTTCACTGCAATCTAAGCATGCACTGAGATAGACCAATAAATGTGCAGAGAACTTTCAGACTAACAGACACTTGGTACAGGAACCAGGAACAGCACTTCTAGAGTTAAACACATATATTCTACTTCTGCATCTGGGATTAAACTCTTCTTGACAATTCCCTTTTGCTTACATTACTGAACTAGATAAGATATATTTAAAGTCCAAGCAAACATAAACAGTATTTTTTAAGAGATGGCTTTATAACTGTAGGTAATGACGGCCAGCTAATAGACGTTTAAAGCATTAGCATAGCTGGAACCAGTATTACATAAAGTGATACCCATATTCCAACTTACCTCTTCCCTGTGATTCTTTATCGGCATACAGAGAATACTTTGAGTCTTATACCCTGTGATCTGGTCAACTTCTGCATTGAATCTTGGATCCTGAAAAAAAACCCCACAATTATTTGACTGCTTGCCTAAAGACCAGTTATTTTTCTTTCCTGGTTTAAAGGTTATGAAGATGACAATATTTGACTTAACTGTTATCCAGGATAATAAAGGTTCGATTACTAGCAAATAGTTATATAAATTTGTTACTATCAGTGGGTTAAAACAACAAAACACCTTTATGTGGAGCATGAGTGCCTGTGCATAAATACAACTGCCAGAAAGAACACAAAAACCCCAAACCCTAGGATAAGACTTTCTTAAGCCTAGACCAGGGATCCTCAAACTTTTTAAACAGGGGGCTGGTGCGCAGATTAAGTGGCAGGCAGTCATCTGCGGCTGCTTGGTTTCCCCCTCCCAACCC
>JAVJGJ010000001.1:20201272-20214226 GCA_035590215.1 Microhierax caerulescens | reverse complement strand
GGGGGCCGTATCCGGCCCGGGGGCCCTAGTTTCAGGACCCCTGGCCTAGACCATTGTGACACTAGACATCTACGTGGACTAACCATCCCTACTATAGCTTTTAACATCAAAAAGAAATTACAGAAATATACTGAAAGACATGGCCACAGAGGAACAAAGTTTCTTGCAAATACTGGTGTGCACATAGCTGGTTAAGATGGGGCTGATATCAGACTGCTAGTGTCAAGCTTGCATAATTTACTTTGAAGTTAGCACTCCTCTAGTATTAGTCATGGCTACGTGTTTCTGTATACACATGTATCTATAATACTTGTATTATAACCAAAAACATGATGTCAGGTTTGCATCTGGACTGGTTTAAATCAAGTCAGCTCCAAATACATATACTAAAACAGCACCAGTACAGCAGCTAATATGGCTTTTTCTTTTCTCAAGATTTGTTCAAGATAAATTTTCTTGGCTTACCTCATATGCATTCTTGATGTTAAGAGGCTGGCCTATAGCTGCTACGTGACCTACAATGCCCTTGTTCCACTCCAGGCGAATGCAGTTGTTGGAAGCTTCTTCCAGGGTTGAGCCTTCTGCCACGTCAAACAGCCTGCTTACAAGAAACTTCTCATTAGAGCTGTCCTCACAGACCAAGAACAGGGAATAGCGATCAGCTGCTATAAGCTCATGGATATGTAGGAAAATTTTATGGCAAAGCGCCGTGACATCTAAGTGGCTAGAAATATCCTTCACAAGTTCTAATAGTCTTGAGCATTGATCCCCTGCACTGGTCTCAATCCTTGGAGATTGCAGAGGCATCTGTTCCTTCTTCTCAGAGCCAGACAGGAAGCTCACTGCTCCAACCGAGTCCTTGACAAAAATAGGCCGTAAGGGTCTGTCAAATTCAGAAGCAGAGATTTTCCTTGCTGGTGTCCCAGAGTTGGTGGTCTCAGCACAGGCTGGCTGGTGACAAGCACAGGATACACTCTGGGATTTGGTTCCCTCCTTGCAGACTGGGATGGTATGAACTCTCTCAGCAAACCATGCATTAACCATTTCTCTGTAACAAAAATACAGTAAATGATGTAAGTTAAAAATCCTCAGGAACAAATACATACTTGAAGAGGACACTGAAAAGAGGGTAACTTTCAGCCTTTTCATTCAGTGCATGTGAGTGCACCTTTAGTGCTTCTCTGTATCAATATTCTAATTTTATGCAGCACTTAACCTAGATTAAGCAGTAATGTTTTATGCCCCATAAAAAGGAAGCTATTTCTGCCTAAAGGAAATACCTGAATAAGGCAGAGGAAGACTGCATATGCTGTGGCTTTCAGAATATAGATCAGAAGCTTGCACCGTAATTTTGTGCTTGAGAAGTTCTGGACTTTCCCATTCCTAAGATTTGGATTTCTGTATAAGATGTATATATATTGATATGAAGACAAAACTTTCTGATTTAATTCTGTTTTTCTGGACCATTTCTAACTTTTAACAAGATAATTTTGAACTTTAATTCTGTCAAATCACCTGCAACCACTCCTACTTTTTTCATCTATATACTGGCTCTATCGGAGTTAATGAACAGTGCTGTTTTGACTGAAAGCACAAAACTTTTGCTTAAAAACTGTCAGAAACAGGAATACTTCTGAGTCAACACCTTCAAAAAAATGAAGACAGTTTTCATGCATCTCTCCTGTTTCCTTTCCTTGCAGAAGCAACTCATTGCCTACTTCAACCCAAAAGCCTGAATGCCCTCAAAATTAATTTAAATTTATCATTAATTTAAAAATGTCATGCATCTCTAGTATTTAACTGTGTTTCTCGAATTAATTTAGCACTACAATGCCAACCCTAATAACATCCTCAGTAAATACAGTATATCTTGAATTATCAATAAGCCCACATATCATCAATAACAAGTATACTTTTTCTTATCACTATATTATTTTCTTGTCCAAAATCTGTTTGTTTGGTTGTTGTGGGGTTTTTTTGTGGTGTGGTTTTTTGTTGTGTTTTGTTTTGTTTGTTTGTTTTCAAATACAGGGCTTCTTATTTCATTTACTCAGTGTCAAGGATTCCTCACAGCACATCATCTACTCTCAGAAGAAATGTTTTTCTTCTGAATTACATAATGTTTGGGCCTACAAACAGCAAAAATCCTATTAAAAAGTCTGATCTTTTGGAAACCTTTCACAGTGGTCATGTTTTAAATTTGGGATATTTTTTATTTGCTCAGCAGACCACAGGAATTTCAAGAGTGAAGCCGAATGAAACCATGGAAATTCGTCAGGTTAGTCAGCCACTGATCAGTTACATGCATCAGTATATGTTAAATATGAAAAGCACTGTACATTGCCTTTTTTTCCTTACAGAACAGCTTCTTCTATATTGTAGAACGCAATACTGCAAGTACCGTTAATTCAAAGTAATGTAATCAATTAAAATCTAAAGCCCACCAATATTACTTTTATTAGCAAGCAATCCATACCAGGAAGCTTATTTGTCTTCTATTTGGAAGGTCTGAAAGAGTTTTTCAGATTTTACAATCACACATCATTTGGAGTTCTCAACTGTAGGCAAACGTTATGAAAAATTGAATTGATTTAGGAAACCATGTGAGTTTAAAGGGAGCACCCGGGCAAAAGAAAGTCACGATACTCTACCCGCTCCAGTGCAAGCTACCTAGTAACGTTTTGCCCCTCAAAAAACTGTCTGACAGAAGTACTGCTGTGTAGCAGTGTAAAACCAAATTCTTCTCTTATTTACACCAGTGCAACTCCAAATAAATGGATTATAGACTTCCCTTATTTTGGCTTCTGTGTACTGCGGTCCTGATCATGCAAAACCTTACATACATGGTTAATATCATTTATAGCCCCAGTGGTCTTAAAGGCTGAATGGTTAGTGTGGTCACATAGGATGTTTGTGAATCTTCTGACAATGAGTATTCAAAACTGCTGAATGAAAACTTGGACACAATTAAGAAAGTGGGAGTTTTGCCCAAGTTCCACAGAGCTAGGATTTCATTCCATGTTTTTACATTTTCCACGAAGCCCCTGGAACAGTGCTTGCTGTAGCAATAACACATCTCAATCAACATCTATTATAAATTTCTCAGCTATCTAAAGCTGGTCCAATTACTGGAAACATGGTGCCAGAGAACACAATGAAATTCCACTGTTATTCTGAAAGAGTTGTGGTTCATTGCTTAGCTACTTATTTTTAAAGGAAGTAAGCTCTGCTTTTTAAGTATATTTATAAAACCTCCCAATTATCTTTCTTTATTATAGCAATGGTACATTTTTTTTTTGGTGGAGTTACCTCATCCAAATGTTTTCTTGCAGTGAAGAAGCATAAAGAACAATTATTATATTATTAGAACTTCGACTTTAACAAGATTACTTTATGGTACTTAAACAGGATAAATATTAAATGTGGGAGCTGTGACACGTCTTATTGAAATGCGTAATGCTATCTGCTTAGGGCAATATCATATGTGAAAATGCTGTTTCAATGAGAGTCAAATAACAAGCTAGCCTATGATAATTTGGAATTTTCATTTATTAAGCTGAATGAGAAAACAGATTAAAAATTCATGGTTAAAATGACCAAAAGTATCCTTCAGAAAAATGAAAGACTTAAAATGCAAAAATGTGTAAGTAAACACACTACAGCCTCTAAATCTGTGCTGGTAACTCTTGTCATCGTACCTGTTGTGTTACACGTGGGTTCTTTTTGTTCCACTAATCTTCTCGAGAGAAGAAATTAACTGGAAATTGTAGTATTTTCTAAACAAAATGTAGCATCTAGCATTAAGGCTGCAGAAAAAAAAACCTGTGAAATGGGTGCATTTAAAGCCTCAGACACAAGAAGGTATACAGAACACTCAATAGCTTTAAAAGACGGCTTGTGACTTGACCCAGTTTCATGACTGTGTGTGGTGGTTTGATTTTTGAACACCCAGAACTGGCATTAAGGTAAAATAAGATTTAAAAGTAACTGTAATAACCTAGTATCAGATGGAGAGCATTCTTAAATGGGCAAGTGATTAGGAAGCCATGCACTTTGTCTAGGTGTGTTTGAAAATGCTCAGGTGTGAACCTGTACTAATTACTGAGTGACAGCAATTTGGAGAGCAATCTTTGATTCACTGCTTATTTACACATGAGTAAAGGAGAATATAAAATGCTATCATTTCACCTAGCTCTGTTTTACACTGAATTTACGTACATGGATGTGTTGATACAAGATAAAAGGCGGAGAAAGAATCAGGTACCCTTTGCAGACAAAGCAAAAGCTAAAGCAGAAATTTGGTTTATCAGTTAAAACCTGCCATTTTATTTTTTCTGGGGGTGTTGTGTAACGATGGCGTAGTAACAGTAATCAGTAGGAACAATGTATTCTAAATTCTAATACCAGTTCTTAACCTGTGGCCATGAAATAATTTAGTTTTTACCTTCCTGCATTTTTACTATGTAAAATAAGTATTAATTTCTCTGTCTTACAGAGGTTATTGAGGGATGTAGAACATAACTGTGAAATCTTTCACATGGAAGTAATTACATTTCTTTAATAAGAACTGACTATTTGTTAGGTATCTGTGTTATTTATGAGGCACTCTGACATTGAACAGAACTATATAAGAAGCTGCATAATTATGAGTAACATATTCCTGTCCCCTTTAATGTCTCTTAGATGATGGTCCAATAATTTGCCAGCATAGCACGTGATTCTCAAAAACATTATGTAGGTTAACAACAAATCCTTAACTATACTGTTTAAAGCATGGTTTACAATTCAAACTATTTAGCCATTTCTATTTGGGCAGCAGGAAAGCTGTTCAAACTCAGCTGGAATAAGAACAGTGTTCACTGACCTTTACTGAATGCTGCTTCTAACAAGGAAACTATTTAGCTCCTTTTACTCAGTTACGCACCCGGGTGGAAGATCTAGTATTTCACATTAACTGACATATGCTAACTATTTAAAATCTATCAGTCTTGACATGCATTTGCTTGTTGACACACAATTCTATTTACCAGTGCCCGGCAAGAAGAATATTATTACTAACAGAACTACTTTCTCAGCACAGAATTAGCTCAACGGCTATCTGATAGCAGACACATACTGAACCACAAGTGATGTTACTGGAAGTTAGTAACAAGTGCTATGTTTAAGATATTATTTTGAAAGGACTACAGGAAGAAACATACACTTGCTACTACTCTATTCCTATGAATAATCTTCAGTAAGCATTGGCATTGTCAACAGCTGATTATAAGGGCAAGACCCTTGCTGTAGAAGTTTAGAAGTTGCAAGAGTGCACTAAACAAGAGCAGACACTGATCCATAGTGACCAACACAAATAGTTAAAACCAGTGCAATGTCTCCATCCCTGGATAGTAATCTCTGCAATGTTGAGGAGCTGCAGGCATGAGCATCCATTCCTCATGAGCTGCATGCCTCCTTTACTGCAGTATGTGCCTCCACTCACGACAGCTATAATTTATCTCAGAGTTCATGAACAAGAATAGTTGAACGCGAAGTATTTTTTAGTCACTTCTATCAGCCAAATCCAGTCTTTCCCCTATAAAACAGTTTCAAAGGAGCATGACAATAGTGACTGCTGCATTCAGCTAGTGACCTCATCAGCAGATGACAAAATTGAAGAGGAATCTTGAAGAGATAGGGATGAGAAGGGGATGAAAATACGATGGCAGGTAAAACATCTGAATTGGAAAAAACAATAATTGGGTGATCCTCCTCTCTATAATCATTTGTATACAAGTACACATTATCTGCATTACATGAGAACTCAAGAACTTCAGGGGAATTAAGGCTCTGTGGCCCTGATTTGTTACACTCTGTACAGGAAGCAGACTTGTCCCTAAAGCAAGAAGTTGTCAGTATGAATAGGCAACAAAACCAGAACATCACTGGGTGACAAAACAGGGGCACAAGGAAGTAACATGGCTTGAGCCAGGTCATGCAGAACAGTACAAACAGACCTGAAGACAACCTCAGATCTAAGACCTGAAGAGATCCTTGCTTTATTTCTTGTGCCTTACCCATCAAACTGTGCTGACCTGACACTAATTACTATTCTGCATGTACAATGGGAATATTAAATAATTTATTGTACCCATCTTTACTTCATTGTGATTACCTTCAAAATACAGGGCTTACTTCTCAAACAAAGATACCAAATAAACCCCATAAATCCCTCAAACAGCAAAGATGTTTGAAAAGTAATAGCCAGATTATAATTGTCTTGCTCACACATGTAACCATGCTACTTATGTAATACCATACTAGTGTGACCATTCAGCAAGTATGTGGTATCTTTGGAAAAATGTGCAAAAACAGCACGAAAGTAAGACCAAGATGCAACAATGACAGCATACTGCATATTATCTTGCACAAAGAATATATAATAATCACTGTACCATAAGAGGATGGAGCGATGAGTAGCTTTCAGTGAAACAACAAAAAAATCCCCCATTTTCTCTGTTGCTCATAAATCCCTTGTGTAAAAAATGTGTAATGTTTCAGTAGCTGTGTGGACTGTTTTGCTAATTTTTCATTCAAACTAGCAGTTACTGATAACACATGCAGGAGAGGGATTCATACCAAACTTGCCTACTAGAAAATGCCAGCTTTCAAGTATCTGAATTCCTGTGGCCTAATCCTGGTAGTGTTGAAATCAACAGTATTTCAAGCCAAGCTTCATAACTATTTTCTCAATTGCTTTCCTTAAAATAACCACTAGATGTCTTCAAATTTCTTTCCCACATCTTGACATAATTTAGACATAGAAATAATTTAAAGCATTAGCAACAACTTGAAAACTATTCTGTTTTAACAAATGAGTTTGAAACTCAAAGTCACTTGGATATTATACTTACCTACCCATTTTCTTTCCAGTATTTCCTATTTCATGATCATGTTCTGAGAATTTTTGTCTCCTTTCTGGCCATGGAAAGATTTAAGTAAACTGTATAAGGCCTCAAGAGATGGAAAACAGTAAACTGACTGTAAAATAAGTGTTTTCAAACCAACTAGAAAAGTAGATTGACAAAGACTTTTCTTCCTTAAAACCTTTCCAATTATAGTTACTAGAGATGCTATTTCTAACAGTGGTAGGCAAACAGTTTTTGAAGACAAAGTATGACTTAAAAGCCAGTACCAATTATTTTGGCACAACTAAGTCAAATATATAAGCATACATTTAACTTCAAACATGTTAAGTAGCCCGACTGACTTCTGTTTGAATACAGATCTAAATTAAGAACTCATTCTTTATTAAAACCATGCTCACAGAAGAGCAAAATAACTTTTTAGAACTGTGAAATAACATAAATCTTGTCTGAAGGCTCATATTCTTTTTTTTAAAAATAGGAGGCAGAGCTTTGCTTTATTATTTGAAGCAAAAGTATTTGAAATGGAGGACTAACACTAACAGGCTGTTCTTGGCTATTTTCAAGTTTTCTTTAACAACCAAACTGCAAGCTTAACTTTTCACAGGAAAGCTTTCCTCCATAGAAGGGACTTTCTATTCACACTATAAAGACAGGCAGAATAAATCCTCAGTGACTGAAGGTCAAATTGTAAAACATGACCTTTATTTCTCCTCCAAATGTTTACTTCTCTTCCACACTCAAAAAAATTAAAAATAACTATGTACATAATGATTTTCTTGTGGAAAAGAACAGGACAATGCCAGTGAGTTAGGTGAAAGACAGATTAAAGGTCAATTCACACCTGCCTGGAGACCCCACCAAAGTCTTAGGCACCACTTCAGTTCCACTTAAATTCCTAAAATAGGGATTAAGTAGGACTTAAGTGGTGCAGAGGCTTTGGGAAGGCTCTCTGTGCTGGGGTGAGTTCACCATAATGCACAAATAAATGGGAAAATATATATCTTTTACTAAGCAAATATATTTTGTGGCTATATTTTCAGTGCCAGACCTAATGTGAAGTTATAACCGTTGAGTTATTCACAAGGGACATTTGAGTAGGGCTTCTTTTCTGGCACTTTGTAAATAGTTCCTTTTGTGCCTAATGCCTTTTTTTTTTCCACGTTTCCTTCAAGTAAATCATATAAATAAGGAAGCATTCCATCTGAATTTATATGTTTCTTTGCCACTAAGAGAAAGACTTGTATTCTGTGTTTTTATTAATTATATTTATTCATGACAAAAGCCAAATGCTTCCTCTGTAATGGTGAAAATTAAAATAGGTGGTAGCATATTAGTTCAAGTCAAAAACGTATTGTCTAAAGTTGCTTTGTTTGTAAGTCTTCATCTGACCATATATTCCCACACAATTCAGCTTTAATCTAGCATTCAAACAAGCATGAACATAGGCTATGATGTACTTGATTTGACCTAAAGACATCATGGGTGATATACCATGGGTTTTATCCTTGTGCAGAGAGCTAGCACAATTCCAACACACTATGGAAGTCTCACTTCAGCTTCAAAATTAGACCAACTGGTATTTTTATTCTATATAAGAATACAGACATGAATTTCCTCCTCTCATAATGATTCTTCAATACATGCCCAACACAAAACTTCCACGAGTTTCTACAATTTAGAAATAAAAGGTGTCTAACTTTCTTGTCTCCTGCAGAGACAATGTATGTCTCTGCTCCACTTTTCTTCCCAGTTTCCAGAAATTTGACCCTGTTCTCTAAAGTCTTCTCAGGAAGAGCAAAAACATGGAAATGAGATTTCAAATGTCTATTGGCTTTATCAAAAGTACTGCAATACGGTAATAAAGTTACCTTGAATCAAAATAAGGCAAAAAGAGATTTTAACTGTTATAGTTTATCCCATCTTATCTTTTACCTGTCCTCTAAGGTTTGCTAGTTGTATTTTCATTAATGTATTGTGCACACCCTTTTGTTTCTTTACTATCTAGAGCAAACTGTATATAGCAAAAGCACATTCTCCTTGCAGCTGTTCAGCACTATCTGTTGACTAGTTTATCTTCACATCAAGGACTCTGTGTAGGAGTTCAGGTTATAGCTTTTTGGGTATTAAAGATGTAAATTGATAGTAAGGATTTCTTATCGTTTCTCAATTGACAGTTTCTTCAGCCTACAGTAATTGCTGTTTTAGACATTGTTTCCAAAATACTCTGGCACACACCTAGCTTTATTTCCAAGAATAAATGCCAACAATACTTAATCACATTTACAACTTTATGCATGTGGGTAACATTCCTTACCTTCCCAAGTGCTTTTGGAATCAGGAGCTTGAAGTATTTTGGGACAATCTTAAAACTTTGCAGTTATCAAGAGAGGCATAAAGATATGGATATTTATAAGTGGGAAAACTATAGAGATCACTAGACGAACAATAAAACTTTCCAAGGTTTCACAGAAATTGGTTGTTTTGGGTTTTGAGGTTTTTTTTCTGTATTTAATTTTCAGAAAAGTTTTGCCAATATCTAATAAAACCAAGCAAGTCAGAGAAAACATTCTGATTCCTTCATTAACACTACTGCTTCATGTGGTTTTCAAGCCATGGTCCAAACAACCAGTGGATCTGCGGTCCTCCTGTAAATGCTTCACGTTGGGTAACTCAGAGAAGCAAGTCCCCTTTCAGCATGTTTGAACAATGTGTGCAGAGGATTCTGTGCCTCCACTGGAAAACTGTTAGGGGTCATTCAATCATAGAGGCTTAAAACCCAAAGTCTACTCCCAAGGTCACGTTAGGGATGAATACGGCTCATATCTGTATATTTTTAGGATTTTTTGTTTGTTTGTTTGTCAGCAATATCTTTTTAAGAAAAGGCACAGGCCAAAGCACATTTAATTGCAGAAAATCTTTGACAGCTCTATCTTTGAAAATCTGAATTTTTATACACCATCTCAAAAAATTAATTTCCTTTCAATTAGAAAAAAAATACATATATTACCAATGACCTAATGCATATGACATATAATATTTATGAGATTAAACATCAAATAGCCAGTTCAAAATGAAAAATATTTTTTAAAAACTCTCTAGACACAGAGATTAGAAAGCAAATATCCTAATTAATTTAGTACTGCAGATAGCACATTACGAACTAATTGTCCATCAACCATGAAAACGAAAAAAAACCCAAACAACTGTATTTGAGTTTTTTCAAAGTAGTAAATGTAATTGATATATTCAAGTTGTGCAATTTCTGAATTCCAGTAAACATTCTCCCAGTAAATTCTCCCAGTAAATGCCACCTCTGGAATCCTTAGTGAAACGCTATGAAGTACCATGCAGTTAAGGAGATTTCTTTTTCCAACTACAACTCCACCTTACTTCGTTTGCAAATATTTCCCAGCCCTGCTAATTAGCCAAGGTGTATTTATAACAAAAAAATTGTATCTTATTTCCAGTAAAAGGAGCACAAGACTTGGGTTAATAATTTATATCTGTCATGCCATGCATTTAGGAAACCAGACAAAAACTGCCTGGAACAATGCAGTTGCCTCTAACTGAGTGGAGAATTTTTACTTCGGCTGTTTTGGCAGTCTGCTCCTTCAGATCGCAGAAAGGACTAAATGAGATTCACTCCCATATTTTTAAGATTAGGGACAAGCTGGAAGTCAGAAACACAGAAGTATTCTATAGGAGGTTAAAATAAGTATGATGTTTGAACATGACGACACATGGATATTTTTTTTAAAAAGAACATAAAAAGATAAAACTTTAGGAAGACAAAAAAGGTAATGAATTCAGCCATAAATAAAGTACAATTTTGTGACAAAGGCGGCTGCAGATTATGCCTTTAGAGCATCTAGTTAGAACAATTATATTTGTAGCAGCAGCAGCTACTGAGAGCCTGTAACAACAGTACGGGTAAACATAGGATACAATCTATAAGAAGAATAATTTTACTTCAAAATGTTTCTGCTTTCTGAGAAGCCAGAGCGTGATAGGCAATTTTAAAACTTTGAAGGGGGGAAAAATAACAAGAAGACCTAAAACAAGTAAACAAAAAAATAAATAGTTTAAATTTAGTAGGAGCTTAGGCATTTGGAAACTCTTGAACCCCTAAATGGCAAACTCTCCAGCCAGGTTTGTCAGCCAGCACGCTGGTATCAGTAAGTGAACCAAATTCATCTTGTCACTGAGTGTGCTGGTGATACACTTCCCCTTTGTTGTTCTGCACTTTGATCATACTGTAACAACACTGCACGGATAATAGCTACTTACTATCTCTGAATACCACTTGTCTCCCTGGTACAAAATAAAGTAATAAATAACTGATTCTGTAACTTGCTCACAGGATCACGGTTTATTCACATACTCAAAGGAGGGAGCATTTTAAAGCTATTCACCTGGACTACAGGCTTATAGGATTGCAGCCTTGGACTGCACAGATGGGAGCCAACACACATAGCTTTATTGCAGAATGTGTCAGTCCACCTAGGCATCAAAGGCTGGAGGAAAGCAGTAATGGGGCTTGCCTGTAGATGCTACCAACCTCAAGGCATCACAAGATCAAAATACAAGGTGTAAGCCACTTGCATATACTTAGCTTCTACAACACGTTAGGGGAGAGGAGGAAGACAGGTGCAAATTTGTTAAGTAGATGACCTGCAGCCCTTCTCCACAAGAATGCAGAATATGGATCGGGGAGGCTAGCAACTCTTAGCACAACAGTTAATACAAACTAATAGTGAATAAAAAAAAAATAATATTTTTTCCTTTAAAGTACCATCTTGCCAGAAAATATAATTTTTATTCAAGCCATGAAAACAGAAACGACTATCAAACTGACTAATGCAAAATGGAACAAGAGGTAACTATTCAAAGACTACATGAGATGTGACTCCCATACTTAAAAAACCACACCACAACAACACATCTGCAGGCATGAGACCACCCAAAGCAAACATTTATAAGTATTATTTAGTCACCTGATTAAAACTTTTTTTTTGGTGGAAATTACTGAAGGAATTACTGTATAAAACACTGTAGGGAATTCATTAATTGCAGGGGAAAAAAATATGTATTTAATACCAATCATCAAATTGCTAAATTAGGTTCTGATTCAAAGTTCATTGTGGAGAGGGCTTGTGTTACTCTGTAATAAATGGCTGAACTGCTGATCTTTTCCTATTCCCCTGCATAAATATTTGAGAAACAGATACAGAAACTATCCTTACACATTAACAATTGTGCTTCGCAATGTGAAGTAGAATATGCCTCTGTGCTCCGCAAAATACCAAATTAACTATCTACTCAGTCTATTGCTTTTAGGACCTGTGAGGACTTTGGCATATTATGAAGCAAAACAAAAATTTATGAAGCAAAACAAAAATTACGAAGCAGTAAGTTAAGATTAGAAAACACTTGAATCTCATTTAAGGAAAGCTGTTTTACTCGACAGAGTAAATGCAATGCTAAGTAAGCCTCTGTTCAATGTATTGCTGTTGTACAAAGATTCAACCGAAAGCATGGCAATGAATTTTAGGGTTTTTCTCTTTTCAAGCTCAAAATAACACTACAATGTAAAACATTACACTTTTTCAAAGAGTACATCTGTTCTTTCAAACCACTCAGCTTTACAGGATATCATTTTAATGAATAAAATTTGAACCAGCATTCAGTCAAGTAATTTGTCATTTGCTTTTTCAAATACAAGCTTACATATAAAAGAGATATTCCTAATTATAAAGTTACAGTTTTCTATCTATACAGTAAGGACAACAAAGAAAATATTCCACGCAAGACAGAAGAGAAGAGAGTTTTGAGACAAACACAGTTTCTAAAACTTCAAAAAAATCACAGAATTGTTGCCAAGCGAGAACTCAAAAGTCAACGGCTTTTCTGCAAAACCCTCCCTAAAGGCAGAGACATCACCATCATGAGAGACATGACTGAATTGTACCTTGTGAACCACTGCCCCTCCTCAGACCCACACAAACACAAAACTGTGTCTCAGCATCGGAAGGGGGGGGGGGGGGGG
>JAVJGJ010000001.1:20174082-20199191 GCA_035590215.1 Microhierax caerulescens | reverse complement strand
CTCGTGTGCGCGGCCCCGCGGCGGGCGGCCCTGCGGCGGCGTGGCTGGGCCGGAGCGGCTGGGCCGGGCGCTCCCCGCGGGGCTGGGGGCAAAGGCAAGTTGTGAAAAAGTAATTTGTTCTCCCGCAGCCTGGCAGAGGGGCTCGTCCGCCCTCGGCCCGCCCGGTCCCGAGGTACGGCCTGCTTCGGTGCTAACGGAGTGTCGCTTCAGAGTGTTTCGCCCTTGGTGTCAGTGCGTGGTCTTTGACAGACCTCGGCCTGGAAAGCGGTGCTAAAGCCCTGGCTTTTCAGTCCTTCATGCCTGCAGTTAGGCTTTGAGATCCATTTCACACATTCAGTAAGCGCAGCCTAGTTTTGAAGATGCTCGACATGCATCTCCTACTTTCTCCAACGTTACACAGCCAGGACTGAAAGTTTGGTTAAGGCTGAACATCACTCTCATGTATTGTAGTTCCGTTCCAAGGTATGCATGCACACACACTTGTAATAATGTGGAAGCTGCATTCACAAAAGACCTTGCATAAAGTATGATGCACATGTGTGGTTTCCTGTGTCATCACGTGCAGTATCTTTGAAGGTAAGATACCAATAGCAAATAGCAGCACGTTTCTGGGGTAAGGGACATACAGGCTCTTTAAAATTATTCTCCCATATAATCAGCTGAAAAAGATCATATAAAATGTTTTCTGCTGCTCCTAAACCCCTTTGAGTGTATGCAAGGCATAACGCTTCAGATAGAGCAGATACGCCTGCACACCTTAGCCATTTTTTTTTTTGCAGTGCTTCTAGAGGCTCAGCTTACAGAGATCTCAGTGGGATTTTGCAGCCTGAGAAGGAGCAGCAGCAGGAACTTTACAGCAAAGGGATTAAGAGCCTGTCCATGAGCTTGGGGAAAAGTTTTCTCTTCTGTGTCTTTGTGTCACATCTGCACATAATGCTCGCTTGGACATGTGTGTCTTTTGGCTGTGTGAGAGTTTGTGTGTAATAGGAGGCACTCTGAAAGGGAGGTTTTATGTGAATGTTACTCTGTTATAAAAGGAATCGTGGAAGAAGCGTGCATAGTGACCAAAGAGCAAATGAGAAGATAAAGTATGAACCAGTTAAGATATGCCGCAAGAGTTAAGCCACTATTTAAGTAAGGCAAAGAGATATCTTTCAGCAGGGAAACACAGAATTACCAAGAAAACTGCATAAACAGACAACATAGCAATAAATGAAGCCAATGTTTAGTGTCAAAGCCTGGAAAGTATGGTATGTTAGAAAAAAAGAAAATAAACCTGTCACATAACTCATAGACTTCTAAATTAACTGTTTCGTGACAGGAAAAGGATTTTGAGGCTAACAGTGTACATGGCAATGAAAGCTTGTAAGCTAGGCAGAGCTTTTGGAATATAAAACCATGTTAGAATGCTTAAGAAGTATAACAGGAATTTAAAACATACAATTGTAAAATGCAGATTTCATAAATGTCTGAAATGCCATTCCCTGCATGGTTTCATATTGAATATTGATCATAGTACTGCTCATCACATCTCAAAAAGCAGAATTATCAGAGGTGACCTAGAGAGGAAAACCAAGAATGACCAAACACATGGAAATATCTTTTCTATAAAGAGGCAGAAAGAGTTTGTTTACAAAGGGATGAACAAAAATATATAATTACTGGTATTTGAAAAGTAAGATAGGATTTTCTCTCTGTCTCATAGGAGAATAACAAGGTAATGGTCAATGAAATTATGTCAGCTGCAATACATTTTACAATTTCACCTAATTAGGAGTAGCACTAATAGAAATAAGCATTTATACTGTAGTAGCATCCAGTAAGCCCCAGTTAAGAATAGATATTGTACTAAGCACTGTAAACATGTTATGTGGAGTACTAGGCTAGCTGAGAAGCATACAGCATCCCTGCACATCATGCCACAAATCTTGGGACCTTTAGGTGAAGCTGCCCCTACCCGCCAGCAGCTGCCCAGGCTGGGCCAGTAGATGTATGACAGCGTACCAAAGGAGGGGGAAGTTGGGCAGTGCAGCAGCACTGCTTTGCTATTTGGCCTACAGATAAGAATCAGTAAAGCCAATGCAAATTATTATCTTCCCGTGAATTCAATGGTAAAGCAGCAGTTCAAAGGATTGCTACCAAAGCAAAGAATAGCAGAGTCTTTCCCAAAAGAAATAAAAATGGAACAGTGGAGGAAAGAAGGGATACTGTCCCTGTATCCGATGAATTTCCATGAATAATAATGAACATGCTGTTTTCATTTTTAAGGTGACAGGAGGGGATGAAGGCCAAGTATAACAAAGAAGTTAACGGTAAAAGTGGAAAAAGTCTTCTGTGATTCTGGCTTCCAAAGTGCTCTGAAAAAGCTCCGTGTATCTTAGCTCACGCCCAGCTTTCCAGTTTGTTTCCAGAACTCGAATGACAGAATTGATGTGCAGTAGCTATAAACCTGAGAAGGGTTTGTAGTAATGACATACAAATAAGTATGTCCGGTTCAAGTTTAAAATCTGCTTGTGGCAAAGCAGTATGTTTGAGAGCTCCGTACAGAAACCAGGATGCTTTTCCAGCAGTAGGCCATTCTATCACAGGACTGGTTGACAAAAACGCCTTTTAGCTGTAGTCTTTTGTTTGTACGTTTTGCAAATATCGTCATGTAAGAAGGTAAGAAAGGTGGGTTTGTTTTTTTTTTTTTTGTATGTGCAAGGCACACAAATTAGAAATGCTGCTAACTCATGATAATTAGTAAGAACAAGTATGGAAGTATGTAATCAGAGAAGTATTTATGTGATATTTTATGCTCAAATAACTCTATATTTACTTAAACTTATTTGAATGTAATTTATTTCTATATTGTTTCCCTTTAAAAGAGAAGAAAATAAGGTTTCAAATGTCACCACAGTTGACTTATTTGTCTGACTTACCCATTAGATGAGCTGGAGCAGCATTTAGCTTTGCTAAGAAGTGGGAATTGGCTGTCTTTCTACCATCCCTTAAATCTGGAAAACAGTTGGTCCATTTTGGCTCCTAAAACAAGTTTAGGGCTGTACTATATTGCCAATGAGGCTAGAATATGATAAGGTAGAGGAAACTATTCTGCTCCTTTATTAGCCAGCACTTTTACACACACATGCAAACACACATGCAGTGGAAGAATCCTAATATTAGTACAGCAAGTTTCCATTTCCCTTCCATTATTTAAGTTGCATAAAAAGAGTGAAATAGCAACCAAAATCAAATTAATTTAAAACCTAATTGTTACTTTAGTGATGAAAACACTAAATCATGAGAATGTCTTATCAGGTTATTCTCTCAGTCCTTTCCAAATAATTACTGGAAATGCTTCCCAAATAAACATAGCTAGGCAGAGCTACTCACTCCTTGCATAACCTGCCTTATCCTCTGGGACAGCACTGCATATGGCCTACAGGAAGCCATGTAAAATAGGAGCTTCCTCCTATTTTGATTTGAATGTGATTGAGCATTTGCGTCAATCAAAATACTGTGCGTAATTATTGTTAACCTCGAGAAAGCAGCAGCTTCTCCAAGTTTGTAATACATAGACATTTGTCTGGAAAATACTTCTAACTATATCTCCCAAAAACCGTAAGTTAGAATTTTGAGGTTAATGTATTAGCCTTTAATATGTCAGCCAATCGGTATCCTGAAATTGTAAGCTTTTCTCCTTCCTATTGGAAATCTCAGGATAAATTTGCAGACTGTTACCAAGTCCTCCCTCTCTCAGTCTTCTCTCCTTTAAGCTTAAGTAGTGCCATATCTTTCAATTCTTCCTTGAATGTCATGTTTTCCATTTGCCATATTTTCTTTACCATTCCTGCAGTGTCTCACCAAGTGAGGATCGAGTAATCCAGTTGAATGCATATCCATACTACATGAAATGGAAGGGATATTTTGGGTACCTTGTGGGCTATATCCCTCCTAATACTGTCACCCTTGGATATGCCTTCTTGGCAACAGTCTGATACTGTTGACTTGTGGTGACTGACTGTACTCTGTTCCCTTTTTATAAATACTTGTCATGTAGTCAGATGTTGCCTGTGCATCTGCCTACATCTGCCTAACTGTATTTTCTTGCTCTTGAACCTTTTTAATTTCATCCTGTGCTTGCAGTCCATTTCCCCAATTTATCAAGATTATTTTTAATTCTCTGTCTGTCCTCCAGTGTGTACTTGGCCTCACCAAGCTTAGTGCGAATTTGCTGAAGGGCAGAGGTCTGGGCAATGATTGGGTAAGGTGCAGGTGGGTGAAACTGTAGGTGGACTTCTCAGTGCTGTTACTGGTTTAGCTAGCTGGAGCTTCTGGTGCCTGCATGCTAGAAGCACATCTTCAGTGAACCTGATATAAGTAGGATGATTACACCATTGTTGTATCACGTGGGATAACACCAAATGCAATGCATTGACTGGTTCAGATGGGCTACAATCCCTGGTAACTGTGTACCGACATAGTCCATTCCCAGTTGCATTCAGCAGACCCTTCTGGGCTTCTGACCTGTTGAATATTGAAGCTGTGATTAACATGTTCTTTCTTTTAATGTAGACATAGAGTTTGGCAGAATTTAAACAGGAGGTGGTAGATAAGTAGGAACTTTGTGTAGGTCAGATTTCATTCCAGATCCTTCTCATGTGCATAACAAACCATTTTTGTATTTACATGATACTTAGCTTATATTTAAAGAGCTTTTAGCAACTACCAGCTCGTTAGTTATTTTCAATTAGCAGTTACTCGATTTTGAATTGAAGTATTGGTTTTGTACTTGGAGTTACAGGTAATTATGAAGTCAAATTATAAGGGTTTCTTTTTCCTGTTTGTGGTGGTTGAGGGAAAGAGACTCAGTGATGAGCTATATAAATGAAAGATTAGTCTGGTGTTTTTCAAGTTTTCATTTCCTTGCAATTTGGACCATGCTGTTTAGGATTGTATGGGCTGCTTAGGTGTGTGTGAGGAGGAGAACCCTGACTCCACTAGAGTAGTGCAATAGCTTTCACCCATGTCCATGGATCCAGAATTTAGTTCAATTCACAGCTTCAATCTCCCTGCATTCTCTAAAGGCATCTTTCCCACCACCATGCAGCTCTATGCTATTCTTCTCTTTCTTTATGTTTCTTAAATGTAATGCTGCTTCGCTTGAGACTTTGCAGCCGATGAATTCTGTATCTGCAGAAAAGAGCAGGATATGTATCAATGTCTGTTGAGGGTCTGACCAGCACTGGCACGGTGGGCAGCAGGAGGTACGTACAGCTCAAGGTTTTCTGCTATATTTGCGTAACATAGCATGCCAGAAAAGGAACATGAAGGGGATACTTTTGTGGGAGAAAACGAGAAGTAAATCCACAGCAGTTCAAAATACATTACTCTTATGATGATCTCCCCATATTTTCCTAATAAAAGGCCATGGAACCTCACCCAGCAGTTCAGCATTAATGCAGTTTTGGAAAGACTATTGTTATTATACAGGGATTTGAATCCAACATGTCCCTGAGTATGTTGTTCACACAGTTAGTTTTCCATGCTGCTGAACATTTCTGCTGGTTTTCTTTTGCATTTATCTGTCTTCAGTAGCATGCATGGAGCCTATTATGTTGTTTTCCGATAGATTAGAAAGCCATCTACTATCCCATTTCTGTATTCATAGACCATAATTCTCTGTCAAACTTCTCACATATTAACAATTGGAGTTTCTAAAGGCTCCATATCACCACAAATTATTAGTATCATTTCTCTCAGTAAAGCTCCTGGTTTACTGAAGATGCTTTTTTCAGCATGTTTTCCCAGTAGTGATCTCTGTGAAACCACAGAGAGGTCTAACAGCAGGAACAACTCTTGGCAGTTATTCCCTCATTTTGTACAGTAAGAGTAACTTTTGCCTACACTTTGTTCTGAGAACGCGTGTCTGCTTGGGTCTACTGTTGCTGTTCCTTTCTTTTCAGAATGACTGCTTTTCACAAAATCATTTTCCATCTTGGAAATGAGACCAATTTTCTTTGTTCTTTTAATGAACAACTTTGTCTTCTCTGTGTTAAAATACAGGCCAGACCTTTACTAAATGATCTCAGTTGGTCTATATTAATGGCCTGCCCTTTCCATTATTTATCACTCTGTTACTTTTTGTAATTTGCAGCTTTTTCCAGCAATATTTTTATATTTTTGTTTAGATCATTTGGTATGGTTTGGGTCCATTTTGTATGGACCACACTGATGGTATACATTGCTGGGGTTTTTACCAGAAATGCTGTAAAGCTGCAAGCCAAAGCCCTACAGAAACCTTACAGAAGTTGCCTTTATCAAAGTAATTCATAATCTCATGGGAAAATAAGAAGGTTGTGGGTTTTTTTTTCTGACCAAACTAATTTTCTGTGTTGACCGGTGTTAATTATACTATCATCCTTTAATTGTACACTGATTTCTTCCTGTACTAGCCTTTCCATCAGTTTTCCTGACATTGATGTCAGGCAAAATGGTCTGCAATTTCCTTATTAAATAATGGAACAATGCTTGCTTTCCTCTGTCTTCAGGAACTCATGTGGGATTTCAAGACATGTTTTTCTTAGTTTGCTTCTTTTTAGTTTTATCTTACTGAGGTTTAGGGTTAATGCCTATGGTTAAATAGGTATTATTTTACTTCCTAATATTTTGGTATCTTAGTAGTGAACATGGGAATTGCTGCTTCAACAGATCACGAGGGGTATTTTAGTGGCATATATATATTTAGTGGTGGTTAATCTTTCTAGTAATGTATGTTACTATCACTATGAAATCTTCATAACCCAGGATATAACATTAACAAAAGTGTATATGCAGCTAATTTCATTGTTTTCTACCTTACCATAACAAGTAAAACTTGTGTTTAGTCATTGCCCTGGAAACTATGTGAAGTGTATGCTGTACACTAAGGTGCCCAGAAAATTTGTATCACAGTGCAGTCCTGCCACAAATAGATAAAAGTAATAGATTTGACTAGTGCCAAAGTTTTAAAGCATTTTCTGAATCTTAATCTATACTCTTGTCATTTATGTATTTAGAGTAATAGAAGACTTGATCTTATCCAGACCCCAAAGTAATTAAACTGTTGAACATTTCCTATTGGTCTCTGTGGAAGGCATTTTTGAAAGATGAGGTGTTCCTTTGACCCAGCTTGCACTGTACTTAACTGAGTAAATTAACTGTTTTTGACCCATTAGGAGGAAACATACTTTAGTAAAACTGTGGTCTGATTTACTCATGAGAACAAACATAATTTGTATTCTATATGCATCACTGATTCTGGAAAAATAACTGTGAATGCAAATCACCACTTTACTCTCTAAAGACCACAACTGGAGTCAGGACTTCTTTGTACTGGAAGCTGTACTGCAAATATATCTCTTGCTTGAGTGGTTATGTCATCAAATATTCACATATTTTTTTAATTCATAGAAGGGGGGGGGAATGGAGGTTTGTACCCAGTCCAACACAAAGCCTACAAGTTAACACAGAATATATCACTGAAGTATTATGCAGTGGGCATAAAAATTGTTGTCAGGGCTTTTTAGCAATGTACAGACATCCTCTGGTAATTAAGTAAAGCGTTAATCTGTGACTGAAAAATCAACAAAAAAATTAAACAAGGTGAATGGAAAGGTTACTTATGTATGACATGGATATTATAACCTAAAGATATAACCAGAAAGTCTCCATTGTTTGAACAAGCAAGGAAAATGTGTAAGAGATTAGTTTGTAACTAAGGCGAACTGCAGCAATGCTAAATGAATATATTGGGCTTGTATGGCTTTTTAATTATACTCAAGAACAAAATGTGTAAGAACAATCAGACTGTAAAGAGGTTGTTATACATGAGCATGTGTCTATTTCTGGATCCCATTTGATTTTTTTCAGAGGGGTATGGCATACTTGGGATCCTTACATTTCCTCCTTCAGTTTTCATGCCTATCCCTCAAGACATCTGTGGTGTAGACATTTGTTCAGCCAAGGGAGTCTGAATGAGCACATTCACAACGTACCATTGCTGATCCCAGATCAGCTGCAATCTGATGAAGAAGTGTTCCCTACTGTGGCTGTTCATACTGCCTCATCTCATTTATTTTTTTTTTAAGTTTTGGCAGGCCTGAGGGCCTGGAGCATTCAAAACTCTTTGATACTAGGTAACTAGTTTCTGTCTGGTAAATAAAAGATGAAAACTATTAGAGCAAATAAGTGAAATGGATCTTTAGACTCTCCCATCAAATAGCTGTGGGTCAGCACCACCCCTGCCTTTCTGAATATGTGAAGCTGTATTTCTCAGGAAAATAGTGAGAGATCCAAGAGCTATCAGGTCCAAATTGTCATGGCTACATATCTTTCCACACTTGGTGCTCCGTTTCTGAAATTGCTACTTACATTTCCTCACTGGCAGGCTGCACACTGTTAGGTTTCTGAGGCAGGGCTTGTCCATGGCTGTGTGTTTCTGCGGCATTTAGCATAGTTGGTACTTCACGTGCTGCTGTAAAACCAATGCAAATTACAAGATAAAGCCATTTGTGTTGGAATGCAAATACCATTTGCATCTCCTAAAAGCTTTTCTATTAATCAGTGTCCCTCCATTAGATCAGTGAGGACAGCGATAGTTGTCACTGGTCCTATACTATAGATGGCTATAACAAAATGGAAAAATTATGTGATTTGACTTAGGCTATAGACAAAGTTTCTGTTGTAGCTAAAATTATAGCAGTCACTTGTTCTTAGTCTTGCATTTAGTCTTGTAAACCACTGGGGAGCTGATTTTTACTCAGTCTGTGTTTTCTGTAGCCATAGGGTTTACATAGCTACTTCTGGCAGCTTATACCATGTCCTAGGAGAGACAGAAAGAGTTATGTCAACAATGCGGCAGACCTGATATGGTGTCTTTGCTCCCAAATGGATAATGTGAGTGTCTGAAAACAGCACATACCTCACCGGTGACTGCGTGATCTGCTGACCTGTGGACTCCAGTGAAGGAAAAACTCAGCCGCTCAGGGCTGAAAGCAGGTAGCTGGCTCATCCCTGGGCAGGGTCAAGCTCTTGGGGTGCCCTGAGGGAGCTCAGCCACAGTCAGTTCTGTAGTATAACAGGTATTAAGTGTCTGAAGGGGACACCGGTATGGGTGTAAGCGCCTCTGTTCGTGTCTTTAAGCAGTTGGTTAGATACCTTGGGATTTAAAATGCCAGCAATGCAGTGTGTAAGCACTCCTGGAAGGCACAGAAAAGCATCAGTGATCTGCTACCTGGGATTTTTCACTTTACAAATGAGGCATAAATTTATTTTGCTAGACTGTGAAAATGTGAACTGTGGCTTTTATCCTTCAAAAGCAAAAAGTCTCATATCCAATGAAGGAGGCAAGTACTTGCATATTAGCTGTTGTGGCACCCCACTTTTAAGGCCTTCAGTGTAGGTTTTAGACCAGGGGAGAATCAAACTGTGTGAGAACAAAGCTGCCAGAAAGAGCTAGGTACATGGCGACAGCGATATGGAAATAAACACATAATTTTGCTAAACCACTCCAGTTTGGAACAACAACATTAAGGAGACTCTTGATAAGCCTAAAACTCTTTCCAGCTGCTTGCAAGCTACCGGCTGTGCCTGACATTCCTGCTTTCTGGCTGCAAAGTCTGGTCTCCTTTTTAGAAACCCAAAGAGAAAAAACTTAATTTTTATTTTAGCGTATTGATTTATTTATTTTTTAAAATTTTATTTATTTCCCAAGTAAAATGGTTATGTGGAAACAGAAGTTTATGTGGTGTTCTCACGGCTAGAATAGTAATATAAGCACCCTTGAGGAAATGAAATGTGACACAGCATGGGCCAGCCTGTGAGGACAGCCGAGTGCTTGCAGGCTACAGCCTGGCTTCTCAGTTTGTCCTGAGCTGAACACATACACATCCCCTGCTATTTTCCTCCTTTCCAGACAAGACAAAATGACAAAGGTGCAAAATGGACTGAAAGGCAGAATTTTTGTGTATGTGGTACATGACCTTTATCTGTCATTTTGTTTTCCTTTAGTGATCTAGAAGAGGGACCTTCTGCGTTTTATAAGAATTTTATGCTACCTGAAGTTATGGGAAACACTGACATATGGTGATAGGTAACAGAGACAAGCATATGCAGAAAAGGGTTGTGGTAGTGGACTTCTGTACATTTATACAGACTTCAGATTAATTTATACTGCGTGATCTGAATTTGCAGTGGGTGCATTTTGATAATAACTGCCACAATGTATTATATCTTTGACAGCTGACTTTATGGATTTTGTGAGGAAAACCCACTGCTGATTAAATTTGACAGGATTGGATTCTGTATTTACAGGAAAACAGCTACTGCAGGCCCCTCTGAATCATATTTCTTCCTCTGTTCTTACTTTAAGGTCCTGAACACTCAGGAGAAATCAGGAAACATTTTCCACTCTATGTTCTTTCAGTGTAAATGAAACCCAACGTTATCGATAGTTGACCGGATTAGTTCTTTTCATAAATTTACATCTTATATCTATCTGCTCTTTAGGTGTCTTTCAGGTGTGGATTGTTTTATCCTTCCAGCATTTCTGTCCTAGGCAAAATCTTTTTGTTAGTTTATAGGAGATGTATCACAGCTATTCCCTTTAATTATATACTGGCAGACTCTTAATTTCTTGATCTCTGGCTGTATGCAAATAAAAATATGACCTTGTTTTGCAGCTTCAGAGTAGTTTGGGGACATAAGAGAATACGGAGTTGCACAGAAGGAAAACTAGCAAAAGTAAAAAAAATACCGAATCAATCCTCTTGATGGTTTTGAATTTTTAGTGAGGTTGAAAGATGTTAATTTTATATGACTAATATTCAGTTTAACTGATGCATGAGGTTTAATATTACTACTAGGGAAAAAAAAAATGCCATTGCTGCAATCTTGTAATTCTATTGCTTGTTATAGTATGAATTATTTAGAATGGAAAATGTATAACAAAGTATATAAATATGTGTATATAAACAAAAGGAACAGGAATCGGAATTCTACAATACTTATAGTTAATAAGGGAAGAAAGTAAATATAAATGGTTCTTAAACTAATCAGTAAAGTTGAAAGCAAATGCTGCAACTTCTCCAAAGTGCATTCCAGCCATAGAAACTTGTAGAATGTAGATTTTAACACAGATACAACCCCGCTAAGCATAAAGCTGAAACATGTATAGTACTATTGTTTTCATTTACTTTGGTGGTCCCTGAGGATTCAGGCTGATTTTGATTCAGAGTGGCTCAAAGCACCAGGATGGTTTGGTCACTTTATATCTCTGTAAGAAAGCTTCAGATTGAAACAACCTCCCTCAATCATAAATAGAGCTTCTTTCTTTTTTCTCTTTTTTTTTCTCTCAAGATTCTTGCTGTTTATGAAGAGCTATGCCCATGAATAGTAATATAAAATAATATCTGAAGTTCTTACTACAAGTTAAAAAAAAAAAAGGTGAAATGTCTTTCAGTTATGTGTTTATGTCTTTGACTATCTGTCAGTTCCTTTAACTCCAGGGTCCTTCACATCCACTAGCCAGCATCAGACAAATCTGCTGAAAAGATAACAACAGTGAAATAGTGTGAACATGTCAAAAACCCAAGACCTCCATTGAAAAGAGACACATTGAAAGCTGAGAGTCAAGGTGTCACTGAACTTCTCAGGCAAGGAGAGTACCCACAGCACCCAGGCAGCAGGCAGCTTTACAGCCTGCAGGTGCTGGAGCTCTGAACAGTCCCAGATAGGTGTTAGACAGGGAGGTCTCTCCTGCATGGGTTCTCCACTATCTGCATTGATAGTATAATTGAATTAAAAATCTGTCAGTCACAAAACACAAATAGAAAAAACACAGCTGGGTTTATTCTGATGCTCCCAGAAGAAATGGCTCTCCTGCTTCAGGTGGGAATCTACCTGCTTTCTTGCTTCTTTCCCTCTGCTAAGGTTGAGCTTAAACATTTCTTACCCACTACTTCAAAAGCCAGCATGGAGATAGGCTTTCATTTGCCCTCCTATTTTTAGTTTATTTTTTGAAGGAATCAGAGAAACGCCCCTCTGCATGTTGCCCATCACCCTGTCAGCTTCCAGGTCAAGAGTAAAGTTCTTTTCTGGTACCTCTAGTGTTCTGGGCCACATTTCACCATACTGCTTTTCATTTGCGCTCTTACCATCACCACTGCTTGAAAATACCTTATGCTCTAGTGCAAAAGCACAATACCCTCTCCTATTCCAATCTCCCTCAGAAAACTCTTCTTCTGCACCATTGAGAAATGCAAGTTAATAGCAATAGAGGAAAGCCATCATCACCTGACCATGCACACTAGTGGTTCTGGTTTATTGCTGTCCTTTTGATCTCACTGTACACTGCTCACAGACCTGTGCTGCTTAGTGAAGGTCCTTGGGACATGGAGCAGACCTTTGTGCTTTGTACGTAGTGTTGTTTCATCTCTCTGGCTGAATGTCTTGACCTTTAAAAGGCAACTCCGAGCCTGTCAAATGTATTTTATTTAAGCAAGAATCTAATTCACAGATAGCAAATTTCTGTAACAGGTCTGAAATTCTCTCTGCGTACTGTTCATACCAACCCAACTTTGCCCGCACAGATGTTCATGAAGCTCAGATAAAGAGCTGTAAACATAGAAGAAAAGGCCTTCAAAAGGATGAGAAAAGCTTTTCTTAGTATCTGCTTTCTTTCTTGTTGACACAATGGGCAATTTGGGTTCAGGTTAATCTGTTGTTGTTCCAAAGATGAGAAAAATATAACTGGTATTTTTCTTCCCCAGCAGAGCAGATTAGTCAGCAAGCTAAGCACAATACAACAAAATGAAACAATTTAAAGAAAGCCACTAAAGGTAAAAACATTTGTGTAATCAACAACAATGTTCCCTTCAGTGCAGGACATTACAGGCAAGCTGGCTATGCTGCAGGCCTTGTTGATTTTCACTGACTACAAAGCAGA
Organism: Microhierax caerulescens; assembly: GCA_035590215.1. Taxonomy (NCBI): domain Eukaryota; kingdom Metazoa; phylum Chordata; class Aves; order Falconiformes; family Falconidae; genus Microhierax; species Microhierax caerulescens. The sequence goes on along the minus strand of JAVJGJ010000001.1, from coordinate 20,186,224 downwards.
ACAGAAACTTTCTACATAAACCCTTGGGTGCTAATGCAGGAAGGTGGCTGTATGACCATGTAATCTGAGCTGTATGACCCTGGCAAAGTAGCAGTCTGTAAGCTCACTGCCTAAAGAAATTATTAAAAAAAAAAACAGTGCTGGGAGGATAACTTGCTGTTTTATTAATGTTTATCAGATTAAAGAAGGGAAATAACTGAAGCAATATGAGCAGTGCAAAAAAGCAGGGGAGTGAAAGGAAAAAATGCTTTTGAAGTGTGCCATGGCCTCTCTCAGAGAGCCTCTCATCGATCTCCCTTCCAATTCATCCCGTCAAACAGCTGGCATGGTGCATGCTCTGCAGGCAGACCAGCAGCTTCATTCATACAGCTGTGCTATCTGGAGCACAGATGCTTTTACTTGCGCTTGGTAGTTCCTAGCCAGCTTCTAGAGTTTTGGCAGAACCATTCACAGATGTTTGACACACAGGGATGAGACAGAAAATCATTGAGAAGGGATACAAAGTTAATACACAGAATCATCTTACTGCCGTCTTTATCAGACTCTATAAAAGTCCATCTCTGTGGATCTGGTAGGAAATGGTATATGCACATTGCATTAAAATTCCATCTTGAAAGTTATATATCCCAGAAATAAGGAAAGAAACCCTTTCTGCTTTATTGGTATGTGAGAGTTTTGATGTGCTTGTAAAAGGCACTGCTCTTTCACTACTAAGGCCAAGGTCCTTATCCACAGACCATGGTGCATTGCTAGCCCTTCAAAGAGCCTTTTAATGTGCCCAAACAGCAACCTAGGTTTCCTTGTCGTAGATGAGTCTCTGCCTGTTAACATCCCCTGGCTCCCTTAAACCACAGCAGTTTTCCAATACTTTCAATAGTGAAAGTAGTAATGACTTTCTTATGTTAACACCATCTACAGGAAAGTGACTGGAACAAAATATCTCACTTGTCACACACTGTCAGACAACCTCTAGATGGATGGTGGGCTTAGTTCCTATTAACTAGAAGATTTCTTTGAAAGAGGAAAGCTTGATGCAACACATACATGTTTAAGTTTACTTAAGTGCATGTTCTCCTACTAGTTGTGGGTTAACTAATTTGCTACACCTGGCTGCTCTGCAACCTCTGATTCTCTACAGAATCATAGAATCACACAATGGCCGGGGTTGGAAGGGGCCTCTGGAGATCACCCAGTCCAACCCCTGCTAAAGCAGGGTCTTCTAGAGCAGGTTGGAGAGAGTCACATCCAGGCGGGTTTTGGATGTCTCCAGAGAAGGAGACTCCACAGCCCCTCTGGGCAGCCTGCTCCAGCGCTCTGTCACCCTCAGGGTAAAGAAGTTCTTCCTCACATTCAGAAGGAACTTAGTGTGTTGCAGTTTGTGCCCGTTGCCCTGTGTCCTGTCACTTGGTGCTACTGAAAAGAGCCCGGCCCTGCTCTTCTGATGCTCAGTCTTAAGGTATCGTGTACAATTCATAGCTGCAGCTTCTGGGCATCCCAGCAGCCTAGCAGAGGTGTGAGGCTGGAGTACATTGTTCTCTTCTCAAGACCACACATTTGCTATAGTTGACTAAACCTCCACATCAAGAGCTTTTACCCCCAGGGCAGTTCCACAGAACTGCTCTCTCCCTGGTCCTCCTTGGCATTGCTGTTGGAGTGGTAGGAAAGTTGCTTGGGATTAATGCCAGTGCATGAGAACGCAGAATTTACACCAAAGATCTTTCTCATTTTTCCTAAGGGCTAAACTTGTCCCTGTGGATGTCAGTGGAAACTGAGGTGGCCCTAAGTGTACATTTATAGGAAAAAAGAAAAACATATTAGCCACAGACAACAAGTATTTTAACAAGAGAATCTAATTTTCCCCTTTTCACCACATGTTATGCAATGTACGGTGAGCACTGTATTTGCTGGCAAAGGAGAGAAGTCTGGGGAATCTATTCATTTTCCTCCACATTTAAACAAACACTTTGTCATAACCATGACCAAGAAAGGAAGCAAAAGTACTTAGCAAACTTATAAGTGTTCTAACTCAATGTTTATGTTTTTTTCCTGAATAACATACTGACTGTATTGATAGCATAGTAGCATTCAGCTCCTGCAGTCTGATGTGGGAGAGGGCTCAGCGAATATTTTTAACCTTGTATGGAAACTTAATTTTGTTTTCAAAATACCTGCAGCTCAGAACAGTCTGAGCCATTCTGAAGCAAAAATTGTGGCACTCAGAGTTCGTATAACTCCCAGACGGTAATCGTGACTGGGAGAAAAAATCTAGCAGTGTCCAAAGATGGAACTCTCTCTGAGGAAATCTATCACTTCCTCTAACTTTCTAGTATGTTGTCATGTGATTTTAAGATGGAGGTCTTTTGAACACCAAGGATACTCTTGTAGGAAAACGATTTTTTTCAATCAGATAGCTGTCTTATATTAACTACAAATTGCTACATATTGCCACTGCTAGCTAAGGTTTTATAGATTTGCATTTGATTAATAAACCTGTGATTTCACTTACTAATCTGGAAGCTTCTGAAGAGAAACACTAGTATTTATGAAATTGTACTTTATTCCTATAACACTGTATTTTCAGGTATCATGCTAGAAGTTCTTACTTTGGGAAATGTAAATCAGATTTTAAATATATGATTGAAAAGATAAGTTGGTCTTGAGAAGAAAAAATATGTAAATTTTGTTTACTTTTTATTCTTATCTCATTCATTTTGAAGATTTCATGCTACAGTTCACTTGTAAGTGAACTTTTATTACTTAAGGATGAGCTGCAGCTTCCAAATGCAGTCTCCAAAGAAAAAGGAAAAATAATGAAGAACTATTGTTGTATTTTAAGAATACATCTGAAAGATTTGGGTAAAAGATTTTGATTTATTTCCAGACCTTCTCATCCCAATTATCAAAATAATAATGGCCCTCTTGCCATAGAAAGGGTAAGTCATAAACTGCATTGCATGGCAGATCTTGTGTTTTTAATGAACAGTTATTGTCATTGTGTGCTTTGATTTTCCTCAGGTAAGCCCCATATCTTCTGCAGAGTTGAAACAAAATGGTTTGCTTTTACTTATTAGCTGCCTTGAAATAAATTGAATTGATTGTAATGATGAAAAAAGGAGGAATTGTGAAAGACGGGTATTTTATAGCAAGGAGTGGCTTGTTTCTTATTTCTGTGATAACAGCAGGGTATGATGCATAGGTTCATGCCCATCATTAACCTCGCCAAATGCAGTAATGCAGTACAAATGTCACAGGCTTAGGATGAGAAATGGCTGCAGTGATGCCTGCTGGATTCATCTTTGCTGTCCACTTCACTGTCTTATTCTCACCACTACTGCAAAACTAAATACATTCACAAAGCACAGTCACTCTTTATGCAGTGGGTCAAATTCTTCTTTTTACTCTGTACTGTATCTTTTGAGTGACTCATTTCACTAGGGTTTATCTAGAATTATGCCAGTGTAGTGAAAAGTAGAAAGGATTCCTTATTCAAAAGGAAATTTTGTCCTTTTTGGGAGATTTGTAGCTGAAGTGTTTTTTCCATCAGAACTGTAAGAAAGTACCGAATCCGGATGATGGTATTGTGTTTATTTCACCTTGGCAATGTTGCTTTAAAGGCTGTTACTATTTTTCTTTACCACATTCAGCGTTTTCTAAAATAACATTTTTACTGCTTTGCGTACAATAGTTTGGAAAAAATGGTCTTGTCTCTGTCTCCAGTGCTGCGGTGGGAATACTTAGTGCTGGCCATCAGTCTGAATCTCTCTGAGGGGCTAATATAGTGGGTGAGCCAGATCACTCTTATGAGCTCTGCTACTATACAGGAATTACAGTGATGTTTGGTAAGTGCTCAGTGTAGATATAGGTTATCTGTATGATCAAATAATGTAAAGAAGTATCCTCTGGATTCAAGAATATTTGTTCTGATGCTTTAAGGACTGTATTCTCCATAACTCTGTGAGCTTAATTCAGATTTACATTGGTAAGGAGAGGAGATTCAGGTCAATTTTGCTCAGAAATAAAAGCAAACCAACAAAGAGCCCTGACAATTATTTCTTGGCAATCCAACTTCCCGTTAGAAGCAAACACACATGCTTTTTTCAAAATGACGCAGATATCTCCGCACATCCATCGCTTGGGAAGACGCAGATGGACTCATGTTTTGAGAAAAAAACAACAGGCAGTCAGTTTGGAGAGGAAAACCAGTCTCTGATATTTTGTGGCTGTTGCTTTTTGATAGAGGCATGCATATGCAGTCAGCCCTGCAGTAATGGAGCTGGGTAGCCTTGTGCAAGTGCTTCACCCTGAATCACCACAGCTGCCAGTGCGGGTCAGAGTCAGAGTGCACTCTGCTGTGCACTCGTGGGATGGAGGGGGTGTGCAGCGGGCATGGGCAGGCTGTGCTGAGACTTGGCCATCAGCTCTGTCCCAAGAGTTGTGCTGCCGGGATAGTGGGAGGCGATGCTGAGGCACAGCCAGAAGTGTGTGATGTGGGGGACTTAGCATCAGCTGGGAGCACACTGGTGTCGCTCAGCCTGCTCTTCTGTTTGAATTGGCTTCTTCATGGAGAGGAAGAATTTCTATCTTACGAATTAATCTATGGCTGTGGTGCTGAGACCAGCAATAAAATTCCTGTGGAAAGATGGGTGGAAAGCTGGAGCCATGAACCAGAGAAAGACACTCAGTACCTTAGTAGCTCAAGTTCCCAGTTCATGAGCTGGGCTTCCCACCATGTGATTGCTTCCCATATACAAGTAGGGTTTTAGCTAGGCTTCCTTCAGATTTTCTGTCATTTTTCTCTAACTGGCTAATTTTTAGTGGCTTGATACAGCAAAGGGTCAGAATTCCTTATCTCCCTTTCTACCACTGTCATGATCTAGGATTATTTTTGTTATAGCTGATTATTTGTTATAACTAATTATTAATTTATTTCAGGACATAAATAAATAAAACCCAGTCCCTGACCAAAATGAACAATAATTTACATTATTTAATTATCTTTGTCTCAGATGACTTCAGCTGCAAACTGGATATAAAATATTTATTTTAATTTACAAAGGCATTGTGAGCTTTCCTTCATTAACACTTCTAAAAATGTTTACATAAGAGAGACAAGAGGTCCTATATCATGTCAAAGTATTACTGAGGGGAGGATAGGAGAAAGGTGTGGTCAATTCACAATAAATATGTCAGAATCCCGTAGGGAGAAGTGCACTGAACATAAGCTTGAAACACAGCCTGGCCAGAAGGTACACTATAAATACATGGGATCTTTGTCATAGGCTACATTTCACTTGCTGTCTACACTAAAGCATTGATCTCTGATTTTGAGTCATTATTTTTCATGTCACCAGTCATTTGAAATGTGAAAGTATGTTAGTGACTGGAAGTGGAGAAAATTGCCAATTTATTTTATCTGAAAGATCATGTAGGAATCAGCAAGCTGTCAAACAACAGTTTATTCCTGTTGATGAAGTAAGGAGGATTGCACTGCCTGCCTTGAAACTTCTGGCCAAGACAAAAGTCTACCATCCACTTATAGCCTATACAGGAAAAAATTCTGTCTCCTTTTGAAATTTCCTGTCATGTAGGTGACACCAGGCAATGCTCAGAGTTGACCAGCTGCAACAAGATAGGGGCTATCTGCTTTCTTAGCCACAACGCTCTCCCCCGACTTTCTCACTCTCTCCAAGCCCAGCTCCAAAACTGAAAACATCCAGCAACTGCTCCCACTTGGAAGGTGCCAGAAAGGTGAAAGAGTATAAAGGAGATCAAAGAAAGAGATAAAGGTGTTTGGTCTGTAGCATTTATAAACAGCAGGAGGAAAGAGGGTGTTACTTCATCACCAGAGTCTCTACCAATGAGTGGATACTATTATTGCATGTGATCCCTGAAAGACTCCTTAAGACTTTTATCCAACCAAACTGGAAAAAGTCACACACACATGCATGCACACAGGCCTGTATGTACACACACCACCACCCACCCCCACCCCCAAGTTTTTGCACATTACTGTAAAGTACTCGGTTCTTTGGAAAAGTTCAAATTCCTTTTACCACTGCGAGAATGAAATTGTCAATTTGGAACTTGTCTTCTATTAAAAGGAAAAAAACTATAATACTTTCCAGGACCTTATTCAGAGAAAGTTTTCTGATTAAAGGAAATGGAATATTTTTAATTCTTTTTTAGGAGAAAACACTTACTTAAAAGCTCCATGTGGCACAGATTCAGCATATGGTTATATAGCAGTGGCTGTGCGGCAGTGGAGAGCACTGGTGGGTACTCACAGGTATGTTGTTTGGCAAAGTACAGCAGACAGTGTCTACCTTTGGTTATGTCAGCTCTAACCAATAAAATAGTTGCCATTATTTAATAATCTTACTCCGTGATTAAGATTATGGGGAATTGCTGGGAAACAGCTACAGTGGTCAGACATTTTGTCACATGATAATCTCATGGGACACATTGTGGCCACCTTGTATGTCAGTTAGGTTTCTGCCCTTTAAAAGGGGAGGTGGTAAACTCCACTAATACCTTATCAGGGAACAAAATGGGTACAGGTACATTCATACTCCTTCCTTCAGTGTCCTAAGGGACACTATAGTATGACAGATCATATTCCTAGGGGAAAAGAAGGCTTGTTACACCTTTGCTTGTCACAAGGCTTTCATTGTTCTGAGCAGTGACTTTACATTAAAACCATTTCCCCTGAAAAAAGGGGTAGATAATTCATAGCGGAAAGTGATGAGTTAAACCAAAGCGTTCAATGCTAATGAAATGGTGAATGATCTGAAATTATTCAGGGGAATAGGCCTTATTCCATGCAGTGTTGTAGAGAAGGACACTTTCCTGACTTGTTTCACATCCCAGATGCAGGACTTGTTTCTGTCAGCCAGTCGTTTAGTGAGGCTGCTGAGCTAGGTCCTGTTGTGGCTCCAGCTAACTGGACTGATAAGGTTAATGCCCCCCAGTACAGATTACTTTCTTATCAAGACTTGCCTTTCCTCCAGCAGAGGTTACTGATCCCTAAAATTTGGTGCCACAACTCTTCATGAAATTTGTGCTAAACAACATACATTTACAGGAAAATAAAGCAATTCAGACTACTCTTAGCAACAGTGAAACTAACACGGATTATTTTGAAATATCTGTATTAAGGGCTTAACGGCCTTTGATTTATGTCAACGAAAGGAGATGGTAATCTAGAAGTGTGATCATGACAGAAACCTTTTCATCCAGTTGATTTGCAGCCAAAAGATGTGGTTTCTCCTTATGTCTTCTTTTCTAAGGTTTAAGGTGCTGTTTGTTAGAGAAGTAAGGCTTCTCTGAAATGGAAGATAGCCAGAAAAAAGAACAATTCAATTTATGATATAATTTATGTTTTAATTTAATACTGAGAAGGCATTCTGAGAAGCATGGTAGTAATATAGCTGAGGGAGAGTGAGATCAATAACCTTGCACTAATGTCAGCACTAATAAGGGTCCTGTTTTCAGCAGCTGAGGTAGTGTGGTCAGAACTAGCTCAATTATGTCTATGCTGTACTACAGTGTGCAGTGCAGATAAAACCAGAGAAACATTGCAGTGTCTGTGTTTGAGGGCTAGCTCTCATGGCAGCAAAATATTTGAGACTCTTCCAGATGTTCTCATGGGGAATTTTCACAAATTCTTATTTGCAACTTGCAAGGAGGTGCAAAGCTTTCTTTTAGTGACTTAGAAGAGAGTTTTGAAGAATGACACACAAGTACATGAGTCTCACTTCAAAAGTTGCTACAGTTTTCACAATAATTTAAGAGTTGGCATATTCTGTTGTGTAATGCACTGGATTGGAAGTCAGTAGAGCTGGTTTCTAAGATTTCATCTCTCAGAGCTTATTTTTCCTCCTATCTCTAGTCTGTTAGGAGCTACAATGTAAATCCACAAGACATCCTCATATTAGTGATATTGCACAGTTCTAAATACAGTGGGAACATGTAATTCAGATTCTCAAGTGCTATAGTAAGACATAATAAGTAACACTAAACATTACCTTGAGAAGTCACTTTTCAGTTTTATGGTGAGAATACAGATGCAAATGTGGAATTCAGCTGTGTGGATGAAGACTTTGAAGACTTTAGAAATGCTGCTTGTTTTAAAGCTGTGAGCTTTATTCTTTGAAGGTGTGTGTGTATGGATATAATTAGTCAAGTATGTAAAAAACCCCTACCAACAGAACTTTCCTCTGTACATATTTAGGGAAACAGGGAGATTATTTCCATAAATTATAATAAAATGTACAGATTCTATAGAAAATTACAAATGTGGTAAAATGTTGACTGAAAAGTTCAACCAAGCACTAGATACAAATTGTCTTTGAATTCCAAGATTCCAAACAAACATATTTTTGCCTCTCTAGATTTATATAAGCTGTACTGATTCTCCACTCATTTCCTCTTAGTTCTCAGAGCTGTGTTTATATTTGGTTCATTTGACCTACTTGATCATCCTTTTCTATCGCTAGTCCCTAAGTTTGATTTCCAAGTTGAGTATTTTTCGGGGGGCACTCAGCACATTAATCCCTTGAGGGATAAATTCGGAAAGCACAGCATCAATTCTTATGGTTAACTGCCTTTAGAGTACATTGTAGTAGTGGGTTAAATGATGGATTTCCCAAAGCTTCCTAAAGAACCATTTACTACTTTAGATGAGGGCACATGCTCTGCTCTCTATTTGGTCAAGTGATAGAAGGAACAGCTGTAGTCAAAAGCCAGAAGAGGAACGGTTATCAAGTCAGATAATTTGAGTATCTTTAAAAATTTAATTCCTAGCACACCAAAGTATAATTCCATTTTTCTCCAGACATTAAAAATATTAATAAGAAGTCACTATGAATTATGAACAGTAGAAAGTGTTCAAACCAACTCCACTGTAAATTTCTTTTGGCAAAATTCCAGACATTTAGTTTAGTCTTACAGAAAATATTTTTGGGATGATACTATGCTGCTGTTGCAGTTCCTTTGTTTTAGCACCAAGAAAGAGAAGCAGGAGGAACGCTGGAGCAGCCATTCTTCTTTGGAGCAGAGGCTGAAAAGATCACAAAGGACTTTTGATATTATCTTTGACAAAGAAATAGTCTATTGGCTAAGGTCGGGAGTAGTGGGAGGTGAGTTACTTCATAACTAGTTTGGATATATTCTGTGAGTTGGTTAGAGAAAAATGAATCTAAAATACTTATTTCTGAATCAAGAGCAGGGAAAGCACAAAAAGCAAATTATTCTAATGAAAGCTTTTGTAGGCAAGGCCTTTCATTGTAACTGTTCAAAATGTGGAAACGGGCAAAGTAACAAGTGTAAATACATTTTGTTTTTCCTTTGAAGCAATGCCCAGTGTCACTTGAGCTTCAGTTGTTCAAGTAAGTAGGAATATAGTGATACAAAACCAGATGGTGTTTGCTGTTATTGGATGACAGATGTTCTCTTATCCTTGAGATTATGCAGTTAAGTGTAATGGATTTATAGCTGGGTTATGCAAAATACTGCGCATCCTCATCTCCTATTAACTGCCAGGGCAGCTGGAGGGTCTTAGTACCTCCCCGGAGGTGCCCAGCACTTAGGAGCCAGGGACCTTATTAGCTGAACTCTTCACCTAAACACTTGTTTTTAAGAAGTCTCGATCATCAGTTCCATTGAAATCAGTATTCAGCATCTTTGGGATCACTCTCCAGTGACCCTCTTTAGACCTGAAATCAAAGACCTTCCCTCCTTTTCAGGAAATTGATCAAATGTCATGGAACTGTGTCTAAAATGCTCACTTGATTGATACAATTATGTGAATGTAGTAATCCCACTAAATGATAACCTCATTGAAACACACAAATATACATTGCACAAAGGTAATAGAGAAAAGATAATCTTAGTGCTCAGTAGGAAAAGCTCAGTAAAAACTAAACTGTTCCAGATGCTGGACAACCTCCCCTTGAACTTAGCACTTAGGTATAAAATTATTGGAGGAGGCCCCTAGCCTGGATCCTAAATGCATCTTGAACATGGCCATCCTAGAATTATCAAAGAGATTTTTTTTCTCCTTCGAAGGAGGTTGCTTTTGAAATGGCAACCAGCATTTTTTAATTTATTAATATGGATCCTGAGATGAGGTTGGAAAATGTATAAAAGTTGAAGTCAGATTTACAGAGCCATCATATGAGTTTATAAAAGGGAAATACAAACACTGAGTGTGCATACAAATACACTCTTTATACATAATGCACAAATAAATGCATCTTGCAAAGTGGGGCTCTGGAGGTCTGCGTTTATTAAACACAGGTACTGAAAATCAGGATCACATTGTGAGAAGCAGCTGTTGAGTTTACTGTTTCCAGATTTTGTGATCTCAGTTTGAGATGAAGGGTTTCTTATTTTCAGGAACAGTGGAGTTCTACACCTTCTTTTGACAGCACTTAGAGTTCTGATGGCTTTGGCAATCTGGGTGTTGATCATTCTAATACGAGTTGGGCACTCCAAAGGGAGGCACACAATTTTAGTGAATGCTGCTGAAAGTGCCAGTTCTTTTGTATTGTGTTAAAGCACAAAGGCATATTCCAGAATTATGGAATAATTCAGTGTTTGTTTTTTTTTAAATTAGCAAGAAAGACAATTTGATGAGCTAATTATGGACCAATGTGTATAAAATGCTTTGAAGGTTACCAAGGAGCAAGTGAATCTTAAATTTATTTGTGAAAAATTGAATCAAGCAATAGTTGTAAACAAAGTAGCAAACCCCCAAAATTATCATATGACGGGTTTTCGTAACCTACTTAGATTATCAGGGCTAAAGAGAACGATAAGGAATATCAGAGACATCCAAGAAAATTCAGTAAGTGGATAATGGAACTGAAAATTATATTGATTTGTTGATTAATGCAAATAATGTATGTTAAAAAGTGACTTCTATAATCAGGAATATGTCTAGACTGGCTTCTGACTATTTTGATGGTATATAGGGAGACTTCAGCACACATATAGGTGAATGTCATCTTACAGCCAGAAAATACTCTATCTTGGTTACATGTTACCACCCTGTCACTTCCAGGCACCGTTTCTCTATAGTGCATGGCTTGTGCCACAAGGAACCAATGCCCCTACTGCTGCTCCTTATTGCAGTTACATCCCATGCCATTTGTATGACCAACAGTGGGACAAGAGGGAGGTTGCTGCTCTAAGTGCCAATGGAACTGTGACACGTAACACAATGCTTAGGCGCCTTCTCCAGCTGCTAATGCCCTTGCAAGCCACCTACATAGCACTGAGTACTCCGGTTCTCCACTGCCACAGCATCCAAGCACAGCACGCTACACTCCATGTAAGAAATGCTGTACTGATGAAAATTTCATTAGCATTCATTAGGAGGAATTTCTCTGTGGACATCACTTAGCAGTTTAAAGTCAGGGAGAAACTAACCTCTTTGTTATTGCAGGGCTGGCTGTGCAGTCCAAAGTATGATCACTCATTCTTACTTTCTGGATGTTACTGTATACTAGACTATGGCTATAGTTACAGAGCAACTCTAACATGCCCTGGGGGTTCATTTGTCCTTGCCTTAAGAGTTTCTAGATTCCTGCTGAACCTCAGCTTTGACCTTCTCTGAACAGAAACAGGAGATAGTGACTTCAAAGTTAATACATTTCCTGGGTAACAGAGTATGCTACCAAGTTTATATTAGCACATACTAAAACATTTTCCAACAGTTAATTCTAGCATTATTTCATGTTATATTTTAGTGCTACAAATATGAGGATTACTTTGTATAAAATTGTAAATTTGATTTCACTTGATGGCTCTCTAATTTTGAAAAGAAGATTTTTCTTTGTAGCTTATGGAATACCTTCATTTGAAAAAAAAATAATCTTCAAGGAATTCCTGCTTTTAAAAAAAGTGGATATCTTATACCAGCTCCCTCTAATTTTTTCTCCTTTTTTAAACAATGCTGTATTTTTATGTAAGCAATACACATGCCAGACACTTGCATGAAAAATACGATGTGTATAGTGCACTTCGTTTTTTTCTTGACATAACAACATAAGTTGAAAAAACACAGCCGTTTGTAGGAATTAAGTTATGACATAAACCAGACTTTTTATGTCAAGAGGAGGAGACCGTTTGCAATTAAAAA
>JAVJGJ010000001.1:20137021-20174065 GCA_035590215.1 Microhierax caerulescens | reverse complement strand
GCTACACAGTTCATGTAAATCTTACGTGAATTGTATAAAAGTATGAAAGTGACTCACTGCATTGTCATTCCAGGACAGATGACACTACAATGTGGAGTAATGTTTCATTTAAGAGGAACCTAAATACTAAATCTGGTAAGCATACATAGGCTATTGCTTCTGAAAGTCTTGGATGTGCAAATGCCTGGTTACCTCCTGTGACCTGGGAAGGGCAGTACTTACTGGCAGCACACAGTTTCTTGCCCACTGCCTGCAGAGGGAGGAAATAAGTTACTTCAGGACTTCAGCAGGCACTGGTAGGAGTTACAGCACCATGTTGAACAAAACATGAAATTACAACATAATTTCAGGAGGAGCAGGCTGGCATGAAAGAGTTGTTTGAGGTTCAGTCCACTTTAGGCAGTTTGCCAAAAATAATAGATGATGCTTAAAAATTAAATTTGGTTTCCAGATACCCATCCAAATGCATTCCACTTGGCAGCTTGACAGAACAGTCAAATTTTACAATTATATGTCATTAAAATCAGGGGTTGCATAAAGTGTGACTATCCAAACATTAGACTAATTATTACTACCGGCTGCCTGTAAAGGGCTTTGTTCCCTGTCCAAAGCCTTGACACTTTAGCATAAATACTGTAATTCTCTTCCCCTACCATCCCTCTCTTCCTCCACCCCAACCCACACACAAAGTGGCATTTAAATAAGACTCTTCACACTATGTCATAAATATTAATGACATGAAACTCAGGGCTTGGCATTTTTCATTAATGGCCCTCTTCATCACTGTTTCACACCTGGACTGCAGCCAAGCCCCTATGTAACTGGCTGACATTTTTTAAAAACAATATTCACATTGAAGTGAAAGAAAATACTGAGTTAATTTTTCACAAATTAAAATTGTTGGCAAACCCTCTTTCCACATTGTGTGCCCGGGATGTCATTTGGCATGACTTCTTGAACAATGCCCATGTTGGCTTGGCAGGGTTTGACTCGTAATTACAGTTTATGCCTTTCAGCTACTCCTTACAATACCTCCAAACAAGCTGTGGATGGAAATTTGGTGTAACAAAATTGCTGCTTGTGAAAAAAATGAATACATTTTTCCCTACACTCCAACTTTTCTAATCATCTCCACAGAAGGATTAATGCCAATGTTTGTAATACAATAAATTTTCTTTCTTTGTTCCTGTGGTCACTTGCATAATTTCTGTCCTTTTAGATTGAGCTGTACCAATTATTTGAAGTTGCAAATTAAACAGCAAATTATGTTTTGGAGATATTAGTGACAATGTTCAAGATTAAATTTTCTGTTTTCTATCTGACTGAATGAAATATGTACAGCTCAGTCTCCTGAACAACACTGACGGCTCAATCCTACAAGATAATGAGCTTTCTGAACAAGCTGCCAGATACTGACACACTTCCTTAAACAGCAAGCATGTGTTTGGCTCTTCTTGCCCTCATTGTTTATCTGAATAAAACCACAATGTTCGTGTCTCATAGGCTTGAGCCTTGAAGTTTCTAGATTGTCACTGAGAAGCTGACATTTCAGTAAAACAATTGTTTTGAATGAGAACAGTAATAATTTGTCTTTTGCCTTCAGTAGAAAGTGAAAGCAGACGGTAGAGAAGCAGAAACATGTACTGGGCTCATTGAAATAAAATGTATTTTGCAGTGTGGTGTATGTCATGACCTTTAGTGCTTTGAATTAAGCAGGATAAAAAGCAAACAGAGACTGTAGGATTATAGGGCTGGAAGGAACATGAAATCACCTAATCCAAGGCACAAGCAACAGGCTTTGGGTCCTTCATGACAGGCACTTGTCAGCCTTCACTGAAATCCTCAGTAGGAACTCACAAACCCTCAGTCAAACTCTTCTGCTCTTCATGGCCTTTTCACTATAAACCTTTTTTTGAAGAGGTAATCTGAATTTTCTTGCTTGAATTTTAGCCTGTTACTTCTGTAGACACATAAAGTAGCCTGCTACACGTCTGAAAGTGTTATCAAGCCTTCCATTGGTCTTTTAGGCTAAAAATCCCATTTATCCAATATTTTACCATAATTAATATTTTATAGAGCATTTATCATTTTTATTGATATCTTTGGGACTGTCTTTGACCGGTTCATAAATTTCTTGTGTTCTGGTGTAAGCCTTATCAGTGCGGAGTAGAGCAAAAGGGTTACTCCGCAAACTTGCATGCTATCTGCATTCCAGGCTGACATTTCTGTGTTAGCAGCAGCATGTTGTTGTTAACTCATGTCCAGTCTGTAATTTCTATACCCTTTTCTATCAGTATTTCTTCCACCTCAGCTCTTCCCCATTTTAACTCTTGCTGGTTATATTCCTGAGTGTGGTGCTTGCACTTCTACAAATTGAAAAATATCTGAAGTTTTCCATTCATATCTCCAGTTTATCATAATCATACTGAATCCTATTTTTGTTCTCCAAAGTACTTACAATGTACCAGACTTCATTTTTCTGTAAATATCATGAGCCTGTTCTGTGATCTGCCATTTGGGTCAGTAGTGAAAATGTTGACTAGTACTGGACACAGGACAGACCCCAGTGGAAAATCTATTTGATACATTCTTCCATTTTGGTAAGGAGCCTAACTGTTCAGCTTTGCACTCACATTTGAGATCCTTTTTCCCTAACTGGCTTATGATGAGTGATGTGATCGCATGAGACAGTATTATAGACATAACACTAATGAATGCTTAATAAGATGGATACTTTTACTTTTCTCTTTTGAGGGATAAAGAAAGTCTTCAGCAAAGCATTCAAATCTGTTCTGACCTATTTTTAAGTGTTTTTTTAAAAAATGAAACTGCAACTGTAGCATCATTACAGGCTATGTATCTCCTCAAGAGCTTTATTTCTCAGGAATACAATTCTGAAAAATTTGGCTTGATGTGCAGTTAATAGAGTAACCTTTCAAAGCACATATTTTTTATGTTTTTTTTCTTCTTCAGGATGTAGAATTAAAATACTGGGATATATTCTTTTAATTTGAATGCTCTTGATGTACTTGCTCTAAGTCTGCACATTTTAAAAGTTTGCATAATTTAATGGCTATGTACCAAATAAAACATAAATTCTCTCTACTATATGAAGAGAAACTCATGACATATTTCAAATTCAGATAATTATTGGAGTTTTAGAAACTTTGAGCATTTGGTGACTGGATTTCATCCACTCTGAAGTCTCCAGACATTCAGTAAACTCAAAATGAGTGTGAGAATGCTGGATCCAGGATGCAATTTTTACTAAGATCTCAACGTTCTGAAAATTTACAGGTGTTTGCATTTGGTATTTTGATTTGCCCCATGTTACTTACATCTTTATTTTAATATGTGAAGTGGTTTATTTTTTTTTAAAAAATGCTGTTATGTAGGGGTGTTTATCAGAGGTATGCCCAAGTGTATACAAAATGTTAATGGACCAGTCCAAAACTGATTGTGGAGTGGGCTGTGATGTCCTGCTGTTGTTCAAGAGCCTGAAGTATTTTATAAATGCTTACTTTTTATTTATAGTTGTACTCATAAATATGGAACGCCTTGATTCTTAATTTAGAACATTCATACCATGTTTCAAATCCAGAAAATAAAGGCTGAGCACCTAGTTTACGACTCAGAAAGGCTGTTTCCTTTCATTGCTGTCAGCATTAGTATTTTCTATACAACAGTAGTCAAAGTGCAAAGTAGAGTGTTCAGTAGTCTGAAAGAAGAACCATTACGGTACTCAGTTTTTTTCTATAGCAGAGGGAGTGGAGAATTGTCTAGCTGAAATAAAAAATGAAAGGAAAAAAGTATGGTATCTGGTTTTAGGATATTATGGAATAATAGTGAAACAAAGTTTGACTTGTAAGGAAATTACCACTTTTGGATGATAGAGGTAACTGTTGCCTGGAAATGATGTGAGTGCAGAGAACAAATTGTTGATAAGGATGTGTGACACGTGATGCTATGGCAGAAGCCACAAATAGTGGCCAAATGCAGATATTCCACTACAAAGGGATCACAGCACCCTTCATTTCCATGGTGCTTAGTTTCCTGAAACCCTAACCCCTTTTTAAGTGTTAATTAAACCACTTTGTAATGCTCCCTTTAGGGGAAATTACTACTTTCAAACCTTTTTCTGCAGATGTTGAAACTTGTCTCTGAAGTATTACCTTGCTTACCCCAATTCAGAGGAGAAACACAGATTTGAGCTTCAGGTGGTCTCCTATATGAATATCAGGTTTAATCCTACAAGCTGATGATCACTTAGAACAGCCAAGAAGTGAAGGACTCCCAGACTTTGTACAACACTTGTAGCCCTTTTACAAGTAATACTTGTCTTTCTGTCCTGCAGAGAGATCTCAAAGTGGTATTGGGTGACCTGAACTGTATACTTGTTGAAATCTGTGTAGAACTTGATCTACTGTCTTCATGTGTTTTCCTGGTGTTCACCCAGGGAAATCTTTATGCAAATACATAGATTAATAGCACTGTTCACATTACATGTGTCTCACAAGCAGAACTGATAAGCTTTGCACTTTAGGCAGAAGTGAACTCTGTGTTGCCTTCCTTCTTTTGATGCCCTTGCAAGGGAGAGCTCTTTTAATTTGGATTTTTGACAAAGTTGTTTGTCCAAACAACTTCAGAACTGTTCTGGTGCAGAAGGGTAGTCTGTCAGCATGGAGTCCTGGTACCTCTGAAAATACATCTTCCCTATGATTGTCTTGAGGGTCAGGCTATTCCAGTGAAATTTGAACCTGAAGCCAAGAAGACATTTCTGTGAGCCTTCAGCTAACTGCAGTTTGTTTAGAGCTGAAATCTGTGGGCTTCCAGCATGGCTGGATTGTACTTAGTTCTTGGTTTTGGAGTTTGGGATTGATTCTAGTGATTGGTGTTACAGCCTAGGAAGCCTTACAATGTAACTAGGCATATAAAAGCACTGTTTTGCGGTCCCCATAGATCTGGTTTCAGGGAAAGGTGTATGTGTAAGGAGCTGTGGCTTGATATCATGCCAAATTTACTTTCACAACTAGAAACTAAAGTTGAGATCTTCTTGTGTGGTGAGATAACAAAAAAATCTCTCATATAACTGAGGACATATGCAAAGCCTTAGTCTCAAATCTTCACCAAGAAACTTTTTCTAAATAAATGGATATGTGTTGGTCAATTGTTTATTACTTTTTTACTTCTGGTATATTTTACAGAAGACTGTATGATAGGAGCAAAGCAACAAAAACATTACAAGAACATATTCGTCATTTTTCCAGTGAATGCTTGCATTCATTTTTATTTGCTTGTTGTGACAATGTTTGCAGGACATGAATGTTGGACTTAAAATTGAGATTAATTTAATGATGAGATAAAGTTTGTTTCAAACAAATTTAATCTGGAAGACTGTCCAGTCAGGACAGTATCAAGGAATTAAGTTGAGCAAACAGTTCAGATACTGAATGGTGAATACTGAACACTCAGAAAAGTTTTGTGTGGGTTGACATTAGTTATCTTTTGGAAATGAATAGTAAGTAAATTTTCAAATGAAAAAATTTTCAGCATACTGAGTGGTATGCTAACTGACAATTCCTCAGCATGGAATTCAGCTGACTCCACTGTCCCTCTGTTCTGTTCTTCTACCTCATGTTTACTAGCGTTATACCTCACAGAGTATTCCATTGAAACTAATTGTTTTTATAAAACAAATTACTACCTAGCCCAGTAAAGAATAAAGAACATGGTTTGGACACTGCTTTCTTTCATTATTCTCTGTGTCTATCTCTAACTAACTGTAGAAGTATCCTATTTTCTAATTTTTATGTAAATGAAACTCAAGTAAGCAATGTTCATGGTACCTATTCCTTTGGTCTATCTCACAAAAATCATTAGGGCCTGACTTTTCCACAAAAAAGGAATGCAGAATGCTGTCTGCTTGTAAGTTTGTGATTCATGCCTCCTGTCAAGGCTACCAAACCAGTAAAAACACTGGAATGTAAAAAAAAAAATGAGCATGATTATGTATTTCAGGAAAACAATTTTCTCAAGAATGTTTCTGGAATGAATCTTCAGTGTTTAGCTATTTCTAGTTGATATTTCAGTGATGGAATGCCTACTGGCACCAGTTTGTACTACAGAATTGTCCCACAGGACAATGCCTTGCTTTAGTGTGTTTAAGGTGTCTTTTTTTTTTGGATTATTGTAGCAGCAAATCCTTTAGCAGCTCATTACTTAATGGAAACTAAACAAAGCTTCTTTCAGGAAAAAAAAAGTTGATCTCTGTCACCCCACAGTGAACTTTAATACATAACATATGCTTTTGGAAAATGTCTTCAGTTTAATCAGAACACTATAAACTCCAAAGACAAGACTTTGTCCTCATTCATGCATCTTGCATAGCTCAAAACTAAACTTTCTGGGGAAAAGGAAATGCAGAAGACACTTTTTATTTATAGAAGTCTGCTTGCATGATATGACCAGACTTTAGTCTGTCATTCCCATTAAAAATAGCAACCTACATAACTAACTCACAAGGTAGGCTCTTATACATAGGTTTCCTAAGGGCACTGGTGGACCTGCTTTGCTCTGTACTAACAGATACTTCTTCAGGTGTTTTCCCGTTTCTTATGGAAACTCATTCTGCTTTTTATTGTCAAGAATGCTCAGTGCTCGCTGATCTCTCCATACATGGTGACCTTTATTGGTATGTCTGGTTTTGCCAGAGGAGCTTTTTCAACAGCTTTTTGTTTCCACTACAGCTATCACTGAAACACCAGTATTGATGGTGCAAAAAGTAATACAGTGTGTAATACAGATGCAAACCCCATAAATTTAGCAGCTGATAATTTAATAATAGGTTTTGAAAAATATATAATAATGACACTGATCTTTGATCATGAATATCATATACTTCACATACAATTTTGATTCATTTGTAATGACCTGTATTGGATTTTACTGCTGCTGTTATTTGCAAAGACACAGTGCACTGGTTGTAGGGGATCCATGCTGGACATGTACTTCCACATTGGCTTTTGCTTATGTTTTTACAGAAGAAATTACCATTCTTTCTGCAGGAAAATGTTTCCACATAGAGTTGAGCAACTATAAAGCATAATGCCCTGGGTCTCATGGAAACAATGAATTAAAGAAAATGACAAATGATTTTGCAGATGTATTTTGGAAACATGCTTTCAAAATGTTTGTCCTTTCAAAGCATTAAATTACAAGACTTTCTATGTAGTCATTACTGTTCTGACTTTGCAATGTAGGAAAGTATCTTTCTCTCCTTGTCCTTACTGTATGAGTGAGCTATTCCCACTAGAGAAGTCTCAGTATGTGGAAAAGAAACTATTCCTGAAATTAGTGAACTCTATTTTAAACTGCCAAAGCAAGTTGCTCCTGTTTCTCCTCCCAATTAACCTATAATTCCTGAAAGTATACAGTTCCCAGATACAAATGTAGAAACCCTGAAATTAAAAACAGATCGCTTGCCTTTTCTTATGAAATTACATGCCTTGTGTTTATAGAATAGTTACTATCTCAATGTAGAATGTATAGCAATATACTGCTTGGTCCTTATGCCAGGTTTATATTTGTGACTTTTTTACTTTAAAGTAATCGCTTTTGAATTATAGAAAAAATATAATAAAATGGGCCATAATATTGTCTACTGTAAAGAATCTATTCTTTGAAATAAGTGAATTAATTAAGCAGTTAAACAATACAGAAGATCTGCTATCCAAAGTATGCTGCATTCAGTTTTGAAGTTCTGTACTGGTGCTTGGATTACATTACATAACTGGAGGACAATTTTCTCAGTACCTCTAGCAACTGTGTTTTTTTAGAGGAGACAGTTCTCTTTTTTAAACATTACCATCATATAAGCCTAGGTTCCTCTAGAAGTTTTGTAAATAATTGATGCTATTTTTGATTACACTTCTTTCATTGGTTTAACATTGCTAGGTATTGAGTTCATTTAATTTAAATATAACACTTAAGTTCATGCTATAATTATGTGTAACTTCAGAGATGTACAGAAAGTAAATTAGTGGTCATTTATGAACATATGAAAGTCATAGTGGCATGAATAGGATGACAAGCATTCAGCGCACATGTACAGAGTCATAAAATCCCCCAAACTCAGAGGATCTGATCTCTTTTCTGTAATTTTTTGGATCATCAATCATGAAGGTCTTATTACTGCTAATGCCATGTTATCATGAGAAAAATCCTATGGGTGAGTGGCCAGCAAGAAACTCATTTTTATCTGAGTAGCTCTACTTCATAATTCATGTATAGTTGTTTTCTTTTTAATTCATATTCCTTATTTATTTTCTCCCTGGTTTTCTCATCCCTCACGTCGCTTCTTTGGCACTCTTGCTGATTTACTACACCAGAAGAATTATTTATGTGCAAAGTCTTTGCTAGTAGGACTATGTATATTTCACCATTGCAAGATCACTCTTACTGCCTTCTTTTTTAAAACAAAAGTCTTCCACGGTGCACATTTGCACTAAATAGCAAAGACAACCAACCCTTTCAGTCTAGGTGGAAAATTATTATAAGTAAAAATTAATATTACACAGAAAATTATAGCTTGTCTGTCAACGTTAAGGTTATAGCCATCTGCTAAGAGTATGCGAACTGAGCATCCAGTTTGCATATCTAATCTACCAGAATGAAACTTAATAGTAACTGATTGCTTTTAAAGTAATTTTTAGCAATAGAGGATTTTAAAAACTATACTAAATTGGGTGCATTTCACATAGATTTCCTGCCTGTTCCTGTCCACTGACAAGACCTAGACTCATTATTTCATGCTTACTTTTATGGCCTTGGGCACAGATTTAATGCCATCGTTATGTGGACTAATGAGGCATGATAACATGGGAAATTACCATGAAAAATTAACCAAGTGGTCCATAAGGTCAATTCTGGTTTATAATTTTTGTAGCTGTTTTGTATTGTATGTACAATATTGTATTGCCAGAAATATCAGCAACATTCCATAATTTATTATAGAGGATTATCAGGTTGGGGCTATAGACCTTTTAGTACTATGGTGAACTATTTGGGATTTGTTTCAAAAGGGTCTTCAAATGCTGATCAGGGACAAGTCTTGTCACTTAATCTTGCCATAGCCTTTTGAATATTAGTATGATTCCACACAGTTCTGAGAGAAGTCTTTAAATGAGGCCTTACAAAAAGAAACAGACAGCCCCAACAGAATAATAACTGTTCAAAAATTCCAAAAGGAAATACATTTTTCATGTACATTTCAATATTTTTTCCAGATCTCTATACTGCTTTCACGCCATTTCTCGTATTTTCTTTAAAAAATAACACCAGTAATCAAACTCTGTGACAATAATACATCTTAATAAAATAAGGGCATAGACTACTTTTTACTATCACAGATAGCTTTTTGTAATTGTGAAATTAGGTTGCTGAATACTCCCTGATAGCTTGATGTGAAGGACAAACTGATGGGGATGAGTGCTTAGAAGATCCCTTATCAAATCTAGGTCTAATTAGTTAGTTGGTGGCCTAAAATATAAAGAAAACTTATTAAACCAAAAAGACTAGAAACAGCTGATACTTCAAAAAGGTTAATAAATGGGCATTACTACAGAATGAAGTTGTTGTCTGTGCTTCAACATCTTTGATTCAAACCCATTCTTAAAAAAAGGGGGCATCAGAATGCTCGTATTTCAGTGCTTTGTCATCCCTATAAAAACTCCAGATGCTTCTGTTTCTTAGAATGCATAAACAATTTGTTGTATAGTTATTTGTACCGTTCTTACAATTTTACTAGTCACACTTAAAGGGCATGATTACCTCATTACTAAGCTTTGGAATTCTGTTGCTCATTCTACAAGAGTTTCTCATTGGGGAGGCAATAACAGTGCATAAAAAGAGTAAGATAGATTAAAAAATACATATCTAAAGAATTATTACTTTCCTCTTGATGATGACTGCCTTTTGTTTTTCCCAATACCACCCTTTCCAAGAGTATTTTTTTTTCCAGAATACACTTAAGGCAGGTATGGAAACAATGCATTCAGACACCATTACAGAGAAAAGCAAAAGCTGTAATGCTGCTTAGAGCTGTTATCTAAACACTCCAATTACCCAACAGGCATCACGTTGAAAAAAATGTCAGACTAGTCCAAGCAAAATAATGTGAGGAGAATATGATAAGCAATCTGTGCTGGGGGGTGAAGATGTACTACAGCCTTCGTTGTATTCTCTGGCTCTCTGAAGGATTTGAAGCATGCTCCCCCCCAGTGCCATGAGACATTGGTGTGCCTCAGGTCAGGTGAGGACTGCAGAAACTCAGGGGATTCCTCACTGTTTCGTCATACTTCCTGGCAATGGCCAGAATTGGAGAAATTTAATGAAAGCTCTGGAATGCCAGGTGGAAGTTAATGAAAACCACACAGCAGCTTACTGTCATGTTGTGCTGTTTATCTTTTTCAGGTCTTTGCCACATCTTAACATTCATGATCACTCAGACCCATCAGTAGCAAAGACAGAGAAGCTGCATTAAGGGCAGGGCTTGCTTAGGAAAACCAGGACGATAGGTAGCAAACCATATTGCTCTCCTATGTGCTCTTTAGCCACTAAGGGGGCACCAGTCACCTGGCCTCAAGACCAGTCCCACTTTTTGAAAACAAACAGTAATAAATACAGAGGATAAGTCTCATAATTTAAGGCCCGATTTATCCAATTTCCTTTCTTATATTCTGTTAAAAAGAGGGAAGGAAGCAGAAGGGAGAAGGAAAAGAACTAGGGGACTTAAGAGGGAAAAGAGACTGCTGCATAAGCTATTTCTCTTTAAGAGCTTGCTTAGCTCAAGCCTCGGTCCCAAAAGTATCTTCAACAACCCTTGATTGATAAAATGCCAAGTGTAATTAGTGGTGAATATTTTTATTCTCACATTCCCTCATTTTCAGAGTTTATGACTTATTAAGGCATTGTAATGTATCAAAGCTCATCTCTACATAAGTAGCTCAGGTATGTGGCTGGCTGGCTGTGGCTATGTCCAGCTGTTGTAGAAAAGCAGGGAAGAAACCTAGGGTGCTAGGTCACCCATCTCACCAGGTTTAGCCATGTCACTCACCCGCTTTAGTAACAGATGTTTAAGGAAAATGTCATGCCATTGGCACTACATAAACAGCAAAAATGTTGATTCCAATTATTTGCAGTTTTGTGTTTGCTGTAAAAATAAGCCTTCTTTAGTAGATAATCAAAGTAGTAACTAATCCTTTACCCAAATTTAATTTTATTGCAGGATTCTGTAGGTTTGTGCTAGTTTAAATATTAAATTTCCACCTCAACAGCTTCTTTACACAGACTGGGCCAGATGTGCATCTGGTATAAATTAACACTGCTCTGTTGATGCTACAAGAGATAGGAAGATTTCTATCAAGCAGTGGTCAGTTTCTGTGTGATTAAACATGTATTATGTCCTGCATTTGGGTATAAAATGCTTTTGAATCAGAACTGCTTTGCAGCCACACTGCACTTTATTTCCATTTCCCCTGTATGTGGTAATGGTTAATGGTTATAGAAGAGGTAAAGCCCTGAACACTGAGGCCTGTACAACCTTAGTGATGCATACCCAGCTGGAATGATCAAAAAAAAAAAGAGAGTGGCTGTGTCACAGAGTGCTCTAAAGGCATCTCAGTGGGGAGAGGACATTAGGGAGTGAAATAGGTAGCTAAGAAATTGGGGGAACAGTTATTTACTGTTTATGATGAGAACTAGCAAAGATTCAATGAAAACATCAAGCAGCTGGTTAAAAATGTAAAAATGTATAATCATTTTCACACAGCTGTGGGAGTCATTGCCACGGCACGTTGCGGAAGCCAAAAATAGAAAGGGGCTAATAAAACATTAACAAATATCATAAACATTAGACTATCAGTGGTGGCCTTGGCAGTCCTAGGTCAATGGTTGGACTCAGTGATCTTAAAGGTCTTTTCCAACCTAAATGATTCTGTGATTCTACGAGCTGGGTGCAAACTGTGCCTCAAGAGATTCTCTGATTCTCAGTGATGAAACTCACTGATTGCTCCCCATAAAGTTGGAACCCTACAGGGGGAAACTCAAATGATACATTCTCAGTTTCTCAGGCTTCTTTCCTATGTACCTGTGGCTGGCCACAGCTGTGGATGTGCTAATAGGACAGCTGTCCCTGCCACTCTCATCAGGCTGTGCTTTTAATGCCATTCACGGTGCATGCTGTATTGATAGATGTATATCTATGCATGCAAATGCATCAGATTATGATCCAGTGGAACAGATCGTTGGCTGGTGTTAGTGTTAATTGCATTGGTTTCAACAGAGTTGTGCTGGCATGTAGCAGCTAGGGAACTGACTTATGACAAGCTCATCTGTTCCAGGACTTAGCCACCAATGTGCTATTTAGTTACATGCCAGTGTAGTACTATTGAAGTTAATGCATTATAGAATTGTAATATGGGAACAATACAGTCATGATTATACGTCTTTTTTTATAGTAAGCTCAACTAAAATATGCCTTTTCTTTAATTCTCTTACTAATGCTATCGAAGGATCTGAAAGTAAAGTGAAATTAAAGTTTGTTTGAAAAAGAGGAAGAATTGAGATTTAAGATGATTCCTACCCAGAACAAGTCATGAATAATAAGAAATAAACAATGTTGTTTTCTCCTGTCTTCTATAATTCTTTTAAAACATCATTTTATTGTAAATATCTAGCATAGTTCAAACTTAGTAGAATGAAAAGTCTGATGTGTTGGGCTACATAACTGAAAGCAGAGTTAAACATTAAAGTCACAGCCTTATGTATGATAAATGACTGTAAGTTTATCATGTATATTAATGAAAGCATATACTCTCACAAGAGATGATCATAAAGTTTCCCCTATGGAAGTTTGTTCATGATATATTCTTCCTAAGTGTCTGATGCAATGAAGAAAAACATAAATTAATATTATTGTCTTAAGTAGTCTTTCCAGTGTTATTATTTCCCATTTTTTGATTTTTGATTTCCAATTTAGGCCTTTGAATATGTTTCTGCCAACATCTGTAATGTTCCAAAATGTCAGAAAAAGAAGCTAAAGCTGTGAATGCAATAATTACCTATTAGAACTGAGGTCTGTGCATAGAAATGTTACTCTGGAATGAAGACTGGTAAATTAATTGGTAATTTGGTATTTTATGGGTTCTATGGACAATCTGGCTATAGATGTTGTTTGGCTTAAAGAGTATGTAATAAGTTTTTTGCTGTTGCTTCAGTGTAGGATTCCTTGACAGCTAAGCTTATGTGAAGTACACAGTGTAGAGAAACACATCCTAATCATCAGGTACTTTTATAGACATTTCACACACTTTCAGACTTCACAGTTAACAATTTATAGTTTCTGTAGTGGGTTTGGGAATTCTCAAGCAATAGCCTATCTACAAATAATTTTCATGCTGTATCAGCTTTCCTTGCATTTTCGTTTTAGAACTACATTAGAAATGGGTATTAAATCAATATTTTTTACCTATTCATGAAGCTTATTTCCCAGAAATACTCATGATTTTGGCAGGCAAATTCCCAAGTGTGTTTACCAAACATTTATTAAGAAAGAACTCAGAAATTACTTATACCATTAAAAAAATCTGCAGCAAGCTAATAATATCTCATTAGTCCTTCCTTATCCTGCAGTCTAGTGAAAATGATTTCTGTTGTCAGACCAATTTGTTCAAGATAAAAATTTCCTATGCTACTTAATGGAACTGACGAATAGTGAAGAAAAAAGAATTCTTAATGGATTGGCTGGATGTCTGTGAATAAAATAAGCTTCCTATAACTAATAGAAGATCATGTACATATCTTTTTTTCTCCTTCTTTTGTGACCAGTAGAACTGGGTTTTTCTTTGGCCTATCCAAAGTATTGGATTGCAACCAATGACATATTCAGTTGCAAGGCACCAGGACCGTTATAAGAAGGAACAATGAAGAGGAAACTCTGTATTTATGATCTCTCCTGTATAGTTTATCCTTGTAGAAGGTGCACATCTAGGGTTTTAGAGCAATTTGAAGTAGAGGTTTTTAAAGATGCCTTGTGCACCAAAACCACCTCAGTGCAAGGCAGTGAAACTGTTAAAGATCTGCAGGCTGTTTTTTCAAATAGTTTTCACCTGAGAAAGAGAAAGTAGATTTCTCTGAGACTTGTCAAATTGTTATGTTTTGAAATTTAGAAACTGTAATTTTGAATTTGAAACTACACTTGAGATTAAGTTTAACTATATTCATTTACAGTGTCACAGAGTGGCATAAAGTATGATCAGTTGGCCAAAAAAAAAAATAATCTATTATTTACAGTTCTACTCAAGCTGTTAGAAAACTTTACTTGTTAATTTCTACATCTTTTATAGATTATCTGCTCAGTGGATATAAATGGACATTGCTCAGCTGAGACCTTGACCCCGTAACTTTTGGTTCTGTTCTAGAGCAGTGATTTCAACCCATAGCAGACAGAGTCTTTGTTTAGGGTTCAGTTCACAAGGATTTTCATATTACTCTGGAAACAGAGAAGATTACTGTAAAATATGGCATAACTGTGTACACAAGTTTGTCAAATTTGTTGAGATCTGATAACAAATTTTGAAGCTAAGAAAGTTTCACCTGATTTCTGGATTTTTAAGAAAATATTGTGGGAGGTCTACAGTCCGCACCTTTCCACTGGCTTCACATCAGGCTTCTGAGGTCCCTTGAGAGTATCGTTAGTCCTTTTCATTAAGCAATCCCTGGCAATAGTTCAGGTTTTACTAAACTTTTCCTCTGAAATAACTAAATACAGTTTTAATAAATAAACATTATACCACATTTCTAAAATACTTTTTAAATGTTGTGTCTATCCCTCTTCTTTATGCTTAATGGTTTTCTAGACCTTGATTTCATCTTCTAATGTTTTTCATTAATATCTACATTGGCTTTGTTTCTTGTTTTTCAAAATTTGATTGGTGCCGTAGCACATTGAGGGTTCCCCTAGCAACACAAACCCACACTTTTCCTTGGAGCTGCATCTCTGTAGTCTAAAGCACTTAAATCATGACCTTTTAGCTACAGCTTGTTCTGAGATTAATTAAGAGCATTTAAAAATAATAATGATAAATTTTAGCACAGTTTTATGTGCTTTGATCTGCAGAAAACTGAACTTGTCCGTTCAAATGCTTGTACTTATCCTCCTGTAAGGGGGCCAGATCCTGAGCTTTCTATGTGCACATTAGCAATGAAGTACTTGCATCCTAGGTTTATATAGTATACATTAAAATGGAATTAGATCCTTGGTTTGGATTTTACATTTAACATTTACATTGTTAAATCCTGTCTTTACTGAGGTCAACAACACTGCATGGATACACGGAAGTTTTATCTAAGGACTACCAATTGTAATGAAATCTGTTTATACAGTTGTGTATTTATTCTGTGTCACAATATGTCAGCTTTTCCAGAGTTATTACACACTCCATAAACAGCAGGATATGTGTATGCACACACTTCACTTACCCAAGCCTAACTGCAATGAAACATAACAAAGAAAATGAGTTGACATTCAAGATCTCTTTAGCTTTCTACTAACCCTTTCCAACAGCAGAGCTTGAATGGCTGCGCTAAATCCTTTTTGGGACATCTGTCTCTTTCCCCCTTAATGGAATAAAATTCTTAAGAAAAATATCTAATTCGAATCATTTCACCTTAACATATTAAAACCAGAGAGTGCAAATAAGGAAATGCAGGTTTTATTCATTATGATAAATTCCTGAGAGGTACTTTCTCAAAACATTTTCAGCACAAAATAGAAGCCTACAGCTTTGCTTCTTACAGCTTTGCTTCTTACAGTTTTGCTTCTTACAGCTTTGCTTCTTACAGCTTTACTTCTTATGGCTTTGCTTGAGTTTGTAACAGGAGAACTTTGCTGTGCTTGTGCCAATCTGTGATGGGACTCTCTAAATCCCAGCACAGTATTTGTCTTTCATTACTTCCCTTTGTCATTCTTCCTGACATATCATACTATTTATTTACAATAATCAATGCATATCCTACCCTTTCATTAGTGTTGCACCATTAAAACTTGAGTACCAGATTTGGCAGATTTCTTCAAACGAAATTTCAAACCACTGATTTCAGAATGAGGTCTCAAAACGTAAAGTAATAAGCAACAGTTGTTTGTAAAACTTTCCAGGATGGGGAAAAGTCTCCAACTATCAGATAGCTACGAACTGCTCTCTCCTCATCTTTCTCTTTTGTCTTGTCCTTTGTTACTAGGCAGTAAATATTCAAAACTCTGGATATAAATAGTCTCTGATTTACTCCCATAGTAAGGCAGATAGGATTGTGGCGATCTCATCATTTGAGATGGGTAAACATGGATGAATGATTTTTTCTTACACAAAATATATAAACCCTCCTAATACGGTTAACTTTTATTTTTGGTCCCTTTCTGCAGGTAAGCCCAATTCATTCAAGGCTACCTGACCAAAAAGGCTCCTAATCTTACAAATCTGTGATTTCTTTCAAATTCAGGAGAGTTATGTACATCTGAGTACCTGGGCACACAGGTTCAGTTGTAGAAAAGCACTTTTACTTGTGAACTTTTGGCAATCAACTTACTTATTTGCAAGTTTGTGTGCTAAATGCAAACTCTGGATTCCAGTTTGAACAGATGCACAGGGAGTATACCTGCAAAAACAAACTCATCTTTTCTTGAAATGCTGTTTTATTTACAGAATAGATTGATATATATTGATATATATTTTATATATATATATATATATATATATAATAGAACAGCCATAATGTTGCTGCTCAAGGATTTGTAACCAACTTAAGGAAATCCTTTCTCTAAGAAAGCTTAGTCCACTCCATTAGAAAAGAGATGAGATATATAACTAAGAAACATAACAGGAAAAATTACAAAATTGAGTTATATGAGTAAACATCAAATGATTGTAAATAAAAAAATAAAGATCACACATACAGGCTATTGAAAGGTATGAGTGATAATTAGATTTTATCTTTCTGGTAGCTTTTAGCTTGTAAATAGCCCTTGTGTTTCTGCTGTATATGACTTCATTTTAGAATAATCAATTGCAATCTCAAACAGAGAACTTTTTCTTTAAAAGTAGAGATAACATTTGTTTCCATTTTACCTTTCTCTAACAGTTTTTTCCACATGAAGTTTTTAAACATAACTGACTGAATTTTGAAAAAATTCGTTCCTTTTGGAATAAATCTTTTTGAGAACTCTGTCTGGAACATAGATTTAGGATTAAAGGAACAGTAGAAATAACTGGATGTATCTACTCATCTGCGACAAATATGACAAATATTACTATTAAATCCTACAAATACTTCTGCTTACCATTTTTCAGACTCCCCAGTGGATGTTTTTATGATGTTCTGTTGTAATTTTGTTAAATAAAAGATAAATGACTACATTTTGAATATCTTTAGAGAAGAGTAAGCTTAACTTTTTGTTGTACTTAAAAATAAATAGACAAGAAGTTTCCATGGTATGGAGACAGAAAAAATAAAGTGAAGGTTTCTAATTTTAATTTACCAAGTCTGTTCTACAGGCAAACAACATATTCAGTTTGATTCAATTTGGTATTTCCCAAAACGCTTACGATGCAGGGTGCTTCAAACATTAGAAGAACAATGACAAATGGTAAAAAGTGTGAGGGATCCCATCCACTCATGGTGAAAACAGTCCTATAGATCTGTGAGGCGAAGAGTGATTAAATCCTGATGTGTGTAGCTGGGGCTAATGTATCGTAATCTGTAGACGATGCAAAGTCCACCTAAGTCAGGGAAAGCTCTCCACCAACTCATGATTTGTGATACAGTTCCTATCATGAGTTCTTATGTTGGTTAGGCTCCTTTTAGCTGGTTGGTGCGTAGTGCTTTTTTTGTGCTGTGAAATGGGCTTCCTTGCATTTTCTTTTGACATTGCTCCTATTCTCTGCAGGAAAGCACAGTTCTGGCCCCTGTCTGAAAGCTAGCTGCTCATTCCCTTCCAAAACACTGCCAGTCCTGCAGGTGTGCAAAACAGCTTGTGTTTAGGATCACCTGGCCATTCATAGAATGGATTTGACTCAGCTCCCATAGCGTCTGACTGCCTGCCCCCATTAGTATTGGTTTTGTATAGGTAGAACTGATCATATGATTATGATTATGATTCTTTTCTTCAGCCTATGCTCATCTATACAGAGATGGGTTGTCAACTCTAAAAATTAGTTCTACTTTTGCTCTTGTACAGTTTTAAGTTTTTTTATGACACCTGGATCTGAGGGTGCTTTAAAATGTTACGCAAGTACCAAAGCAGGCGATTTAATCTCTGACAGGATAAACTGAGGTAGAACACAAGTCATGAACGTTTCCAGAAGAGGAAGCAAAAAACTGGCTGTTTATTCATAGCCAAATGTACTTGTCTCTCTGTCTGTTTGCATTAGGCCTGGCTCAGCTTTCTCCTTGTTTGTGGTTTGCCAGTATGAATGAATATTATGACATGCTGTCTCCCAGTGGTTCCGTGTAAATAATTACAAGGAAAGCAGAAGATGGAGTTACACACTTATTTTGCATTTTAGCAAATACTCTGAAATTTCATACCCCAACAAAACACGACGTACTGCTTTATGTATGTCACTGCCTTCATTCATCCTGCTAAATTTCTGGTGTGTATAGCAGGGGATTGTGGCAAGCAGTTCCCAGCTTGAAAGGACAGGTTATAGCCTAGTTTCCAGTATGAATGAATGAATTGTTTAGAAAAAACAGAAGATGCAATTCCAGTTGCTCATTGTGAAAAGAATGAAAGGTTGTGATTAAGAAAAGATCCAAGTTGTGCAGAAGTTCATAGTTAGACAACAAGTATTTAAATGAATTAGTAGAGAATGTCACAGTTCCAATTAGAAGCTCAGAAAGGTACTTGAGAGATAAATGGCCAAGCAGCTCTAAACTTCAAACACCAACAGGCTCATCGCATGACAGGGACTTTCAGTGGGGGCAAAAGGGACAATAACCCCTGCATACACCTGGTGAATTTGTGCAGGTAGCCACTACTTACCCCTTACTTCAAAATCTCTGACTGCTTGGGAATTATTTAATTCATGCTTCTCACACCTCAGTGGTGGAAAGAAACATGGTTTTGCAGTTGAGAAATCTGAGTACAGCAAGTTTGCAGCCTGGTCTTCAGAGGTAGTGGAGGAGTCTAGCCTAATCTGAAGAGAATAAGGCTGGTCAATATTCAGGAACTTTGCAAACTGAGAGCCTGGGAGTGAGGAGCAGTCCTCACGGGCTGGCCTGGGAATGGGATGTCTCTCCAGTAATGTGCAGTGTTCTAATCACAAAGCATTTCCACTTAAAAAAAATTAAACTCAGCAAGTGATCAGACAAAAAGACTGGCTCCTTTATTCGGCAGATTTCAAAACTGATTATGTTTGTGTTTGACTCAATTATTTATCCACCTCTGGAAAATCAGGGAAGACTGAAGGAGAGCTCAGTAAGCAGTGCGACTGAACAAGTCAGTGAGTTTTCCATTGGACTGAGGAACATTCAGGTCATGTTTTCACAATCCACTTTCCTCCAAAATTGCTCCTTCAGGTTAGTGTTCTCGAAACTGAAATTGTTGAGTGACAGGAAGATGAGCTAAAATCTCTTAGCAGGTGTCAGAATTTCACCTAACAGTATCTGCAGGGACCAGGCCAGCTGCAAGTGAAGGATGAATTGAAGTTGGGGAAGAAATACTGTTTGACTTTGCAGAAGCCAGTTTCAATGTGAAACTTCAGAACTGTAGAAGCCTGTAGTGACACTGAGGTGGTGTTGGCTGTCCCCTGAGGAGGTGAGAACTTTGGTCAAGTGACACTGAGATTTGGCTGCATTGCTGAATTCAACCAACTGCATGACAAGTACCTATGAATGTAAAGACCATATAGCTTTGATTACAAATGTGTAAGTTTTGAATATTGGGACAAAACTCTGAGAGTTAGCTAAACGTCAGACAAGGAGTCAGACAGGGATGCCTAGAACTTTGAAAGCGTACAAGTACAGACTACTGTCCCCTGTCTGTTAAGAGCTGTCCTACTGGAACGAGGTGGAAGACCCTCTAGTTTGCAGAGGTCTCCCTCAGCAGGCAGCAAGATCAACTGGTTTTCCCACTCCTCTCTGGGTGGCCCTGCCTCCCTTCCATACCGTCTCTTCAGCCAACATAAATGGACGAAGTAATGATATTAGAAGAGCCTTGGCTGATTTCACAAGGTAAGAATATAGTCCCCAGTTGCTTAGAGTCTTCTTATTGTTTGATGCAAGAACTGTGTTCTTCACACATTAGTACTTAACATCCGATGAACTACAAAATGTTTTTTCTCAGGAGAATCAGAACTCAATTTTGCACATTTGGAATGGTAATAATTAAAAATATCACACACTGATTGCATTGCAGCGGCATGAAAAATGTTATAATACAGGGAGCAGCTGTGCATGTCATTATGAGAATTTTTCACTTTCAGTACTGGGTAGCAGGATAACATTAAATAAAGTGTATCTTCATGAAAACCTATGTTGATTTTACCTTGTAACTGATTCATCAGGTAAAATTTAAAAAATATTAATTTTTAAAGTTGGTTTATAGAAACTCAAGTATACTTGAATAACTTAGACAAAATCTCTCTGTACACAAAAGGAACAAAAATGTCCCTAGAGCATACCCAGAGTTCATTTACTATGCATCCAAGCAAATTTTTTCCTCTGTGCGCAGCTATGTAGCTGCACAAATTCATGTTAATAGTGTCATTAATCTTTCCTGCAGTAATCTCTGCCTCTCAGCTTTTACACATTCAGCACCTGGGTCAAATTTGACTGAACAAGTTTGTCCTTGAATACTATTATTTACAAAGTCCATGTTAAAACCCCCCATGTATTATCAGAACTGCTGCATTTTATCAAATAACTGCCACCAGCTCTTGCCTGAAATAGTTCCTTTGTAAAGCTGTTGCCACCAAACTGTGGAAACCAACCATCAGTCAAAAGCTTGTTTTGCTCTTTTTTTTTATAGCAATAGCAAATGAACTGCAGATGGAACACTGTTTATACTTTCCCATCATCTCTGAAGTGCCTGGAACTGTTGCCGTGATGTCATTATGTTTCAGCAGGATATAGAGAAAGCAGCAACACTGGAAATATGTATTTACTGGGTTAGGGCCAGTTTGACTTGTACTACAGGAAGAACATTAAGATGCTTGAAATGGCAGGCTACATGACCTCACTTTTCATGTAGATCTATAGTGGAAACACCACACAGAAAAAAAAAATGATACATCTACTGATCAAATAGAAATTGGAAGAACTTGTCCTTAGATTTTATGGAGCTTTATGTCAGAAGGAACTTGTGTTTGTTTGGGGTGTATACCTGAAATCTGTGTCACTGAAATGGGCCTTTCTGGCTGTGATGGATGAGTTCTGTCAGATTAAGGCATATGGTTTATTACATTCCCACTCTCAGGTGTCTACCCCGTCTTTCTGCAGAAATTACATTGCAGGAGTTACAGAAGTGAACTGTTGCAGTTTAGTTTGCCAAACTGTGAATTCCAGAAGCTGCAGGACTGGCATGTGTTTGCCACAGGGCGATCACTGCTGGCAAAGGGGTGAGTGGACAGCTGAGAGTAGTAATGCCTTAAAACATTAGAGATAAATCCATCAGTGCCTGTCTGTCCCAGCTGGAGGTGGAGATAGCAGATGTAGGTTCAAACATGTGATATGTTATTATTACAATATATTACTGGACTACAAATATCCAGCAAACCACTGTGATTGTTCTGTACACAGGAGTAGGCAAGGATAAAGCAGAACTGAGCAGGTTGATGCAGCAAACTAAACTGTCCAACCAGCCAGAAATGTGTAGTAACAATTCTCATCAGTGCAATATCTCTGTTGCCCTCAAGGCAGGCATAAACTTCAGGCAGAAATTCACAGAAAGGTGTTGCAATGGCTTTGGCTTGATTGTTTCTTAGCATTGTATTGATAAAATAGAATTGGTTTGATGTCTTATCATAAAGTTTGATCCTAGGTACTGCAGTTAACAGTTTTGTCTTCCACATGGTGCTGCAGCACTTCTACTTCCTTGTTTGCTCTCTAGCACTACACAGGGCATTGCTAACTTACACTTACTTGAACCACATACTTGTACATATGAAATGGTGATCTTTGCTTGGTAGAGGATATTGTGATAGGCTCACGTGGTTTGTTTGCAACTTTTAAAATTAACAGTACCAAACACTTGCTAGACAATGAGGAAGTAATATTGTAAAAAAACCCTGTTTTCTGGCCAAGCAAACAAAGTTCCTTTTGTGATACCACAACCTTGATTTGTTTTCTTTATCGTTGCTTGTGCGCTTTCCAGCTCTCTGTTATCAGGCTTTCACAATGGCTGTCTCAGTCACTTAAGTGATTTACAGAGTTTCTGCCTCAAGTACAGATTAATGGATAAAGGCTGGTATAGAAAGGGAGCAAGCCTATGATTAATTTCCTGAATTAATGCTGTTTTGCTTTATGCACAACAAATACCAGCTGGCTTAAATGACTACATCCAAACTCTCCAAAGAGGGAAGAGTTCCTCTACCTACAATATAGAGACAGGATAGCCAGTTCTGACTTAAAGTGCTCCGGCTCAGCCCTGGTCAGTGTTAATAGATGGATTAGTGCTGGCTATGAAGACACCTAGCAGGTGTCTGTAATTTGGGTTAACTGTAAAGCTGATCTCTCTTTGGCCCCAAGGTTAGCAAGTTTGTGGGGATATAGCCAGGTTAGCTAGCTTGGTCAGAGGGTGCTGCTGTTTTGTTTCTGAGCTATCACAGCCAGTCCTAATGTGGCAGAGATGTGGCCCCTAAAAATAGCAAGGACTGTGGAAAGGCCTAATCCCAGGTTAGAAGTTAAGGCTGGTCTAGTATGAACTGGTAAAATAGTGAAAGTTTAGGTAGATTTCACTCCCTTCTCTATAGTGACTTTCAAGCAGCTTTATATGTAATTCTGCTTTCCTAAGCACAGAGTGCCGTTCAGCTCAATTAAGCCAGTCTATAGTAGAAATGTGGGAATTACTTCTTCCTATAGCAGCCTATGTATGGTGGGCAAATTTCCTTTGTTTTTATTTCGAGAATGGATTTTTCAAGGCATCTACGCTAAATTATTTTGTTCTGACTGTAGTGTTTAGTATTCAGTTTAATTGCTGTCTATAGGAAGGTGTGTTATGTGTTTAATAGTCACTTAAGACTCACTTAAAGGTTTTATTACAGCATGCTCTTTAATAGTGCACAGCTTATTTCTGGAGAGGTTCTGTTCTGTTTTTGTTTAACTGTTTTTTTAAAAAAGGTGAAATTTTAAAGATGTCAGTAGTACCTCTGAATATTTATGTTGGAAGGGATTTCAGGAACGGAATTAGTCCTATTCCTCTGCTTCAAGCAGGGCTGATCTCACCGTGACAGCATGATGCTCGTAGCCTTTTGCAGTCATGTCCCAGTGTCTGAGTTGCAAGGTTTCACAGCCTGTTCAGTGCCTCTCAGTAGGAGCTACAGTGAGGTGTGCTCAGTGGAGCCACTCGCTTCAGCTCCCAGGCAGCCTCTGGAAAGGCTCAGTAGAGATTCTAGGGCCATGACCAGTGATTGTGGATCTGCCAGTCTGTTTCTGAACACCTTTTATAGTTTGCTTGGCTTTCCTGTATTGAACTTCTGCTTTAGGGCAGAGGAAAGTAAATGTTCAGTATGGTTCCATAGCAAGAAAGAACAGCGTGGGGTTTAACTTATAAAGGTCAGGAGAGGGAGATATGGGAAGATCGGCAGCCAAAACCAATCATAAACCTGCTTTCTGCTCACTTGATCAAGTTTCTTCTGCACCTACTTCATCATCACCCTTTCTGTCACTAATATAGTGCCTCCTTCTCTGAATAGTTTGACTTAATTATTTCTTAATTAGCCCAGGCCAGAGGAAATCCTAGTTCTAAGGAACATCAAAATGCATACAACTTGTATTTTCTTCACTTGTTTTATTTCATTTCAGAACTACCCCTTGACTTTCCAGACTCAGAAAATTTAGATTATCCTGCCCAGTGGGTTTCTCTGGTTCTGCCCAGCAGATGTATGCAATTAGAAGAAAATGCAGATAAATGAGACCATATGAGATGCATGCAATTAAATGAGATGTATGCAATTAGGTGAAAATGCAGATAAATGAGATCATATGAGAAGGCTGGGAGAAAAGTTCCCTTCACTGAGCCAAGTTCTGTGATTAACTATGACCCTGAGAATCTCTTCCACACTGTGGTTAGAAGGAAACAATGAAATATAGGAATAGGTGATATGAGAACAGTCACTGGCGCAGCTATAAACCTGCACGGGGGAGGACTAGCCTGGGTAACTTAAAAGTCATTTTACCCTTGAGCTAGATTCTAATTTTGGTTATGCTGGGGAAAATCGGGCATAACTTCACTGACATCAAAGACTTTGGTCAAGATGATCTAGCTTCATGCTCTTGAAACTGAGATCAGAACCACTAACTTTTCTAGTCAAGTTCTCCTCCAAATGAATGGGTGGAGGAAGGTTAAGCCTATGATTTTACTTTTTCCAGTGAGCCTTTGTACAACTCTGTATTCACAGCTGGCTTTGTCTTTCAAAAGGCTGTTTATTTGGCATCTTGAACTGGGAATTTTCTGGCCACAGCTATTCAACTGTCCTGTTCTGATGGGATGGGTTAGGGATAGGCAAGCTTGCAAAATAAAAATTCAGAGAGGTATGAAGTGCTTCTTATGATACTGCAAGAAAGCTGTATTGGATTCTAGGGGCTGAGGTTCAGGCTATTATAAAAATGAATCTTGTTATTAGCCTGTACCAATTTTCTTCTCGCATTTTTAATTTTAATGAGTCGCATGCAGAGTAGAAATCAAAATCTCAAAGTAAATGCCTGTGAACTTATTTTGAATAAACTCAAGCATTTTTCTTTATGGTAAAACATAGGCATCGCACTACTGCTGAGATACAGATTCAACTTCAGGTTGTTGTGTTGAGCTACATATTATTCTTGAGCTGGGAGCCTATATATATATGGGAGCACTAAGGATGCCTTTTCTCAAATTAACCTGCACGGTTCTGATTTCTGGTATGTCTGTTCATAACTGTATCGCATCTTGTAGCCAGAAGTGAAAAACTAAGTGTCTTGACTCAAGGAAAAAAACAGTATGACTGCTAGTAGCAACGTTCTATCTATGTGCACTTTAATGATTCTGTACCACAGAACTTTCTTGGGTCTCTCAAAGTCTGCATGACTGCTGTGAGGAGCTGTGCTAAAACTTGCAGGTGTTTCCTCATAAGAGTAATGTCCTCTGATGTCTGTATCACTTTAGAATCAGGGAACTGATTTAGCAACATGCTACATATGCGGAAATCCAGCTGCTGGCTTTTCTGGTTTTGTGTCTTTGGGGAAAAAGATAATTATTTCCAGTCATGTTCAAAAACCAATGAAAGTTAAAGTTGCTGGTGTGGGTGTTTACTGTGTTCCTGTACAATGTTAGGGTAAGGGACTCCTCTGAAAATGGTGAGTAAATTAAAAAAATACCCTTCTGAAAAGATTCACACCCCGTGACTGAAGGTCGAATGTGTTAAATATTGTTAGCCACTAGGTGGCAATGAGATGTGGCGTTGTTGCTGGAGACAGACGAGGACCATCTGCAGTAATATTGGGAACTGGATGTGAGAAGCCATGTTCCGATTAAGTGTCCAGCATCACGCCCTGGGGCTTCTGACAGACCTCAGCTTACTGACAGTGACTGCAGTTTCATTTAAGGCCCAGTGGGTATGAATCGATTTTCATTCCCTTGGTTGTCTTTTGTCATTTGCCACTTAGCAATGTCATCTGTAGTGTATTTCAACATTCTCCATGTCCTTTGGCAAGCAACCATTTTCTTTCAGCTGTGAGCCTGATAATCTGCTGGAGTGATGATGGCTTTTTAAAGAAAATACCAGTTGTCTGTTGTGCTGAGCTGGAAATCTGTTCAGGTTGATGTATGCTGCTTCTAGCAATAAGAAATAAGAGCATGTGGGGTACATTGCATAACCTAGTAAAGAGGTGGTGATGACTGAAGAATGAGTTTGGAGAGAAATAGTTTCTTCTGGCCTATCCTGTTGTTGTAACTTTTACAAAGAAAAGGGGTAAAAATATTCTATCAGGATTTTTTTCCTGTTGAAGCAAGAAGATAAGCCTCAAGAACACCAGCAGGGCTCAGCAGTAATTGTCCCAAGTTGCAGTAAGGTAGGCATTAGGAAAGCTTCATTTTAATGGATGGTTTGGGAACCATTTACCTGTGTGTGGTAGTGCGTTGCTATGTAGGTATCACACTTAAACCAAAGCACTTTCATTAGTAGTAAATACTGGTTCGGTATCAGTAAGAGCTTCATAGGCATTTCCTTTGCATCTAAGAAGAAGCTGCTTGTGAAGCAGCCCCAGGTTGTGTTCTTCATTTCATTCACCACTTCTGGTTCCTGATGGGGCAATCTGAGCCAACAGAATTGTCAAACGTGTTCTGCACGAGGTACAGTGTTTGGTAGCATGTGCTAAAAGTGCTTGTTACAAAAGTTACACTAAAAAGGAAATCGCTGTAGTGAAGTCAAATGCTGCAGATGCAAAGCAGCAGTGTTGTAGATGTTCACGCAAATTTAACTTCTTCCATGTCCATTATGATATTGGTCTGTAGTTACATGATCAGCCCTATAGTTTTCTTTCTTCTTCTGCTTATTTCTTTCTGCAGTAAACAACTGTATTTGGCTAAAGCACTGACTAAAACGCCTTGAGATAATGACTTTTATGAACATAACTTCTTGTATGCTCAGGTTCAGTTCCAATTATAATTTTGTGTGTACATACATTAAAAATATGCTTTCTTTGGTAAAGAGATATGATCTTAAAAGGTAAAGATGAGAAAACCCCATACAAAGTTTAAAAAGGGCAAGGAGTTAAAAGTCAGAAAAAGGACACGGTGACATTGAAAAGATTTCATTTCGTATAATAAGCATCAGCCTCAGCATGTGCATTGCCTAGCCAAGGTAAACCACACAATGTTACCGTATAAACAGAGAATCATTAAATATATGATCCTTTTAATCTTGAGGTGGCATCAGTGCAGTTTTGTAATTACCTTTATTATGGATAGGAGAACCTAATGTTGTTCCAGTTCCTGAAGAGGTATGGTAACTTCTAATTGTTGGAAAATAGACAATTCTAGTTTCACATGCATGCTTAAAATTCAGCTGTCAGATGTATTTCTCTTTAGCTATGGTTTGGAAGGTGTTTAAGGAGAACAGCAGTTTTGATAATGCATCTGGATCTCATTGAAGACCTTTTTTTTTTTTTTGTCTTGTTTTGTTTTTGTGTTTCTTAATTTATTACTATCCTTTCCAGCTGGGCTGATAGAGGCACAAAGAGGTCAAGGTGTTACTCGAAGTCACAAAATGAATTTGTATCTCAATTTAAATTTGAAAGATTTATTTTGCCTTGAACATTAAGGGTAGGAGCTTCCAATACTATTTGATAGTATTTTGGCTTATCACTTGACGTTTTACTTGTAAAATGTAATAACTTTCCTCATTTTGGAAACTATGTTTTAGAAATGGTGTAGGAGGCTTTATTTTTTCAGCTTTGTTTTGGTCCACTGATGCTGTTTTGTGGAAATAGTTGTTACCCATTTTCTTATTCAAGAACTCATTGGGGTGCATGTGTCTGATTTGGTAAGACTCCTGGTAGTATGCAGCACTGCTTATGTGTGTCTACCATGTCAGCACATGCTGATGCTCCACTTCAATACAGATGTCCCTATGCTGGAAACAAAAACCAAAAAAAACCAGACCTGGAGCTACACTGTAAA
The DNA here is from genome assembly GCA_035590215.1 of Microhierax caerulescens. NCBI lineage: Eukaryota > Metazoa > Chordata > Aves > Falconiformes > Falconidae > Microhierax > Microhierax caerulescens. The sequence goes on along the minus strand of JAVJGJ010000001.1, from coordinate 20,146,140 downwards.
ATGTGCTGTATGTTAAGGGTAATAAATAATTGATTCTTAATACGGATAGAGAAATAGTGGAACATGCCAGCTATTGACTATACCGTGGTGTTTGTCCTAGTTATGAATTTTCCTGTGGCTGTTCATCCTCTCGGTATCCATTTTCCAATTATTTCTGACTGATACTTTTGCTTTCAAAACAAAGCCAAGAGCCACAGTTACATTGATGTTCTGATTGTTGCCTGCTGTATTCCTCCCTCACAGGACCATTTACATTTTTAATGAGTTTGTTGTCCTCCCACTCTGTTAAACTGTGCCAAAATGCAGAATGTAATTGAGAAATAATGTATTAGGCCTCTTGTAAGGAAATAAGGGAATCCAAAAGGAAATTCCACTTATCAGCCTCTTCAATTCTGTTAAGGCAAACTATATTTTTGGTTGTCTGCTTGAATGAGAAAAGCCAACCCTAGCCATTAAGTCGAAAGTGGGTGTGATCGTGGCTGTACTGGCTGTTTACCACTGAGGTGACTTCTGACATCTGTAGGCCATAGCCCTTGGACTACTGCATAACCCAGCCAAATAATTACAAAGGGCATGAAGTGGAAAGACAAGAAACTTATCCTAGGGTCTAATCTGAATGCAGTACATAGTTTTATAAGAGATATGATGAGGGCTTTTGAGACAGTAAATATAAACAAATGAAGAAGCAGCCATTTGGGTCTCAGATCTTTAGATTTATATTCATGCTCACAGATCTAATTACTACTAGTGAACTGGAAAGATCCCTATTGGCTCAACTCATCTTTAACACACTGCTGATCACAGCTATATAAGCCAGGAAGTGAAAAAAAAAACCAAAACAAAACCAAAAAAAAACAAACCAGAAAAAGCTTGGCAAACTTCAAACACTGTTTGGGCCAACTTCTTTTTTTGTTCATGATATATGCAGAAAAAAGACATGGGAAATTCCAGTTTACTTTGTATCACATAAATGAGATCAGGTCATCTCTGTGACTTTTGTGGAACAAAGTATTTCCTAATGCAAGTTACACAGTCATGTGCGTGTTTTATCAGAGGAGCCACTCTTCTAGCTGGCATCGTTGGAGTACTTTCTGCTCCCTTTCCTCCTGCCTTACCATTGAACTGCTCCTGTGCTCAATTGATGTGGAGGTAGAACCACAAACCTGTATGAGCACAAAGGAGCCTTCTGAGGGCTGTGGATTTTATCCACTGAGTTGGTGACAAACCCTGGAAGATAGATAGTGCCTTATTGTACGTGTCACGTAACCTGTGGTTCTCCTATGTGTAGCTGCAAGTGTGATGGGTCCTCCCCAAATTCCTGTGTTTATTCAGAGGTGTATATGCAGCTCTGAAAGCATTGCAATGTAATCCCTTTTGCCTGTGTATCTTTGCTCTGTTGACTAAATTTCTCATGCCCTAACCAAGATTGACGTTTCTCGCTCGCCTGGCAATACTTAAAACATTGCCAGGATTTTAAACTCCAAAATGTTGGACAACCATCAGTAAATGCACACGTTCTTGCTTTGGAGGACTCCTTGAACACTGTTGGGATGGATGTAAACAGTTCTACCTGTATCAGCCAAAAAAGTCGTAGACAAATACAAAGACAAGAGCATATGAACTAGTGCTCGAAAACAGTAGGCTTGGCAAATGAGAGCATGCAGAGCATAGTGCTTTATAGAGTCGTGGAATTTGTTGCTTTATTCTAGTTTCTGTGTTTTTAAGGCTTTTGTGAAGCTGCAATGGCACTGGAAACAGTTGTGATGGGGAGTTAGAGAGATCCATTGTTCGTGTCCAGTCCTCAATCTCAGAAAATTTTGATATCTGATTCCTTTTCTCCTGGGAAATTTTTTGCAGATTATGTTCCAACAGAATTTCTGAGGCAGCCTGCCCATCCAATTTCTCTCATTTCAAGCTTATGAAATAGCAAACTGATAGTATGCATCCATCCTTTTGACACTGTAAAGCATAAGGCAATTGAAAAGTCATTGGGCTGCCACTGGAACCTGGGTTATGGATTCTATACAAAAGCATGAAAGCTGTAATTGGTGTGCAAGACTTCTCTTAATCATGCCTTCATATTTGATCTCTTCCCAGTCTTCCCAAAGAACAAGTCATTAACCACTCCTTTGGAAGAAGAAAGGCTTGAGACAGCATAGTTTGAGATTTGTTTGACCTTTCAGCTCTGCTTTCCTTTGAAACCAGGATGATTTCTGCTGTATGCAATTTAGATTACACAGGGATTCCAAACATTTGAGACAGTGAGGGAAATGCTAATTTTAGGCTCAGACTTTCAAAGAAGCCTGGCTCCAGTGACTGAGACAAGGAATGAGAATTTTGGGGAACCCCTGTATATTGCCTGGTATGTTTTATCAGAAAATTTGATAAGTGTTGTCAGAGTAGTTGCTGAAACTACTTGCATGAAACTCTGAGGGGCTTGAATGGGAAGTGAAACTTTGAAAAATCCTAGCTGCCAAGGGCAGGCCTTGCCCTGTGTTGCATGTTGAATGTCTGCTTGCACCAGGAAAATATTTGAAAATTTCAGGAAAAAAATCAGCGTGTAAATGGAGTTAAATGATAAAAAAATCCTCAAGAAATGGGTTATAGCTAACTGCTTCAACTTCCTGTCCAACGGGAAGAACACGTTGTTCTCCCTGGTCCCCAGAGGGTTTGGAAGACTGACCTTTGAGAGAAGCTGACCCAAGATGTCTAGAAGCAAAAGATATCTGAAGGAGTTGCCTTTGCTTGCCAGAAGAGCAGCTGCAGAGATGTTCCTCTTAAATGAAATGACACCATACCAGAGAAATCCAATAAAACAGAAACCCAACTAACCATACTAGAGAATCGTTAACATTTTGCATGTTCAACCCATTTGTAACCTATAATAACATGACTAAACCATATTCTATACAAGCATGTTGCATCAATTACTACATTTGTATTTGTTGAATGGTTGAAATGAACTCAACTGCTATGATGCTTGTTGAAGACATAGGGCCATTTATGGTATGCTCACAAGTCCCATTGACCTTGGTAGCATCTCTTGCAGGAATGAAAATCTGCCTGAAATCACTATGCACTATTATGGAAAACATGCCAAAACCTACACTATGCAGTTCTGCATGCAGTTGTATCAAAATATCCTAAAGACCAGGATCACATTGGGAACAAAATACTTGCAATTTAAGACCAGCCATACAGATTTGATAGGCATATAATGCCATCCAGTGTATGGAAACAAAAGTCAGGACAGCTGATTAAATCAACAGAAAATACTGAATTTGGTTAGTATCTTTTAGTGGCTGGTTGTTTTACTGATGGGTGCAGTTGTGTGATAATATTCAAATGTAAATACCATTTGTACAATGTAACCTGAGGTTACTGTGATATTTTTTTTTTATTTTTTTTTCCCCTCCCTCACCCCATGGTTGGGTGAATTTGGGTTTGATCTTGAGTAACTGAAACAGACGTACCGAAGTACAGTAAATCCAACATAATACTTTCTTACCCCAAAATACACATTCCAAAACACTGGAAGAATGCAGCATTTTTTTCTGAATTATTTACTCAAGAAAACAGATGAAAAATAATAGTTTTCACATGGCAAGGAAAATACAGTTCAGGAAGCTCATGAATGATTAAACGAATGTATGGTGTGTACATCTCAATATGCAGTATGCATATAGTTCCATCTTGCTTCTGTATTAGTGCGTGGAGTTAGAGGAGGAGATCTCTAAAGGCAAAGATGTAGTTACTCCCGTAGCCCAAAATCCAAGAGCAAGCTAGCTTGAAAAGTAACTTTACTTGGATTTTCTATTTTGTGTACAAGGTTATAGTATGTTGGTATCTCATATGCATACATGTAATAGTTGTCTTTTAAGTGTAATTAATGTTATGAGGAAGAGGTTTAATATTCAGTTGGAGGCTTAAAGAACTAGTTGGAACTCTGGGATCCAGCTCCATGGTGTATACTCAATCCTGGAGCCAGGAAAACTTTTCTCCTATGTATAGGTAAAGACACGGAGGCTTGAGCAGAGCTCTGGTGGTTAGGGGGATGTAGCAGCTCTCAGTGTAGAGCAGGCAAATGACACTGCTTGATTATTATTTTTTTCCCCTTCCCAGAGCTGCCAGGCTGTGCCAATGTAATTTGCTCTGGATGTGCTGCTCTTCTCTACTTTCTAATCAATTTGAAGGGATCACTAGCAATGCCAGGTATCTCTCTAACTTAGGGTACATAACTTTTATTGAGTTATGTTTTCAGCTTGCATTATCTGATGGTTATTCTTTCAGCCTGAGGCATGTATAAGAGAACATGCCCCTGCCTAGGGAATTTAAATCTGTTGTATAAAGCCTATGGCTAGTGCCAGCTATAAGTGCAAAGAATAGCCTTTGGTGGTGGTGGTGGTTTCCTTTGATGTGTATCTAGAGGAAGCATGCAAACCACATTTCTGGATTATCTGACCTCTCTGCGGTAAATTCCAATTTGATTTAGTTTTCAATTAACAAAAAAAAAAAAAAATAAAGTGCAGGGTTTTAAAAGCTATAATGCCAAATTATTCCCAGCACAAACCTCAAGCAGCTGCACTGTGTGCTGGGAAACGCCTTGGAGGCTGAAGGAGGGATCCTTTTCTTCAGGCCACGTAGATGTTTTACAGCTGTGAATATGGCCCTGAAGTTAAAGTAACTCCCTTGGAGAGCCCATCCATAGATGGGTTGGCCAAGCAGTTTTGGGGTTATGAAGCATGACCTGGGTCTGTTCTTCCAAACGCCTACTGCAGGGGGAGGAATGTGATGATGAGAGATCTGCACGTCTTCACCTTCTGAGATCCTGCTTTTAGCATTCTGTCGCCTCTCTTTGCATATCCTTGCTGCCTTTTGGAGCCCTACTAACACGTATGACAAGTTTGGCTAACCCTGAAGTGGGGATGCCTGTGTCTGGGAAGCAGCGTGTGCCTGCCTGCATGTGAGGTGCCGAGTGGTCTTATTAGCTGTGTGTGGGAAGCAGAGGAGTCCTGGGTTGGAAGCCGCTGTTGCAAGTGCTTTGTTTCTGGTAATTCAAGTGTGTTTACGTACCCTAAACTTTCTCAAGCAGCTCTGAAAGCCCCAATTCCAATGCCTGCTTTACAATTATCTGACAACTAATTTAATAAAACCTCTGCAATTAACAAGCTGAATTCATGCAGCTTGTGTTCTTGAGGGCCTCATCTGAAGGCTTTGCAATTACTAACGGGCAGAACTTGCAGGTGCTGCACTGATTCATGAAGCTCTGTTTTAATGTTAAAAAGATAAAAATAAAAAATTACCCTCACCATGTTGTTTCTGCTTTGCTATTTCTAAGCTATGCAAATCCAGGAAGCTGCCTCTTGCACATGATTATAAATTGCTGGTTGGGGTAAGGTATCCAACAGGCAGCCAAAAAATAATAAAATATTAAATGCATTTTCATATTGTATGCGTTCTGTTTACATGTTATTCACCAGAGACTCTGAATCTGGTTCAGAATAATAAATGTGAAAGGGGCCAGTTCTTTTCTCAGTAACGAGTAGGTACAGCAGAAAGTATTTGGCCTATAGCTCTTCCCTTGAGGAGCTCTGCCTTAAAAAGATATGAAGAAAATGTCAATAAACTCACAAGATTTGACCTGTGCTGATTATGTGAGAAAGGCAGAAGAGAAAGTTAAGGCAGGAACTGAATAAAAGGGAGAAGGTAAGTAGGGTGCCAAGTGTATCCATGAAAATTAGAATTTTCTAATTTGTGAGTAAGAACAGCAGGTTTTATTAGTGGTTTATAAACAGCACTGAAACCTGGAAGTGACAATGAACTGCAGCTCACAGCTTAAGTCCATGATAGAAGGTTATAATTCATATACCATCTAGATGTGGAAATCTTGTTGAAAGCTACTCTTAAAATGAGTTCATCACTTGGTGCTGAACACTCTTCTGTAGGATTGTGTCTCAAAGAATAGCAATAGGAGCAAGGGGCAACAATTTTCAGAGTAAGAAATGATAAATTCTGTGAGGGGAGGGAGGGTGACTTTATTGCCATCCTTTGACTCATCAATATTATTCTGAATTTAAGAGTTTGTTAGATCCAGAAAGTCTGGGTGCTCAATGCCAGTAAAGGAACTGTATTTGGCTAAGAAGAAGGGATAGGGTGGATAATGAGGGAAGAACTACTAGATTTTTTTTATGGCAAAAACCCAAACCAACCAAACAGATGCTATTTAGTAAGGAGAGGCAAATAAAGTTTGGAGACATAACTGCAAAAGTTGTTCTTCTCCTCATCTTTATCTGTTTGTAGACTTGTATGCTTTTTCAGTGCTTCAAAGAGAATGGAGAACCATGGAAGCCAAACGAGATGGTGTGTCAGCAAACAAGGCATGCTACAACAAATGTATAAATGAACTGAGCAGCGTAACAAGTAACAACTTAAGTATATTTTATTGCCTGGCTTGCCTTAGACTTGTGGCCTAAACCATAGGGAATGTGTGCTTTGACAGTTTGCAGTTCCTGTTTCTTCCTGAGTGAGACTGGTGGTCTGGTTAGACTGTGCCACATACCACAGAAAAAAGTCCTGCCACAGATTTTCCTACAAAAACTTATTCTGAACACTTGGTGGGGAATTGAAAATGGGAGAAAAATCTAAAAGTGAAGTATTAAAGATGGTGTGGTTGAATCTATCGGCTGATCTGACCCATAAGAAAAGATGGGGAAACTTGTTTTATTTAGGCTAGCAAAACAGAAGACAGGTAATGTCATAATGTTACATAAATGAAGGTAAATGCCAGTGAGAAGAGATTATTTAAGCTAAGTGATAACATGACACACAGACAAAATCATGCTGACTGAAAGCCATTTTAGACTGCAAAGTAGAAGGAGCTCTTAATTTTTAAAACAGGACAGGCCTGGAGCAGGTGGGTTTTTTTGGTTTGATGGTTGTTTTGTGGGTTTGTTTTGGTTTTTTTCATTTGACTCAAGGATGACAAAAAACTGTGGTGGAGTTTGAGCTCTTCAACAGACTAGGTGAGATGGTTCCTGCCATAGCAGAGATCAGGTTCAAAATCTCAAGAACTCGCCTCTCGTTTAGGTTTTCTGTTCCCAGAGAAGATTTAGCAGGACTGTGTTCTACTCCTGTCTGTGCATCATCAGAAACAGAGATTTAGTTCACAGTAATTACCACTGTATAACTGCCTAAATCAAAGGGGGTGTTAGGTGTCTGCCTTTAAAGTGTCCTAGAACCTGTTGCAGTTCCTGGGAACTGGGATTAGTAATAAATTAAACAGAGATCCTAAAATAGCCTTCTAAAACTTAGCCCCAGGAATTGTCTGAAGTGAATTGGGTTTATTTGGTATCTAACATGGAAAAAATGCATACACTAGTGGCAGCAGTAATTAAACTTTCCAGAGTGATTACAAGTAAAACTGAAATCACATAATAAGCTTGGCTGTAAAACACAGCACACTACTTAAAGAACTATAATGATATATGTCATGGACCCGAAGCAATGCAATGTGGATGTTAATTATTTGAGCAGTTAAGTTCTGTAATTAAAATCAGACTTCTCTGATAGCTGTGGCTATCTCCGCATTCCTTTGTAGTGTCTAACCTTGATGAATATTTGCTGAACTAAATGACCACAGCTACAATTGAGAGAGACAAACACGTTTTGAAGTTGTGGAAGATGAGCTCATGCCAAGTGTGCACCATCCACAGCCTGATCCAAGGGCAGTGATTACTGCAAGCCTAGACAACCAATTTTATTTCCACGTGCTCTGAAGATACTCTCCACTTGCATTTACATTCAGAGATGACAGAATAAGTCCTTAGTTTTCCTACTCTGACTAGACATCTTTATAGTGGGTCTTTGCAAAGATGTGCTGTCAGCTGAAATTCATAATGTTAGTCACACTGTTGATTCAGCTATAGTTGTTCTGAAGTCTGGGCTATGTCTCCTATCCAGTTTCTTCCTTGCATATTCTTTTCTTTGAATTATTGCTGGTCTAGCACTGTATTAAAATAATTCTGTGTATGTATAGTATATTTTATAGTAGCATATGTATTTGCTTATTTTGCCAAAGAACTTCAGGAATAATTTTTAAGAATGCTGTACTTAACTAAAGTTGTACTTGCTACTGAAAACATTGGGACTTTCCAAACAGACCATTCATTTCTATGAGGTTAAGGTACTATAGGATTATTCCTTTAGCATGGGAAAGATGTAAGAGAAACTTTAATCATTTCAGTTTAAGCCCAGTTCGAAATGAGACTCTCTACTACACCTGATCCATAGCATTGGTGTTCATAGAATAAACAGTATTAAAATCAGAGCTGTAAGGACCTCAAAGTCAGTCAGACCATTCCCAATTCATAGTATTTATTTGGGAACCTTGATGTTATTAAACCTGTAAGGATTTATTGTGAGAATTGCAACTTCAGATGTGCCTAAAACCAGACCTAGGAGACATTCTTTACAAACTTAAAGCCTTGAAGCAATTTGATTTCTTTGGGGTTGGGAAGGCATAATTCTGGTTTGTTTGTTTGGGTTTTTTTAAGGGATCATCTCAAACTAGTTTTCCACTTAAATTTGACAAGAAAATGCCAACAAAAGCATATTAAAAATACTATTCTGTTTAGTATTTTATTCTGTGTTAATGTGTATTCTATTTTATATGGTACATGATAAAGCACAGTCTGCTCAAAGAAATTCAATTGCAGAAATCATGGTCTGAAGTGGTAAGCTAGGGATTTCTGATAAATTGAAATTAGCTAATTTGGAAAAGTGATATCTGGTATCGTTTTTTTATTCTCCTGAAGGAAAATTAGCATGTCTTTCTTGACATGTATTCTTGCTATCTGCTGATCTTGGCATTTAAGAATGCTTCAGAATAGGACAGGACAGAGTTAAGAGAATTTGGATGAGTAAATTCTCTTGTGGCTCTTTAGGAAGTTATAATCTGTAAAAGAACTTCAGTTGTGAGGAATCTCTTGTACTTAGAAGGCAAAAAGGGAAAACTAAAAGCCCTTATTGCACACAGCTTTCTATCTCACACACATGCATGCACACGTGCGCACACACCCACCCACCCCCCACCACCACCCCCCACCACCACCCCCCAAACA
>JAVJGJ010000001.1:20095877-20131066 GCA_035590215.1 Microhierax caerulescens | reverse complement strand
TAGAAAGCAGCCGTGCAGAGAGGGCCCTGGTGGTCCTGGTGGGCACCCAGTGAACACAGTCAACTGTGTGCCCTTGCGTGGGGACTAACAGCATCCTGGGCTGCGTGGGGAGGAGTGTTGCCAGCAGGTCAAGGGAGGTTGATCCTCGCCCATCTGCTGAGCTCTGCTGAGGCTGCACCTGGAGTGTGGGGTCTGGTTCTGGACTCCCCCGAAGAAGACAGATGTGGAGCTGTGGGGGAAGAGTCCTGTGAAGGACGGCTAATGTGATTAAGGGACTGGAGCATCTCTGTGAGTAAAAGCTGAGAGAGCTGGGCCTGTTGAGGCTGGAGAAAAGGTTCTGGAGATCTCATAAAGATCTACAAATACCTGAAGGGAAGATGCAAAGACAGAGGCAGGCTCTTTTCCTTGCTGCCCAGTGCCAGGACCAGACGCCGTGGGCACAAACTGAATCAGGAAACTCTCTCTCTCTCTCCCCCTGCCCCATAAGGGTGACCAAGCGCTGAGACACATTGCCCAGAGAAGTTGTGGAGTCTCTGTCCTTGAAGGTGTTCAGAAGCCATCTGGATGTGATCCTGAGCAACTGGCTTCAGGTGGCCCTACTTGAGACGACCTCCTGAGGTTCCTTCAAACATCAGTCATTCTGTGAAGTTACACTAAAATAAAGCTGCTGCATATGTTTTGTTTTTAAGAAACAAGTGCTTTGAATGCTTTTCTGCTAAGAAACTACGATTAGAAACACATCTGATTATCAAAATCTCTTGCAGGATAAACAAGAGCTGATTGGCACTGAATATTAGAGTTCAGAGAGGTCACATTTTCCTATTGTTGTGCCAAAGCTATTAAAGTTGCGCCTGAAACTAACAACTCTAAACAGGCAGTCTTTGGCTTTACTGTAAGAAAGATAGTCCTGTTCTTCAAAGTCTGTTTAGGACTTGCTGGTTTTAATAAAATCTGACTTTGCACAACTGCTCTTTAACATGCACAGTTATGGCTGGTTTGTGCTCTGTATTTCAAACAAAGAAGACAAAAGTAATAGTGATATGGACTTTTTTTTTTTTTTATTGCCTGCAGCTATGATTTTTCACTCTTAAGATTTTTGACCTAAAGGAATGAAGTCTAGGCACATGATCAGAGAACAAGTGATAAGGATCGAAGAAGATTTTAAGACCTGCAGCTCATGACAAACTACAGCGCTTTATAAACAGATTTACAATTAGCTTCTTAGTTATGTTCTGATGAGATTTCTGAGGACTTGAATTCTTGGTGGTTCAGAAAGAGAACTTAACCTTCCCCTAATATGCCTCATGTTCTGTCAGCTATGCAGAGGCAATGGAAAACATTTGTCAAAACAGATGGCAGCGCTAGCCCCCTGCCACTGAATACAAATGGTAAGTTCAAGGTCCAGTTAATGGCAGGTGAGCCAAGAAACATTTGGAGATTCAGTTTAACATTGAATATACCCCAAAGAATACACTATTACAATTCCAGGACTTCTTGGCTATGGCCAAACTCTGAATACTGCAAGAACAGTCATTTCATGGTTTATACTTCCAGCCAGAACAAAGAACTGCTGAGGTGTGTGAAAACTAAGATGTAGCAGTTAACATGGTTTTCAAGATTTTTGAAAAGACATGCTTGACAGCTGGTTCAGTCCAGCAGAACATTTTTTGCCCAGTGTTTCATGGTAGTCTACTACGCCATTAGATTGCTTTCCACATAAATATTATCTTAAAAGCAATTATGTATATAGAATATACTAAGAGACTAAATGTGAAAATATCTGTTTTTTCTATTAACAAAATGCTGGCATGTTACACTAAAGGAAGTTTCACAGAACAGTTAGGTAAAGCATGGAAACTATGATCTGTGTAGCTGAAGTGTTTGTAATTGCTGGTGGCATGACTACTAAAAGCAAAACAAAGTTGCAGAGATCTTGTTTTACATGCATCCTATGAAATAGATACTGGGATAATTTGTGCTTATTATGTTAATGAAAAAAAATATTGCTAAGATTTAAACAATTCACTGTTAAATAAGCAAGTGTTACTTGCCAGAGTTTGAAATATGAACACAGAAAAAGCTCCTACAAAGTGCAATAGTGACATCAGTGCTATGTATTGACCCTACTCAAGATAATGGTTATTTAATCATGTATTATTCTGTAAAGGTAGTTTTTCTTGTACAGAATGGATACAGTGCTACTCACTGCAATGCATTAAATGCAATTATACTACACCATGTCTGTCTCTCCCTTTGTACCCTTTGCCTGTATGTTAGTTATTGGGCATTGAACACCAGAAGTGTAGTGCTGTTGAAAACATAAATAACTTCTTAGTCGTATACGCTAGTGCCTGTCATGAGGTTTAGAATGTTTCTTCCCAGTCATTCCTTGCTGTGCTCCCTTCTGTCTTCTGCACACTGCAAGGGAGTGTACAGCCACAACTTCAGATAAAGAGGAAGGGCTGAAAGATAGCTAACATGCCTGACAGTTGTCAGACTACCCGCATTTGCTTTCCTCAGCTTAACGTTAATGACTTTATAAAGATTAGTTAAGGCTACCAAGCCTACTCTACTTTTTTCTTCTAGAATTTCTTGAACCTACAGCATAGCCTTTTAAACTGATAAGTGAAAGCCAAGTTATAGTTAACTACATCTTAAGCGAAGCTGTTAAACATCCAGTGTTACTACTTTTTTTAGAGTTGTAAAGGAGTGCATTATACCCTGTGGAACATGGCAGGCACTTTCTATACCTGTGGTTTCAGGTTGGGCCTCGAGACGATACTTAAAAACCAGCTAGCCACATAAAGATGTGAAATTCTTCCTCCTCCAAACTTTTTTGATCTTTATGCAACAGATTTGGCTAGGATGTCACCATTACTTCCCGCAAAGCAGAATTAGGAGATTTGCAGGAAAAAAAAAGCTGTTTTCTATAAGGAATTAGGCACTGAAGGTCAGTGCAAGACCAATAAACAGATGTTAACGCACCTCTAGTGGCAGTAATATTCAACTTTTAAAACACAGTATGTTCCAAAGAACTGTAGCAGATACACACTAAAGTACATAGAGATGTGGGAGGTAATCATTAATGCTAAGAATCTTGAGGATCTTCTTGACAGATAACAGCTTGCTGTTGTGGCTGTCTCAGGAGATTTGCTGTTACTTGGAAGCAGCACATTTCTATGCCTCTTCTTGACAGTACCTGGGTTTAATTAAGTCTGCTGTTAGCTAAATATCTCTATAGATAAAATCTATCTTGAAGGAAACTGCTGCAGAAATCCAAATTGGATGACAAAGAATTATGGTTGTCAAATTTGTTTACATAGTTATATAGATATTTTTTTCTTTTTAGTTGAGACTTTCACTGTGTAGTTTGACAATAAAAAGTTATTCCTGGACTAAAGCATTTGGAAACAATATAGGAAAATGGAGATGGATGTACAAAACTAGAAAGCAACTCCTTCAACTATATCCATCATTTAAAACAGGAAAAAAATATCTATAAGTGAATTGCATTTTCAGAAGTCTGGCTAAAGAACAAGGTATTTCTTGTTTTTTGTGAATGTGTATGGTACTGTACAAACCAAATGTTATTTTCCCTTAATACATCTCTAAACCTAGGTTCTTCCACTTTAATCTAACAGTGACAATAATACAACATTTTATTTCATGATTTTCTGTGGCTATTAATCCTATGAGCTTAGATCCCTTTGTTAAAACATAATTGAAATTTAGCAACCTGCCTACTTTATCCTTCTAGTCAAATTTGTCCTCATTTGACAGGGCTCCTTTCTAATTTTACCTTACTAAATTCTGTGAGAAAGAACAAAAGTAGTCTACTGTTTCTTATTATGCAGGGTCATTGGATCAGATAATTCAAGGTGTTATAGAATATCTCAGTGAATTCAGCTGTATGTAGTAAGCATTGCTGTTATTAGGCCATGTTAAAGTACAAGTGCATTACTGGTTCTTCTGTAAATGCCATCAATATGCTACGTGTAGCAGGTACCTGTTTTTTCCTGTAGAATATGGTTTTGGTTTTGTTTTGAATTTTAAAATGTACCCTGTCATTTTAAGTTGCTAAATGGTGTGATTTACTGACTGTTCTTGATGGATTATGTTTGCATCTCATGAGGGTTGCATGCAAGCTTTCTTCCCTTAAAATACAGCCGGTTCTAAGAAAACAGCATTATTCTTGTGAAAACAGCATTTCTATATTTCTCTTGCATGTTTCTCCTCAGCATCATCTTACTGGGAACATGTTTAATTTGCCAAAAGATTTCTGAACTCTGACTGCAAACCATTCTGTAGCCCACATTTCTCATGCAAATACCATATGACCTCAGGCAGGTAGAGAACTTCAGATTCTCTAAGCACATTATCTGCAACCAACTTTACAGTTTTCTGAATTTGACTGCTGCACATTCAAAGCATTGTTCACTTATTGTACTTGTTATTTAGTTAGACTCTAAAATTTCTGTCTAGGTAGTTTGCTTTCAATCTTACCTCAGTATTCACAACCTCATCTTGCTGAGAAGTCTTACCCAGGCTCCTTATCCTGAAAACTTGGGGCTTTTTATTTGTTTGATTAACTTCCATGGCTTGCAAGCAATCCAGCTTTTGTTCAGTTGGTGTTCGGTAGACTGGTGCATGCCTCTGCACTGCTTGGGCTTTCTTTAATTATCATATGGACTATAATATATTGTTTGTTTTGAATCTGATGTCATGGGAAAAAGTGTTGCTTGAGTCAATATGGAAACTTGCCCAAATACGTTCAAGTTGTTTCTTCCTTGACTGTAGTATCTGCTTGAAACTTTTCACTTGCCTTCTGATGGTTATTCCTGTTCATCCACAGGCTGTTTCCAATCCAAATATAGTGTTACTTGATTGAAAAAAAAAAAAAAAATCTCCAAGAAGCAGTTCTCTTTTTAGCACATTTAACAATCCCAACCAAATCCCTTCTGAAATGCCACGGTCCAGTTTGTCATAGAAGGTCACAGGCTTGCTAAGGCTGTCCCTCTGGACATTTCAGCAACTTCTGTGTCTGCACAGCTAGAAAAACTCTGCTGAAATGTGGAATGTTTTTCAGACCCTTTTTTCCCTCCCTCTGAAGCTGCTATGAGGAAGCAGTGAACTAGGGTACCCTTGTGAAAATCCTATTGACCCACAATTTGGAATGTACAGCCAGTTCAGGGCTGTGTCCTACATCAGGGTCCTATGCTTGAGGGGTTTTTCCACTGAAGCAGCCTTTCAGATAATATTTAGGAAGGGCTTTAAAAACACAGTCAAAGTGATTTTATTTGCTTGGCTGCCTAACTAAAGAATATTAGTCAGGGCAAACTAATGTAACTCCACTGATGTTATTAGAGCTTGAGTTATAACTGAAGAACAAGCCCTGAAATTCTAGGGAAATTATTATACAGGTTGAGTTTAAAAGACTCTAATGCTGTCTTACAGTGTATAAAGTGTTAAGATTGTTTCATACCCAACTAATTTCTAATTAACTTTTTCTTTATTAACTTTTCCATTATACTTTTTTTTTTTTTCTGTTGATGTCATAGTTTTGCTATAAGGAAACGAGAGCTCTGTTCAAGATAAGGCTCTCCTGAACTGTACCTTCAGATGTGTAGTACCTGCTCAGGACAAAAGGCTCTGCAGGCTTCAGGGATTGCATGTTCCTGGTGAAACATTCAAAAAAATTAAAATGTAACTGTTGGTTTTGTAAATACTAACTGGGGTTTTTCTATAACTCTTAACCCAGCTGCTTAAGAACGGATTTTCCTGGAGACAAAAAAGATACTGTTCTAAATTGAGGGTTGTCTCACTGCCAGTTTTCAAGCTCCTGTTATAAATCATTATGGCTCTTCAGAAAATAGATGAAAAATATGAATGTTGGCAAAACACTCCTTCACTGAGTTTGTTCCAAAAATGGCTGAACTATTTTCTATAAACTATTAAATAAATAAATAAATAAATAAAATCCAGAGTCTTAGAAGAAGAAAAAATTTCAACCTGGCTGGTTGAAGTGTGACATATTTGAAAACTAAAGTGTGTAATGACATAATTACTCAGACTGAACTGTCACTATCACAACGTGCTCACCTTTTAAGTCACATAAAGACTAAAGGGAAGGGTCGCGATATTTCCATTCTGTTTCTTTCTAACAAAAGGTACCTTAGTAGACAGACAAAAATCCTTGAACAGAACTGGATGCTACAGGACTTCATAAAGTGGATTCCAGTGGTGGAGTTGAATATAGTGTGTGTGGTATGTATTAGCTACCTGGATGTTACTGGAAAATAGGAAAAAAATGTTTGTATATCATATGTGTTTTTTAAAAGATAACAGAAAAGTAATTCTGGAAAGTGTAATCAACACTGACAAAGCTTTAAATTTTGCTTAACTTTTCCCAGGTTGCCTCCCAGCATGTAGCCAATTTGTCTGGCATTCATTAAACTATTAAAAAAATTCCTTCTTCTGTTTCACTAAACAAAAAACCCCCCTGTTCATTATAGAACAGTGGTCATGCTTTGCAAGTGCTGCAAAATATTTTCTGCCATTCTAGTTGTGTTGTGTGCTTTCTTAGTTTCATGTAAAATGACTTCATACTCTCAGAAGTGATGTTGGTAATTACTTTTTTTAATGCATTATGGGGTTACATCTACTTCAATGTCATCTGACAAACATTCGAATTATTATATAATATGGTTGGCTGAGGAACTACATGTAGGGAGATCTTTGGTTTTAGCTGGCTTTGGAGGATCTGCTGAAGACTGCAAAACCTGTACAGTGAATAGGGGCTAAGAGAGCCTGGCTTTTCTCAGACAGTAATCATCAGAAAAAGCAAGTGTGTAGTTTCACCAAAGAATTAAAAACTTGCTCATATATTATTAAAATAATGCATATTCTACTATCTAAAGCTCTTTGAACTCTTACAAGGAACTAGATTATAAAATAGAGACTTTGTTGAAGTCAGTCTCTTCCATACACACTTAGGCTGATGTTGAAGATGATAGCAAAACTTATTTAATCTACAAATAGACTCAAAATAAACAGCTACTTGGATGCGATCTTCCTTTTATTCAGAGGCTAGGATAGGGCTTTTTGTTAGCTTCTCTCATCTATTGCATTTCTAGGCCACCCATCAACGCAGCTATAGTTATCCCTTTAGCTGCTCCTATGTATATGATGATAAGAGAGAAACCAGGAGCCAGGCAGAAAATATATGGACTGTCATGACACCTTTTGGTGTGTTCAATGGTTTTTGCTCAGAAAAAAGTATCTGACCCTTAGGAATGTCACTTGGTAGTGACAAATGTGCACATATTCTGATGTTCAGAGGGATCGTGTCCTGAGATTTCTTCTTAGTTACAAGTCCGTATGACCAGTGTTTATAAAATAGTGGAGGCAATATCCAGGATATTTTTGCTATTTATAATTCCCATTGTTGCAGCTCTCTGGGGATGATTAGATTGGATGACTTCAGTGTTGTGATAGCTATTGATATAAATAACTTTCCAGAAGATTTCCTTATGACTTAGAACAGATTAGCCAATAAGAAAAACATTTATGAAGGAGCTTAGTTCCCTAGCTATTTTCTGAAAACCATACTAGGCACTGATCTGCATACAGAAGAGCTAAAAAGGCTGAAATTTTTGAGTGCCTAGGCTTTTCATAAAAAACCCAAATACATTATCAAACACTTAGGTCCCAATTTCAGAAGTCTCAGGCTCCTTAGTTTCATAAGAATTTCTGAACATTGTACTTTCTGAGAAGTTTAGAGAAAATGGAAGAAAGGCTCACCTAAATGAAAGCCAAAATAAACTGTATGTATACATTGATGATCAGAATCAAATAGTGTAGTTATCCAAAATTCTCCACTTACTTGAAGCAGACAGGAAGGTCTGCAGTTGGAAAAGGTCTTGCCTGTGAGAATTACAGCCTTTCCTGGTTTCAGCCAAGAAAGGAATAGTGGAAGAAGTGCCTCTCGCTCTATTTTGATACTTCTGCTTCTGATCTGCAAAGAAAGGAAGCAGAGGCATGGCATGTGTTTGGAAATAAATTAACGAACTTCTAATTGTTCTTTCATGTGGGTCTATTTCATTCTGTGTTTTGGCTGCAATTTTAAATTGTGTTTAAATTTGTGGACTAATGCTGAGGAATTGTTCCACTCTTTTCTAGGAGGACCAAAGGTTTCAGGTAGTCCAGAGCTCTACGTAACCAAAAGGTGAAACTGTCATTTTTCCTTGCTAAACATGAATTCACAAACCCATATACTCAAACTTTGTGTGCTTGCATGTTTGTGTGTGTACAAGTACAATTTGGATAAGCTACTTAGCTTACCTCTGAAAACTGGAATTCCTAGATGTGGTTGTTACTTGACTGAGAGACCTCAGATGTTCTAAGAATCTGTTCCTACATTTCAATGATTTCATCAACAGAAAACACTGGAGTTCTTTGACATGTCCTCACACGTGCATTTTTCAATTATGACTTCTGTGGAAAGCTGCTTCTAGTCCATAACAGGTGTGCAGATAGCGTCCTATAAAGATTTGCTTGATTTTATTGAAAAGGCAGATAGTGTGGCAGCAAAACACTCAAGGTGTTTGATGTAACTGTAACTCTTTAGCTTAAAAGAATGAACTTAGCTAAACATTTTTCCAATATGAAATGCTTGCCATACTGTGGGATGCTGTTTGCTGTGTGGAAACACAAATGTTCCTCAGCTAAATAGTGTTCTTTGCGCCTCAAAACTTTCAAGGTGACAGCCCTGCTTTTCTTGGAGAATATTTTAGAAGTGTTTCAGAGCCATCTAGAATTGGAAAACTCCAGAGAATGAGCTAATCCCTTGGCCAATGAAGTATGAATATATTTGAAATTTAGTAGAACTCTGAGACTTGCTGAAGTCTTCTAATGCTAATCAGTCTGCAAGACACTGCAGTGTGGGAACAAGACTGGCACCGTGTACTCCCTGGTGCCAAGGGAGTACAAGCCTTGCCTGTCATATTAAAAGCAGTGCGTTGCTTAAGGTAAATGAACTGCAATGAAACTTTCTGGAAAAAGAAAAAAAAAAAAAAAGTAGTTATGCTCACTTGCATAATGAAAATTTAGAGGATTACTTAGTGTATTTGCAGTGAAATAACTGTATGGTTGTGCTGAATTAGATCTGTGGTATGCTACTGTAGATGGTGGTGGCAAGTAGGAAATGCAACTGTAAGGTCACATGCAATCATCTACTTGTAACAGAATGTTTCTCTTAGAGACTGTAATCTGGAATGGTAAATTCAGCTTTTCAAGACTCTTCTTTTGTATTTCCGTTTAATCTAGCTGGTGTTGCTAGCGTTGATGTAAGCACTAGGGGATGCAACCCTATTGGGGCGAAAGAGGGAAGCTTCATTTTGTGAGATGTTATGCATAGTAAAAGACAATCCTTAGGTGAACATTTCATGATTATAGAAATACCACTCCTCTGGAAAAAAAAAAAATCCTGTTTTTAGAATGGGCCAGTCTGCTCTGCCATACTGCCCTAAGCACACAGCCTTGCCGCAAATAAAGGCAGTTTTTACCAGCAACAAACCTTGTAGTAATTACTACAAGTCACTTTTTGATTAGAGGAATGTATTCAAGCACAAGAGCCATGGCACCACTGGAAGTGGCTTGAAAGAGTGAGGGACATGGTCACTTATCCACCAGCTTAACTTAAAAGGTTGCTGGAAGAAAGTTTGCAGAAGTTAAGGTAGTCTCACGTTCACCCTAATTCTACAAGTGATTCTCAAAGAGACATTAAACCACCCATGCCTGCTGAACCACTCTTGCATTGTTCCTTTTCATCATGCCACATCTGCCCCAAGCTGCAGCAGCTAACAAAAGTAAAAGGTATCTTATGTAATATTCTAAAGAGTAATTTGATGAAATTTGTTCCTGCATCTACTGCAGACTGAAAAGCTGCTTGAGTTCTAGCCTGTTTTTCTAACCAAAAGTGCCTCCCTGACGTTTCTTCAGGACCCAGATAAATAGGCACTCTTCGTTTTTAAGGCATGTATTTCAGTATTGATTTTCAGTTCTACTCATTCCACCAACTCAATGTGTAAGAGCAGAGTTGTTCCCTCCATTCTTTCAGCCTTCAATTGTCTGCAAATGTTAGATGACTTGAGGTAGGGAGAGCATGCAGTGTCCATACAGAACACTGAACTAAGGCTATTTCAAAATGTGACTGGTGTAATGAGCTTAAAATGTCTCCATTTCCACCCTCTATAACATGTACTAATGCAGGTATCCTTACCAAAGGAAGTGCTTCTCATGTGGATATGGTAAACAAGCATGTTTCTCCATCACTGAATTCTGGGATTTATGAATTACTCTACCCACAACTGTTTTGCCTGTTTCTTAAAATTTCCTTCCTTGTTAAAGTCACTGATTAATGCCAATCATCATTATGCACTGGGTTTTGTTTAACGAGTTGCTACATTGATTGCCATGAGATACCTAATGTCTTCTCCCAGGACTTATTTAACAAAATACCTTTTGCCCATCAAATCAGGTACTGGATGAGGGAATTACTCACCCGAGGCCATCAGGTACTACTGTGAGCTCCAGCACATCTGTAAAAGGATGAGGGGAGAGACTTGGCCAGTGGTTTGTGTTCCCAGTCAAGTGTCATATTTAACCATATTTTTCTAGGAATTCTGCACTGGAAATAAAGGAGGTATTATTCAAAAGAGATATGATCCTAAGATATCAGGGAGGAATTTTCTTGCTTCCTCTGGTATTTTTTGAGCATGGGCAAGCTGGTGAGCTGAGATGCTACACAGACAGTTCCTTGATAGGGAAAACTGGCAGTGAGGAGGTGCCACCAGGCAGCCCTGTGTTCCTGCCTCCTTCTTCTGTGCTGCTGCTGCTCCCTGGTGCGAGGGAGAGGTCATGGTGGAAATCCATAATTTATTACTATAATATATGTATAATATATATATATATGGATTATATATAATATAATCCATAAGTTATTACATAACTCTTTTTCTCATGTTTGCTCTAGACTGACTGTGATAATGACTGAGAAAAAGAATATTCACTTGCTCTCATCTCTGTCCTTGTAACTGAGATTTGTAGTCCTCTATAAGAAATTTCATGTACAGACTTTTTTTAGAGATTCATTCTGTGAAACTATCCAGGTTCCTCAAAAAAAAAAAAAAAACCAACCCAAAAAACCCTTTTGTTCAAAGACCAAATCTGAAGCTAACCAATCCTGGCTGTCCTGCTTGATCTGGGTTTACTGCTTCCAAAACCCAGCACTTTTACAATCTGTATGACTCTACATGGGGTAATTTCCTATAGCACAAAAGCAATAGATTTTTTCAAATTAAGTTAGTTTTCAACACTAAAAGCTAATCAGAAGCAAAATATAGAAGAATGTAAATTTACACCTTTCCCACTTAGGCTTCAACAAAAAAAATTCTTACTTTCATGTCCTGACTTCTGACACACAATACTTTCAGATTCAATAGAATAAGTTGATTATATTGAGTTTAAATTTCAGAAGAAAGTCTTTTTGTTCCCCATTTTTGATCATATAACTTTCTAATTAAGAAAAAAACCTACAAATAAATCCTTCACGGCCAATCTTTATGGAAATTAAAAAAAAAAAAACAACCAACTATGAAAAGATGTTTGAATTGCAAATAGACACCTTTGCTAATGTATTCATAGTGCTGCCAGGCTTCAATTGCAGGTGGCCACTGTTTGAAAGCTTATCAAATTACCATTTCATCCCACTAACAGATGGTGAAGTAGCAGAAGGTGGGTCTCACTTTTCAGGGATCTGTCCTTTGTGGTGCCTTGACCACAGGTTAAAAGACTGAAGGTCATCCTGTGAAACATGGCAGACATTTTTTGCCTCAGTATCTGGGTGTAAGTGTGCTGGCTGTGACATTTGGGGGTAAATCACAGGAGGTTTGTGGTAAAGGTCTGGTATGCTGGTTTTAGGGGGTCTGGGAAGATTGTCCCTCATCTGAGCTACTATCATCGCTTCAAAAACTGACCCCTGTAGCAGAACACTCTTGGGCTCAGAAAAAAAGATATTTCTGAAGCATAAATTGTCTTTTGCTTTGTCGTGTATCTTAAATCACATGTGCCCCTCTAGAAGGTCTTCAAATGATGGTGAACAACAGGTTTCACCATGGTACTTGTGATGCACCTGTCTGATGGCCTTTCCTTGCTTCCAATAAGCAAGTTTGTCATAGATTTAGCAAGCAAATTAATTGATGTAGAAGTCCCTTGTTGTGTCTTTCCTATGAACCCTTTGTGTTGTGGTGTGTGGGTTTGATTTTTTTCTATGCTTTTTCTAGGAGACCTTACTAAAGTATTAATAAAACATCAAAAACACTGCAGTGGCTCCTAGGCTTTGATATTTATATTGCCTCCTGACACACTTCAGATAATGAGGTTTCTCTACATCAGTTTACATTATAAATTATTATGAAATTTAGTCTACAAAGAAAATGTACAAGGGAACATGTGAAAGCTCTTGGGCTTTTGTGATGGACTAAAATAGCAATATAGCCATAGTAATGGCTTTGTGGAACAGGGCCACTCTGAGGGCCATGGGGATAGATGGAGAGATGATGATAGAAGTAGTCCCATTACTAAGATTTCCACGGAACGTATGAAAACTGCAGCACCAGTGTGGAGAAATGTACAAATCTGGCATTTCTATTTGCATCTCTCCACACTGCTGTGATCAAACAAATGTGGACAGGGTAGGATTAGTAGCCTGCTCTCCAGTTGCCTTTGAGGCTATTTACCTTCATGCCCACAGAGATTCACTTGTGCTTGAGGACATCAATTATCCTCATCCTTTACATTTCCTTTGAATTGCTGAGGAAATGCTTTTCCTAAAATAATGTCCATTGTAGACCTGACCTGAGTTTTCTTCTTTCTTCTCTTGCTTGACAACCAGGAGGTCTGAATAGTTGTGGCATGTGTGCACTTTCATTTACATACAGAGAAAACAACTACAAAAATGTTGGAACACTATCTGAATAATAATAACCTTCAATTTGAAGGTAATGAATTATTCTTAATTTTATCCCCACTATTATGTCTCTGATCACATAGTTGCTATTGATTTTTGTATTATTCTGTGCCAAGAAACTGGATAGTATCTATAAATCTGTTTAAAAACTTGAGGTGAGGAATTTGTGCTCTTCCAGATGGTTTAGGTATCGCAGAAATCCTACAGTTTATTAAGGTGATGCAGAAAATAATTTAGTTGCCTTTTGATGTCAACAATGATGATAGCTTGAGCCCAGCTGCTTTAATCTGTCTCTGGTGGCTTTTACTCCAGCTCGAATATGGAGTGTGAGAGAGAACTGGGTCTAAGCAGGGACACCCGTCCAGACGTAAGCAGCTTGTATAACAGCTCAGTTATTGCAAAGTATATGGATGCAAAAACAGAGCCACCTGTCTTATGTGTTCAAGCTGAAATCTGAAATACCAGAGGTGGTATAGGTAATCTGACTTCTCTGCACAAGACCTGCTTCTCTGCAAGTGTGGGGGCCCAAGGATTCTTCCTGTTTGTCTAAAGGAGTCCCTCAAGGCTCTGTACTCTGACAGGGAATAAATAATTTAAGATAATGAAAACAAAACTTTGAATCAATTGCCTATGCTCAAATTTCAGAAGGAGGGTCTTCCTAATGTCAAGGGTCTTCAGTTCAAAGTGTGAATTTTCAGGTTATAGCTGAGCAGCTTCAGCATTTATGTTTCCAGCTGTGGTAAACTGTCATCTTAAGGGATAACTCTATGTAGAGAAACTGAGGGTCAAGAATTAGCACTTGAACTGCTAAGCCTGGTTTTATGGGTGTGTTTGCTGTGAGGAAGACTAAAAGCAGAGCTGATAAATACACAAATTTTTCCTTTAGTGCTCTTCATCTTCGTGGTGCAGATCTGCAGTTGATACGTGATTGCTAGTTTGCTCTGTGTATGACCTTGCATAACAAACCAGCTGAATCCAAATGCATTTTTCATAGCTTCCTCTCCTGTTCATGCTGCGGTCTTCTCTCGCTGGAAGGAGCTGGCATGTCATTGAATTTTTTTGCAAAAGTGATGAGTTCCTCTTGAAGTGGTAAATCATAAAGTCATAATAAAATGCAACAACCAAGGCAGCTGACAACATGTTTTAGAGGCAGCTGATAATGAAATGAAAAACCTTTCAGTCTAGTTGTTCTCAGACTGCTAGTGTTAAATCTGTTCTGTAACTGCTGCCTGCACAGATGTAGTAGGAATTCACCTTTCCTTGTATTACTCTAAAACAAACATCACTTTGTGAAAGTGGATAGTTTAAAACAAGTGTAGTGCTCCACATGTATATGTTTGAAATATTGATCTTTAGACACCAGTACATACAGTAAACTATTTTTGCACTGTGTTCCTTCCTGCAGTTTTAACAACTTTTCAAACTCAGTTCTGAATTAACTTTGTGCTTTTCTGGATGTTTTTTTTCTTCCTTTCCTTTTAAAAGAGTATACTCATTATAATAGCCATACATAATTCTTTCAGAAATTATGGAGCATATAAAGCTCCAAATTTCAAATAATTAAAAAAGGTTTGAAATTTAAATTAATGCAACAAAGACAATTATCCAGAATTCAGACGTGTGCAAGTGCTTCAGGCTCTGTGGTAATAGATAATCTGCAGCTTTTAATGAAAAATCTTGGTGTACCTTTTAATTTCAAGCTTACAAATAGTGGCCTTTTATCATAATCAAAAGATGTTCAAGTTATCTGCTGCCTTACTTTGATTCCCCTGGCAGTATCTTTCAGGAGTTCTCTTAGTTCAGAAAAAAAAAAAAAAAAAAAAAAGTCTTTGACACATGACTAAATGCCTTAAGGTATGGAAGGGCACTGCTCTCCTTGCATAAACAGGGAATGACAGCAGCAGACAGGAGGAGAAAACTTCAGGATGAGTTGTGGGAATTCTCTAGATGCATTCTTCTTTTCATGATTGGTTAATGAATTGATGGCAGTGGGATTCAAGGTGGAGTGTTTTTCAACTTATTTCTAAAAGTGAATAGCTATAGTGCTTACGTGAACTGCATAAAATGCTTCTGTTCAGATGCTTTAATGAAAGTCATTGGATACCAGGCTCTTCTCAAAGTGTGACCCTATCAGTGTAGTTCTGAAAGAAGATTGAATCAATCGGGTGAATACAGACATCATTCATTCTGGTAATAAAGTAACACTGCCTATCTGTGAGCAATCTGAACGGCAGTAACTTCATAAAAATGTATTTTACAAAATAAACACAAAGAGTTGGTAGCTATTGTCACTGGATAGAGATCTGTGTAGACCCCTGTGACCTCTCTGGAAATTAGAAAGCAGGTGGAGAGTGACTCCTATAAATGCTCTTCCTTTCATGCTCAAGCATAACCTCAGCATTTACTTCCTTCATCTTAACAATCCAAATACTTAAATATGACAGAAAATTACTAGTTCCACATTTAATAAATTACCACTGTGGCTTTGATCATACCCTGAAGTATCAGCTAAGGCTTTGTGTCATGATTTGTCATTTGTGTAGCTGCCAGGTGCTCACGAATTTGACTATGAAATTTGACAATAAAAGCATTGTAGGAATTTATTAAGAAGTCTTAGTTTGTTTGTTGATCTTTATCTTATAATATGTAATCTTAACTACTTTTATACATAGCTATTTACATGTTATTGAACTAAAAGCAAGGACAGCCAAAAGTAATTATTGCAATGGCTAGTCCGTTCCTAAATTCCCAAAGATCTGAATGACAAAGCTAATTTTCCAAATACAAGCAGAGTGTGCAAGGACTAATTATTGTATTTGTTAGGAAACCATAGTAAAGTGATATTCACTTTTATAGATGCCCATTTAATAACTTCAGTGCACCGGTAACCTTACACTTGGAAGAAAGTATCTCAGCAGTACCTCCATAATTAAGATTTCAGCTCCCAGTGTCAGGCTGCCTCCAGAGAGTGTGCTGTCATAAGTCCAGACACATTTTTGTGATATCTGATACTGTTGTTTCAATGCAAGAGGCAACTTCATATTCAGCTGGAGCAGTGCAAACGATAATATTATGGTATGACAGTGTTATTCTTTTAACCGATGGTTTGTACCTCTAACAAGGAAAGTTTTATGAAATTTGTATTGGCTTCATTTACAGAAAGTGTACTCATTTAGTGGTTCGCTTTGACATAACTTTTCTATTTTACAATACTGCTTAGTGCATAGGAACAGTACTGTTTAATTTTTTTTTTCCTTTCCTTTTATTTTTCTTGCTTTTGTCTTTAAAAAGCTCCAAAGACTTTCTGTGTACAACGTGGTTTGAAATAGAAAAAGATATTAATTTTGAACAGGCATTTTGTTTTATTAAGTATCCATTTCAGGACTCCTGTGTATTTATTGGTGTGAATGGCACAGCTTCAAAGGATAAAGATAAATACTGCATTCCTAGTGTTGAAAACAACCTACTGTCAGCAGAAAAGCTTTTTGAACGGGTTAGAGCCTACATCCGAGGAGTTATTAATTTCTAATATCTCTTAGGCTATCTCTTTTCTTTTTAACTTGCTTTACTGAACATAATTTGCTACAGCCAAAATAAATAGCACCATCTTGTCCGGAGTGGGAGCCTTGGGACAAGGGAGCACTGGCACTGGGTACTCTGCCTCTGCGTCAGAGTCCCAGGCTTGTGCAGAGTCATACTCGGGCACCCAAAGAAGTAACTAACCTGCTTTTCACTGATGTCAGTATCTTCTGTTTGCAGTTACCTGCAAATCCTTGAAATCTGGTGTAAGGGCCTAACATCTAATTTATGAGCTTGGGAACTTAGGTCTGGAAATTTTGATTTAACTTTTTTCAGTAGTGGGAGTGCCCATCTGCACACAAATGTGAAAATTAACCTTTCTGAAACAGTCTTTTTCTGAAAGTGACCTGCAGATAGAAATTTGATCTGTAAAGATGCCCTCTAATTTATTAAAATTATTTTTATGTTTTTCTTTAATTTTTTTCTTTTTACCAAGCTTAGGCTAGGATGTGAAAATCAGTCTATGCTCTAACTGTCTATTACACCCTACCCTGAGAAGGAACATTTTGCAGCCTACGCCAATGTTATTGTGTGAGGCAGACAAGAGCCTCAAGCTTGTGGTAGTCACACAGTGCCAACAGGTGATGATGATGGAAGCAAGCGATCGATCTGGGTGCGTGACTGCTGTGTCCTGGCAGGGAACGGACTTGTCCTCATGCTTTTCTGATTCTACAGCAAAGGCCAAACTCTGTCCTCCGCTTGGGTTATCTCATTGTGAGTCCAACAACAGCATTGTGTGGCCAGCGCAACTCACAGTGAAACTGCTTTCTGCAAAGATTCCAGTAATATTCTTGTGCTCTGAAATTCTCTGGTATTTCAGTAACACGGCCCATATCTTCGTGATGCTGGTTTGTCCCGTTTGCTGCTGTGATACTTCCCACCCTTCCCAGGTGAAGCAATAGGAAACAGTGTATGTGTAGAGGTAACATTAAAAAATACTTGCATGTAGTAAATTGGTCATTTAGGGGAGGGGAGAGATAAAAGCATGGCGTTTTATTTTGGTGCTGGTTTCTTCTCTTCTTTCCATTGGCTCCATGCCTCTTCCTGAGGGCTAGGAGGAACTGCCCAGCACTGTGAACTCGGCTTGGCTGTGAAGCATCAACAAAGAGCTGTATGGATCAGTGTTTGGAAATAGACTAAAAAAATATTTACTTGTTGGAAAAGGTTATAGACATTTTTCTTTCTGTCCCGCTCAAATTTCAACAGTTTGAGCAGGATCCACAAAACACCGTTCTTGAAATCAAGCTCCTATACCTTGATTTGACATCAAGAAGACACAATGACAGTTCGTCTGAATTAATGGACTTGAAATCTATTTTTCTCTGAGAAATTGTTAATATTATTCCTTATGCTAGAATCAATTGACAGATCACAGAAGTGGATAACGCATTCTCTAACATTATGTTCTCTGCTTCTGAGGAAATACCGAAGACAAAATGTTCAGTGTATTTATCCTCAGAATCCCTGCTGGACTCCAAAGACTTCCACAGCTGAGGGAATAAAAAAAACAACTGCGAAAATTTCAAGTTCAGACTCCTCAGTAAGAAAAAGCAGGAGTCTTCAGTTCACTCCTTAGCAGATTCTTAATCCTTAGAAACAGGTTTTTAGGTTTTTTTGGAGGGTGGGGTGGAATATTTTTTTTTTTTAGTGTTTCAAAATAACTTTCATTGTAATGTAATACCCCATTTGGGTAGTTACAAATCTTGAAGTATCACAAATAAGGTTTCAACAGTGAGTTGCCTGAACAGACCCCTTGAAAGAGTTTTCAGAAAGCCAAATTATTTCCATAGGTGAGGTGAAACTTAAGTGGAAAAAATATTTAACATTTTTGTACTTCCACTGAACCTCCATTTTTCATTTTTGTCCCATGTGGAATGTTTTCAGCAGCTCAGAAGACAACAGACTCGGGTGTCTTCCCAAGACCTCAATGGCTGCATGAACTGCAAGAAAGAACTTGGTTCTTTCTCTCCTAGCCCTGCTTTTCTTTGAAGCTGAAATCATATTCAGTGTCATTGCTAAGAATTAAATTAATCC
The DNA here is from genome assembly GCA_035590215.1 of Microhierax caerulescens. Classification (NCBI taxonomy): domain Eukaryota; kingdom Metazoa; phylum Chordata; class Aves; order Falconiformes; family Falconidae; genus Microhierax; species Microhierax caerulescens. The sequence goes on along the minus strand of JAVJGJ010000001.1, from coordinate 20,112,426 downwards.
TTGTGAAACAGGATTAAGCTTGAACCCTGTATTGATTTTAGATTTCCTTTCTTCCTGAGAAATAGGTGCATATGAAATACCCTTTAATCATGCATCAACCGAATTATTTTTTTAATGAACACATTAAGTGGCATCTTTGAATTCTTCATTATTAAGGGAGTCTAAGGTAGTTTATTTGTAGGTATATATGCAGTACAAAGGATTTTTTGCAACTTACTGGGTATTTCATATGTAATGCATCTGAGCAGTAACCTTAAGAAAACCTTGGTTAAAAAATTCACAGTCTTTCACAGAGTTAAAACCAGGAGGAAAAGCTGTTAATGGCAAAAGAATAATAAATGTTTAATCTAAGGAATGGTTTTGTAGCTTGTGGCTTTGCATTAGTTGTAGCCATTCATGGTAGCCTCCATTAAATGCACACTCAAGAAATCACAAATTATACTATTTTGGTGTTGATGAAATATTTAATGGATCTATTAGCAAAATATTTAATTGGAAGGATCTAGGACAGGGTCCCTGGTCATATCCTGAGAGAGTAATGAAAAAGTCTTCTGCTAGAAAACAGATGTCTCAACACAATTCTGTTTCATGGAAATGTTTGAAAGGGTTTGTTTTAATTCTTCATTGAAATAAAAACAGATTTTGAAGCCTTGAATGCAGTCACAAGCTGGATTTGTTCCCTGGCCAGCTCTGCCCTTCAGCCTGACACCAGGTGTCTCTGGTGCCCGCCTCCGAGGTTTCCCTTCAGTCGCATCCTCCCTTGGCGGCGGCGGGGCAGGGGCAGTGCTGGGGAGCAGTGAGCCCCACTCTGTGGGGAGAAGGGCTTTTCTGGTCTTTCTAGTAGAAGTCAAGGAGCAACTCTCCTTACACCTTGAACTGTGAGGTTTTAGGTATGAAAGGGGGATGGTAAGGAAAAGGAAATGGCGGGAGAGGTATCCACTGAAGAAATGGAAAGACAAGAGTCCTATGGAAAACAGGGAAACCAATGTCAGAGTAAATTGGCAGTAGCAGTGCAAATTAGCAGTTCTAATATCCTGTAAAAGGATGAGACTGTATCATTCACAACGGGAATAACATATAAAGCATGCACACCCCGGGTATGAGTCACTGTGTGTTACCTCCTAGCTGACACTCTGCCTTGCCCCTGATGTGTTCTACCTCATTACCCATCTTGTATGGTGACATCGACATGTGTGGTCACTAACACCTAACATGAGGCATGCCTGGGTGGAAACTAGCCTCGGGCAGGCAATTGGTTTGACTGGATTTAGTCTTGCTCCTGGGAGCAGCCCTGCTGGGCCCCAGACCTGACCATACTGGGACCACTTCTAGCTTAGTGCTAGGAAAAAACTGACTGGCCTTTGATCTTTTTCTCCTTTCCTATTCCTTTTTCTTTTCTGCTATTTACACTCTTAATTCATTCCACTCTGTTCCCCTTTTTTCCTTTTCTTTTTTTTTTTTTCCCCTTCCATATTTCACACTCTCTTCTCCTCCTGTGTTTTCCATATGCTTTCTTTCCTGCTTCTTTTTTCCTATGTTCTTCCCTCAGGCCATGACAGCTTTTAGTTACAATGAGAAATAACATATTGTGAAGGTGCTGTATTTTTCCAACCTCTTCCCATACTCACTCCGAGTTTGGGAGCAAAATGTTCCTGGTGTGCTGCCAGCTGAACCTCTTGCAGTGCTACAAAGCTGGCTCCCTCCCATGCGTGTACTCCAGGGATGCACTCCCGCAGCATGGGCTTTTTGTCGGCTATTTCCTACGTGGCTGCTTTCTCTTCCTTTCTGGCACTGGACTGAGCAATTATAAATCAAACTGTTTAGAAAAACTGTCCTTAAAGACCAGAGGTAGCAAATCTATTTGTCAGAACCTGCAGCTTTCTGGAGAAAATGACAAAACCTTTATTACATTGAAAATGTACGTGCTATTGCCTTATATTCTGCATGGTGGTTAGACCTATTTGAGACAACAATATAATTACTGCATTCACTCTTTTGGATGGGTTGGGATGAAGTATCACTATACTAGCATTTTCTTTCAACTTCAGGATTATATGGGGATCTAACTGTCATCTACTTGTGTTAGCCAGGCAAACCCAGACCATCTTCCTTACAATATATTAAGAAAAGGCTGTAAGACTATTCTGCTGTAACTTCTGACCTCTTTCTTGAGCAGCTGTTCACATCTTTTAAGTTTGTAGGCTTCTTACTGGACATTTATTTGCGAAGAACAACAGATGCCATTTATTACCCTGCCCATCCTAAAAATTACTTAAGCCTTTTAGCATATTTCTCCAATTAGTATATTTTTAGAATATAACTTTTTCTTTCAAGTGCATTCTGGAATTGTGGAAATATACTGCATTCAGCATTACTCTGCAAACAGAAAAAATGATGCATATTATTTGGAGGAAAAAAGGCATGGTAAAAACAGTAAATAGAACAGAATGAAAAGTAAACGCCTTGCTCATGTGAATGCTAATGTGTAGTTTTAAATCATGAGATACTGGTCCAGTTTTGGTTCTTTAAAATTAGATTTCTTTTAATATAAAGAGGCAGTAAGATAAAACATTCTGTGGTGTCTGTCAGTGAAGGGAAGGGCATGAAGCTGGCGAAGTGTTATGTAACATGTCCTATAAACAATTCTGTATTTATAGTACTTTATTAGTGTGTCTTCCTCCTTTTGCTGAGATTGCAAGCCTGAAGGTCTATTCCTTATATAGCAGGCAAGCACTGCTTTACCTTGGCTCTACTGTCAGCATTTAGGCTGTCCCAGCATGTCTTGTTCTTGGCTGTGAGCTCAGAGAAGAGTTCAGTATACCAAAGAGTTAGCGGAGTCCCACATCTTTACTGAACTTCGTCACAAAAGCAGTTTTGTCTTTGGCGTTCAGATATTTTGGGAAGAGTTTAATTGTTTATCTCAAAGTAAAAGGACATATTGATAGTAAACACCTTACCTCTGTTTTTTATTGGGTTAATTTCTTCAGGTGCGTTGTTTCTAGATGTATGGTAAGAAGAAAGAAAACACAAGCCTGTGAGAAGCAGCTCAAATCTCCTTTTCCAGGCCAGGCTGTGAACAGCCCTGGCGTGTCTGGGCAGGACCTGGAAGAAGTTTCCTCTACCGTGACTCTGCTCATGTGCTTGGGATATAGTGATCCAGCAGGCACTTAGTCACACAACAGGTCTGTGGTAAGCCAGCAACGCTGCCCTAACAAGACCCTCTTTCTACCTCCCAGGGGACCCTAAAAGCTGAGCTGGCAGGGGCTCCTGGCAGTACTGCCCACAGCAGTGCAGCCCAGCACTCCCTGCGTCGCTGCACCAGGGCAGGATACGTGTCTTCATTGTTGACATGCCAGTTAGAAGTCCTTGTTTTAGCATAAAACCCACAGAGGTGGAATGTTTTAGGTTAAAAACTGGGCTGCAGCAGTGGTGGCTGAGGCAGAGGAACAATTCTTGATCTGTCCCCAGCCACTCACAGCTGGATGTGCAGAAACATCTTGGACAGATGAAGCAAAATCCTCTAGGATTCATCTGTCCAGATCCTTCATCAAGTAACACCCATGTCCTACATGCAGCTACTCTTTTTCATTTGAGATTTATTCTCTTGACTTCTAGAGACAGTGGCACTCATGACCTTTTCTGGCCTTGCACTGCACGCAGTTGCTGCATGCTCTGCCTGTGGCCAGATCCAAATTGTGAGCATATGGTACTTCCCATTAATCTTTTCAATTATTTTTTAACAAGCTTCTGGCTGACTGGTTGGATGATGCCATCTCACAGCCATGTATCGGCTCTAGCATGGCTACTTAGTCACTAGGAAATTTTGCGTGCCAAACTGTCTAGTTTTAATTGTCCATTTTCTTTTAGAAAATTCAAACCAGAGGACATAAATGCATAAAGCAAGAGTGTGAGGCAAGAGGGTTTTAATTTGTTTGCTTCTCCAATATGCCTGTAAGTAATTTGCTTTTAAACAGAGGCAACAGTCCACAGGAGTGTGCTCAGGCTTAACATTTGGTTACTGGGAAAAGATGGATGAAGGAGCTGGAGCTGGTCCCTATGCTTACACCCTTTAACTCCAGGCAGACTGGGCACGTTCTAGCCTCCCCCTCTGTTTCATATCTTTCAAATGGGACATTTGTCTATTATTTTCTCTGTTCTTTTATTAGTTTTAAAGCATGCAGTTTAGTCTTTACAATTGGTGATTGTTTCAAGTGAAGAGCAGTGGACTAGAGGAACTGCCCTTCAGTAAAATGCAAGGTACACTTAGCACAGGAATTAGCTCCACATCTGCAGGGAAGCTATTTAAATGTAGACCAACACATATTTTATTAGCTGTTAGGTTGCTTAAGGAGTCATACACTCCAAATAATAGTAATTCTAGTTAAATTTAGACATATATCAAGTTAGCATGTTAAATAATTTGAGGAACAGATGTGTTTAGAAACCACTAAGTTATACGTAACCAGCTTGTGCCTGTAGTTGCAATGGCAACAGTTCCAGCACTTCTGTTTGAGAAGCACAAGGACTGCCCAGGTTACTTGTATAAGAAAGGCACAGGAGGCCAAGTGGGTCTTCCTGTGCTGGCCCCAAGGGATTTTGATTGTATCCTAGCGGGTGGATGACCACAGGCATTTTGCCTGTCAGGCACAGTCTTTCCAGCATTCCTGATGGGTGTCATGAACTTCAGCACCATCCCCCACCAAGAGGCATGGCTTGAAGTTGGAGCATTGCCCTCTTGTCCCTGATTATAAAACAACAAAACCCTGGATAACTAGGAAGGAATTCCCTTTTTGTTCTGTAAGCATCTTGGGTCAAAGGCCCTGTAGAAATTTAAATTATGGTTATTGTTTAATGTTATTCTTAGTAGGAGATGTAGGCAAAATCCTTTCAAACAGGAAGTTCTTTTGTGGCTATCTTCTGAGCAACTCTAATCACATTACATTTTCTCTCTCTTCAAAGATCCCAGAAATATCTCTCTTCACGTTTAATATTTGAATGTGTTTATTGTGCTGATGGCGATTTACCTGCAAATTGTAATTATGGGAAATTCCTACAGCTTGTGACAAAGTGCACAGAACTGGTCACCACAACAGGTTTTTCCTGTTTCGAGTGGCCCCTGACTCATTCAGAGAAGTCAAGACCTTTCCTAGGGAAACAGAGCTCTTTGCCAGTGATTATTTTGTTACTGCAGCAAGTGAAAAAAATCTTTTCAACATTTGGGAAACGAAGATTCATTTCTAGGGCTGCTTCTTCCATGCTTTCTTGGTGCCTTTTTGATTTTTAAACTGTCATATATTACTTACTTTTAACTGGCAGAACAATAACTCTGAGCTATTTTTTTCTGAAACTAACTGTAAAGTAGCTCTACAAACATGGAATAGTTGTATCAGAGTTTGGAAGAGTTAAAGCACATTAGAAATTACAGCCTATGCCTGTTTGTTACGGACATACCTGGTTCCACCATGGAAGCCAGGGGTTCATTTTCATTATCTGAGATGCTGGCCAGGTTTCTGTTTCTTCATCCTTGTCTGGTTTCTGTGGACATCTATTCCTTCTCTTGTTCTCCCTCCACATGCATTTAGGGTCTCTACCAAATGAAATGTCATTTCAGCTATGTGACTGTGAAAGTGTTTCAAAATGGTAGGTAACAGGCTCTCTGTACTATTGTGCAGGCAAAGTGGAGACTATTAAAGCAGTATTAAGCCATAATCCAGTTTTAATATGATTGTGGGAAAAAATACTAGAAAAGCAACTATGAGACTCAGTACAAATATTTACCTACTGCACACAATAAATTTGCTCATAACAGGCTGGGATTCCACTGCCCACCATGGGCAGTTCACAAACCAGCACAGCCTGGTAGCTTTGTTGTCAGCAGAGACACTTGCAGAAGACAGAGTACTAGCTGAGTGCAGCTGCATTTATTAAGTATTAGAAAGACAAGATACTTAGTTCCTAGAAACACAAAAAGAGAAATTCTGTCTGTGTGGAAAGCATTGAGCCCTGTTGAAATCATGGGTGCTAGTACTGTGGTCATGGTTCCTGCCAAGAGCTGGTTATTGTGGGGTTTCTGCCCTGCACCCCTACAAGGTGCAAGACAGCTGCTGCCATTCAGAGCATCAAAGAGCTGACTTAAAAATAACTGTTTCTCCCCAGTTCTAATTATCTTTCTTGTAAGCACCCTACAGACTTTTCTAAGCTAAGGCAGCATCCTAGGACTGTCTTGAGAGCTTCAATGCTTCCTAGAGTGTCTTCAGGACATCATGAGATGTCCCTATCATATCACTTCTGCTCCCAGGCCAGCCCTGCCGTTAGCAATGTGGTCATGGGAAGGTGGCTTTGCAGCTGTATTTTGAACTACTTGCAGCAGAAAGTTCTTATCCAGTTGGATAGCGAGGCCACAGCCCTGTAAACCCCTGCAATAAGGACACGGTCCCATTCAGCCCTGCACAAAGATTATCAGTTAGTAAACATATGCATTAACTGCCTGGACTTATCCCTTACTTATTTCCCCGTGCGTAATAGATCTAATAAAAAAATTCTACAGTCCACTTAAAATGAACACCACTGTAATGAGCTTCAAGTGCAGCTCTGAAGGTTATACATTCATTTCTGCTTCAGTTGTATTTATAAAAGCCTTTGTATTGTAGTTTAGCCTATTTAATTTTCCTGCTTTTGTAAACACTTATTTACTTTTTTCCTGTGGAAAAAAAAATAATATATGAAACCATCAATTTATTTTTTTATGTTTTAATGTGCCAAAGGTGGTCTTTTAGGCTGTATTTTGAAGCATAAAATTTCTTCCATAAGGAAGGTGCTACCAAAAGATATCGTAGGTGAAGGGATCTTTGTATCTAAAAGTCATGTTGATCATGAGATCAGATAAGTTATTTATATTTAATTTAACACAAACCAGAGCAGCTATCACATTGTAAATTCTCTCCAAAGAAACTGCTTAACTCAGATTTCAGTAAAGTCAAGAGGCTGTTTCTGAACAATAGTATGTGTTAAACAAAATGAAAAAAAATAGCAAATTTATTACTATCTTGATATATAATAGATTTTTAAGAGTGAGTAATTTTCAAGGCAAGTTTCATTGCAGTAATATATCTGTGGGAATAATTTTTGCTTAAAGATTTAAGCTTAAACTTCTCTTTTTTTTATCAGTCATAATGAAAACACTACTAATAAGTAAGTATAACTTAAAGTTCATTTTTATGGAATTAGCATGGGCCTCCTGTTATCTTGGAAAGAGCACAGGTTCAGCTGAAATTAAGTTTTGGGCTAAAGGGTATGTTTCTATTTTAGCTGTCCTTTAATAGCTCCCTATTAAATTAATGTTATATAAACTAAACTTTATCATAGTTCTGTTTTTTTTATGCATTTTTTGGTCAGTATAATAAAGATATGGCATTTAACGACAGAAAGTAATGAAATACAAGCTGTCAGAATACGTGGCCAAATCTTCTTTTTCAGCTTAAAGTTCATTCGCGAAAGGAAGAGCAGCTCTAGAGGGCCAATGGAATTTCTGATTCAGTGGCCCTGTCAGAAGAATGAGATATGAAATCTCTATGAAGTGCTCAGATACCACCACTGTAAAAGCAATACAAAAGTATGAGAAGCCCAACCACCACCAGACCCCTCTGAATGAGAAATATTTTGTAATTCTACCAGATCAGACTTGGAGAAGAGGGGAAAGCTTGAACCAAGCTTGAACACAAGGGTCTGAAGAGGAAACACCTCAGAGAGGTGCCAGAGCCCTGGAGGAAAGAGGCCATGGAAGAGACAGAGGCCATGACCACCTTCCTGCTCAGCTGTTGAGACTGAGAATGAAGCAGCAAGTGCTTTGTTAGACACTTGGGGATACATACAAAGAAGTTTTAAACTATGCACAACCAAATGTTTCTGTCACCAGTCTTGCATAAGCTGTGAAATATTTGGGAATGATCTTCCTCATTTTGGTCATAGAACAGTACACTTACTTTTGCTTTATTAACAGCATCCTATTAAGTAACACAGTCATCTCTTCAAATGTCCTTGTGACTTCATGTGTGGATTATCTTACTTTGCTAATAGGTGTTCCCTCATATTTTTTTGATACAGAAATGTGCTGGCTTACAGTAAACTGATATTCTCATGCTTGGTATGTATAAGCCTTCCACTACAAATAGCATGTTTAATTTCTGCCAGACACCTGCAGAAAAATTGCAGTCATAGAATGGATGGCCACTGAAGCGACACTCCCTTGGTTTCTTACCTGACACCCTATCTTCTCCAGCATGTGAATTGGCATTGGCATTGGCATGTGCTCTGCATTTCAGAAACCCAGTAATTCCAATTTAATGCCTTTAAACTGTTGTATTTGCACCAGTGGTAATTATTATTCTTAAGGTATTTTGGGCATGTGTCTTCCAAAGGGTATGCTAAAGCAAGGAAAGAGATTTAGGAGATGAATGAGGTAAATTACAGAAACAAAATAAGCATCTAAACCTTATTAAAATGGGTTAAGCTCAGGGGAACTTAAGCCCTAGGTTTTAAAATAATTCGGAAGCAATGGAAGGGGATCTTTCACACCTTAGGAGCAACAGCCATAGAATCTATCAAGCAAACAACAAAAAAGACACTTCTATTCAACATCAAGTTGCAAAAAGAACAGGAAGAATGTTTCCTGTTGTATGTACATTTGTGAAGGACTCCTAATGACCACTTTGGAAGTAACAGGAAGAAAAGTTTCTTACTGACAGGCAGTGCAGTTTCCCAAAGGACTGCATGATATGATAGTGGTTATTAATGACATTGGTGTGCTAAGAATCTGATCTATTTGGAGAAGACTGGTAAGGATGCGTGGTTCTTGGTCGTGCTGCTTTTGTATAAGATTTCTGCTGTTAAGAGAGGGCTGCAAAAAAGGGCTGATGAATTACACTTGATCTGAAGGAACTGATAAAAAAAGCACGAGTTGGGGAGCCACATCTTGTGCATTTGGATTGAATTTTGCAAGAATGGCTCGGTGCTACACTTGCAAGAGAGTATGGATACTCTGCATAAAACAACAAAGACTGACAGTGGTGATTGCTCGTGTGTGAGCTGGTGGCCCAGGACTGATGACTCCTGCTAGGAGCTGCATGCCCTCCCTGGCTGCCCACCCGGTCACTGCTCAGAAGATGTAGTTGCTCTGAGTTGTGCTGGCTCAGCCCAATGGTCTGTGTGGCCTAGTGTCTTGTCTCCACTTGTGTGCACCTGTACGTGCACGCTCTCGTGCCAGGCATTGCACCAAACATCCACAACACAGGCAGATTTTCCCTTTGCTATTCCCCAGACCAGGGCTGGATGTGGTCTGTTCTCCTGGAGGGCTCTGCAGAGCTCAGATACGCATCCTGTGCTCAGTACAGAAGGGTGTTTTGATGTCAAGCAGACATAGTATGTTGCCTGCTGCTACATTCCCTGTGCCTGCAGGCATCTCTCCAGTGCTGTCCTCCAGCTCTTCCCAGCTACTACCCTCCCGCTGCTCGTGCCAGTAGCCCAGAGGGCACATACTGCCACAGCTTACTGGCTCCAATGGCAGCTCGTGCCTCTGCTGGGAGCTGTGTAACAGTCAGGTGTTGTACCTTTTCAGAATGTAGTTTAAATTCCTGTTCGTTGCAACAGAATGTAAAAGAAAATAGCTTTGTAGTGCCAGCCTGCAGGCATGCTGGCAAAGTGCAGTGGAAGGGGAGTATTGCCGGTAGTGGTGTGAATCCCGGTTATAAAGGCAAAATGACCTGACTGGTGGTTATAGAGGAGCTGTGGTGGCTGTGAAAAAACTGTGCATAAGGGGAAAACACAATAGACTGCGAACAGGTTATAGTTAAAAGCAGAGTGAAACTGAGAAACGAGTTAATAAGAAGTGAGGCTGAAGCATCACTGTCTTTGTTGCATAGTTGTTGTAGCCCATATGGGCTTTTATCAGGAACAGTCAGTGATCACACGTACCATATGTGCAGCATCATCTAAGCTTAGCGAACTGGAAGTTTGAACTACAAATTTCCTTACAGTTAGTGGTGTTAGTGTGAGCTAAAGTGATATTAATTTTAATTAGAGCTGAATGAAATAATAATAAAAAATAATCCGTTTGTTCCACTAAACCCCCTAGATTTTGCCTTTGGCTCCATCTGGAAAGCCTGACATTAACTTTCCAGTGAATTCCTTTTTGTAGAAAGATAAAGCAGTGGAAATGCTCATGTGTACTGGCAGAAGCATTCATAGTCTGCAGGTAGATGTGATTATTCTGAAAGCAGCTGGTAGATTTGGTCATTTGTAAACTGGAGAAGACAAAAACCCATGCACAACACTAACTCAGGAAAGCAAACCTTTGGAGTGACATGAAGAATTCATGAGCTGTTCGTCATTTAAAGTATTTTTATTTAAACCATCTGGTGCATGATCCGTAATCATAATAAAACACCACTGGATCCAGGTGTCTGTTCAGATCATTACAAACAGATAACAGAGTTGCATTCCATAGTGCCTTCCAGGTTTTGGAGTATCTATGAAGAAGTGAGCTCTTCAAATCAAATCCTTTTCTGGATCAAAATGAAATAGAGGGGCTACAGTATATGCCTGGGCTGTACAGGTATGTGCTGCAATGTAGTCTGTGGTCCTTCGACCTCACTAGAATGTGGCAAGAATGTTTTGTGGCTCTTTTCTCACAAGCACTTTTTTCATGTAGAAATCAGGGTAGAAAGGGAAGGAGGAGAGGAGAGCAGCGTTTGCCCCGGCAGGAATCGGGCACAGCTACGGTATGTCCATGGAGCTGGGGAGCTGCTCTAGGCAGCCCTGGCATGGGCACCTCTTCACTGACCCACGTTCTTTCCGACACAAGAAGTAAGATCACGTCAGAGCAGTGCATTTGCTAATCCATCCCACTTTGCCTTGTTATCTCTATGCTGAATCCTGTAGATAATGTGTTTTTCATTTGAGCTTATCTTCCAGAAAGGTAGCTAGTCTGGATTTGAAGAGAATGAGGGGTGAAGAAGCCATCATTCCCCATTCTTTCTACATATTGGATTTTGGAGTGCTTCTGAATGGAGATTTTAAGATTTTGGAAAGGGGTGAATTTGAAGGTATTTATTTCCATTTTCTGTTGCCTAAGAGGCTGTGAAGAACAATTTTTCTTTGAGAGGAAGATATTGAAACCTAAGTTGAAGCACTTAATTTAAGCAGTATGAAAATACACAAAACCTTTCTACATTGGCTATATAGGGAACCTGGCTGCTGCCTTTAGGAATACCGAAAACACCTACAATGAAAGCACCAGGACATGCATAAAGTAGGTCAGATTCTTCCCCCTCCTGCAAATTTAAGAGCGTTCTCTTCCCTGATAATATCTACTTGAATAATTAGATTTGCCTTTTCACACAGCACTAGCTCTTATGTTAGGGAGTGACAAAACTGGTTTAAAAAAAATGCATGTGTGTCTCTGTGTGTGCTTTTCAGATACAACTGCACTGTGCCAGATAACGATGTGGAAGATACTGTTTTGAGAATGTTCATTTGAAGCACATCTGCACCCAAACGGTTTCTTTTACTATTAAGATTATGTACTGATGGGAAGGAGCTTATTCTTATTATTAAAAAATGATTATTCTTTTCCTTTGTCTATATAACATATCAAAAAATTATTTATGGTGTAATTAGTATGTGTGGAGAAAACTGAAACTACCCAGACACGTTTGTTACCCTGCTACCAGCTTGAGAAATGGGACCCAGTATTTCTTTGTTAGCTTTCCCTCTGTATAGTCTCTTGAGTCATAAACTCTCTCTTAGATGTGAAAACAGTGTTTGATACAGAAGGACCTTGATCCTGCCAGGATGTGTGGAAAACTATCAGGGAAAGAAATAAGTCTTCCTGAGCACAGCACAGAGAAGCAGCACAGTTGCTTTGAATTTGTGTAGTTTATTCCTTTTGAGGCATGCCCCTCATCTTACACCTGCGTACTGCTAAGCTGAGCAATATGAAAGCTGCTCTCTTTCAAGATAAGTGAGTACCCCTGCAATCTCAGTCTGTCAGTTGATCGATCCACATTACAATTGGAACGATGATGCTCCAAGACGCTGGGACCAAGCAATTGGGCATCGCTTGCTGCGAGAGCTCTCCACAGCTGTGGTCCAGACAGCAATACCTGGAGCTAACTAGCTCTTCAATCCCCTTCTCGCTAATTCCATCTGTTCCCAGGCTCTTGGCAAATTTTCTCATCCTTCTAGCTTTCAGACAGCAGTATAATAGATTGTTGCAAGAATGGATTCATTTATCTAAGGCTGTTTAAAGATCTGAGAAGGATGTACTTCAAAGGCAGGAAAATGGGATGCAGTGCAGGTGAACAGTGGAGAAGGACACATAGCCAGATTAAATTAGCCCTTCTTCTATATGCAAGAAAGGAACCAGTTTCTGTCTGCCTTTTCAAATGTTTTGCTGTAATAGCAAGGGGGAGCATAAAATGAGATAGAACTCAGTTAAAATGGAAAGTTTAGAGCTGAGCTAGTAAAAAGGCCAGGTCCACTGGGGAGGGTAGGAGTGGGTGGAATGTGTAAAACCAGCTTATAGAGACAGGAGTTACCAATGCTGAGGCTGCTTCCTTCTGCGGCAGGTATCTAACCTACCATACACTTTGAATGCAATGAAAAATGTTTCAGTTGTAAATACAAGCATTTTTTAAAAAAACGTGGAAGTCAGCCAAAATCTGTCTGCTGCAACAACAAAATAAAAATGCAGTATGTTAGGAAGCAGGAGCAGTTATTGGGACTTTGTCTGCCACAGGAAAACAAAGTAGACAGAAAGCCTGGAACAGACCTGCCTCAATTCTATTTAAAGGTGTTACAAATCTTGCTATGAGATTGCAATGACAGGATGGCGCAGTTTGTACAACAGCATTTCAGCAGGGCTTGAGACCTGACATAAAAAACAACCAAACCTGAGGTGTGCATACAAATGCCGATGTCCTTTAAATATAAATCAGCCTATCAGGGAAAAGTCAGGTAGCAGTATAATTAAGATTAACATTTTTTTGAAACAGCACATAGGCTTACAACTGAATTTCTCACCTCCGCCCAAATATAAATATTGAAAATACTGGAGGAGAATGCAGGATCATTTGGCTCCTCTGTGACAACACTGATTTTGTTCGGTTTGGTTTTCCTTTTTGTTATAGACTTGTACATTGTTGGAGAATAGGGTTTGGGGAATTGCATTGATATATTTCTTATTTCTGGTTCATCCCCAGGGCTTTGATTTATTCATTTGCAGCAGTGTTTTGAATGGGCTGATCTGTATTAGGATCAGTGTGTGAAAGGCTTAGGAAAAAAATGGACCGGGTGTTGTGAAAGAAACATCTGCACTCTTTGTCAGAAAAAATGGAGCGATGGCTATTATGAGAAATGAAAGAATATTTGGGAGTCTCACTGCCTACAGAGAGAGAAAAGAATACCGCAAAAGTTAACCTCTTCAGGAATTGAACTGCATAAATTTAATGATGTAGCCCAAATGTATAAAGAAAAGTTAGATATAAAGACAGTCAAGAGTGCTACAAAACTTAAGTTATGAATGCTGTAGGTTGTGTAAGACACTTAAACGTTACATGTAAGGTGGTATTTTCAAATAATGTTTTGCATTCATCTGGCCTACTTGAAAGGTATTTTGCCAAGAGTACCGAAGGAGGAACTATCAGTGTTTGAGAATCCAATTATTTAATGCTGTATTTGCAGGCCTAGCTCAATAGTGTAAATAGGTGTCCAGTCTTCTGCAGGAAAAGTATCTTCACAGAAAATGGCATGTGACCTTGCATCTTCATAATGCATAAATGGCTGGCAGATGTGCCTCATTGATGCTCTTCTCAGACTCAGGAATCTATGATAGGGTCAAGAAGTTCCTCTCCTAATTTTTGATTCACCCGACTTTTCTCAGAATCCAGTGGCTAAGAAGTCTGTCCTTAACTACAAGTTTACTTGCTGGAAAAAAACATGGTTTGTTGTGAACATGCCTCCTGCTACCCTCATCTGAGGTTTCCTACCTCTTGTGCTGGAAGAAAGAGGGAGCAACTGTCCCACCATTTATGATTTTACAGACTATTTTATCTTCCCTTGGTCACCCTTCTTCCAGCCTGAGGGTCCAGGCTATTTCACTGTTCCACAGATGGGAATTATTTTGTATCTTTGATCTTCTTTCTTTGAACTTTTTCCAAGTCTTTCATGGGGCAGGTGGGTGGAGGTATGGGATGGACAGAAGGAAGAAAGTGTGAGCAAAGCGTAGAATTCAAAATGAGGGTGTAAGGGGCTGCAGTATATAATGATGGTCTCTGTTCTTTATCCCTTCTCTAATAATTTTCAATTAGTATTCCGTTTGCTGTCCCAAGCATTGAGCTGGTATTTTTGTTTATCTATAGTAATTCTAAAATCCTACTCCTAAGCTTATTAGTTAGCCTAGAGCCCATCATTTCATATATAAATTTGTGAATCATTGCTGTATTTTCATTTACTGATTTTTGTCTGCCATCTTACTGCCCCTAGCCCTCAGCCTTTTAAAATCTTCTGCTGTGCCATGAGGAGAACCCTGCAAGTACCTCCTCCCTCCCCTTGCTCCTGTCATGCGTAGGCAGCTCAGAGTAGCTGGGACACAGCCCCTCTCCTGGGATAAAGCTATGGGCGACCACTTATATCCTTCAGGCTGTGCATTTCCTTGCCTGATATTTTCCTGGTTAAAAACGAATGCTCTGTATCTTTATCTTGACTAGGCAGTTGCCACAAATAATTGTAGGCAAATTAAAATATTCCAACCAAAACTTTCCCCGCATAAATTAAAAGGAAAAAAAGTTAGTGGATCTTTATAGCTCTGTTGCCATGCACTGTTACAGCACTCAGAACCACAGCTTCATTTAGAGCTCAACATTACAATCTACAAACCAGTAAAACTATTCTGCTTTGATTTTACATAAGTTACTGCAGATCAGTTCTCACTTACGATGCTTTAATCCTCTTTTGATTGCTATTTCTGCTTGAAACAACAGCTCCATCCCCTAGTCTCCAAAACGGAACTTGTTAAAGGATTTTACGTAGTTGTGACAGCAACCAGAGCCATAAAGGAATAATTATTTTATTTTTTATAAAGGTAAAACTCATAGTCTACCACATACTGCCATTGTATCAGGATCACTGACATTTAGGACAGAATGCATCTGTGTATACAAAGCATTTCCTATTGTCTAAATTGAAATGATAAAATTCCTAATAAGGTTATTCTATTCCATCTCTTTTTACGGCTCTGCAGTCTGTAGTATTTTTATTAATAGTTCATGCTGTGGTGTACTTATTAATATGCTTCTGCAACCTAAATGGCATAATTAGTTGCATTTTTATCTTGAAGGTTCAATTAAAAAGTAATCTAGCAGGAGGTAGGATTCCCAATTACTGAGTGTGGGAAAGACACCGACTCTGTTCTCACTGTCTTTCATCTCAGACATAATTCAATCGGTCTTTTTCCCAAATAAAATGTATCTTTTCATCCCTGTGGAGGAAGGAGAGAGGTCATAGAGACCTGTGGAGACCATATATAATGATGTCTATTTTTATCTTCACTTTTCTTTAAAAATGCAATTAAATTTGTAGTACACGCAAATTGCAGACACTCTGTACACTGTCTTGTAGACAAGACAGAAAAAAAAAAATTAATTGCTTTTTATTGTAATTGAAAAAGATTATTTTTTCTATTTCAGGTTCAGTAATCAAGCCTTTACAAGTATATTAACAGTAAAACAAAATTAATTTACATTTTATTTCTTACAAGTGTTTCTTTTGGAAACTTGCAAATAGATACCACCACTCTTTTAGAAAATGTCAGAACATTTTGACAGATGTAAATCTATAATTTAATATTCATAACTTAAAACTCCAGGTATAATTTCCAGGGATGATAATCGTGAATAGTATCAGGGGGTTATTAGTAGTCTGCTTTTCTTCTAGTGAACTATTCACAATAGCTATTGTAAATCCGAGTTTTCAGTGTAAGAATATTTTCCATCAATGCTTGTTAATGAATTGCACTAAAGAAAGAAAAGAAATAGCAGTAGTGGTATTTACTGAAAAAAACTTGGCCAGTCTCTCTACTGGGGCAGAGCTAGAGGACTTGGTCTTGTGTACATGGGAAACTCCCCACATTAAAAAGTATTTTATAGCTGCCTAGTCTTGCTTCTCACACAGGAGGCAGCTTGAAGAAGACAATGATGGCATAAATGAAATAGCACGTTAAGCAATAATTTCATGTTCAGTCCTATGAAGTAGGACTGCGTACCTCTTGAGAGATGCAGTGTTCCTACCTCCCACAGATAGTCAGTTTTGGCGAAGCACAGCAAATGCCCCTGAGCGGGAGGTGTTCAGAGTTGCCTGTGGGGCCAATGGAAACTAGGGGGATTTCTCACAGAAATAGGTGCTTGCAAGATGGGGTGGTTACTTATACCACAACAGGGGAGGCAAGCAGCATGATCTCATTGCAATGGATGTGTTGTTAATTATCACCCTGTTGTAG
>JAVJGJ010000001.1:20052531-20080554 GCA_035590215.1 Microhierax caerulescens | reverse complement strand
CCCAAAAGAAACCCCCAACAAACAACAACAACCACAAATCCAAGCAACACCTTTGCATTTTGGAATTTTAATTTTTCTCTCTCTTTAGGGAAATACATTTTCCTTTTACAATGAGTTACTGCTTTTCTTTACATTTCTTATATATGCTGCAATGTAATCTAATTATAAGAGCTGCATGTTTTCTATACTTCTTCTTTCTCTGAAGCTGCTAATATTTTCCTTTGCCTTCTAACATATTATTTTTCCATGACTGGGTCATTAGTTTTGAAAAGTTAGGTCTTTTAATTCCATTAAGTAGTGTCCTGCTTTTTTTTAGCATTTGTATTTCTTCTATAATGTTCTTAGTCTTCACTGCTCGTTTTCTTCTTGTGTCATCAAGATGTTCTCCCCCCCCCGCCGGAATACACTTGTATGAAGGTTTAGTTATTGGCAATGCATGTTTGCTGCTTTTCCCTTCACATTCTCTGATTATCTCATCTTTGTTTCTCTGTTACGGGGCCTGAGCTCCACAAAGCTTAATTTTCGTCACTTTGTTTAGGTCAGTATCACTCAGCTTCTTGGCTAGGTCAGTCGGATACCTGCAACATAAGCGCACATTCCCTGGGTGCCTATCTGTTGTGTCACCACTTGACTGTAGCCTGGTCAAGCATGATGGGGACATACGTACATAAGTCCTTTTGTCATGTTACTGAATGGATACGCTCCATGCAATGATGGTGCATGTACAACTATGTGACAGGAGGAAGGCTGCAGGGCTCTTGCAAGGGAGGGCAGCAGAAAGCCTGCCACGGGTTAGTGAATAATTTCTGTGGCTGCCAGCCTGCTTCCTGACCAGCTTTGAGGGACCTTCAGGAACGAAGTTGACAGGCTGAGTTATTTGTTCTGGCACACCAGGAGCTGGCTTGCTTTAATTATCTCATACTAAAAACTTTAATTTTCATAAGGAATGTGAAATCCCAGTTGTATTTAATTTAGGTCTCTTATGATTCTTTAGTCATTGCTGCCTTTCTCAATTAATGCTCCATGTTATGAAAGAATTTTTTTAATTCTCTTTTTGTGAAAGGAAATGTTCCCTATTTAGCTTGGCTCTTCTGCAGTATTTAATGATTGCTTCTCCATAGCAATTGTCAATGAACTTAAGACAGTCCGTATCGCTGGTATGCCTTCACTTTTTTTTAAGGCAACCCAGGTCACATTCCCATAGTCATTCAGCAGAAGATAATCCACTTGTAGACCTTGTTCCCAATTGTTCGTTTGTTTTTTTTTTCCCCCTCAGGATCATGTGGACAGGTCTCTCCTTCCTGCAGAGCAAAATAGTCCATGAAATGAAAGTTCTGTTTGCTTTTTTTTCAGAAGATTTTTCAATCTTCTAAGTCTTTAAGTTACTTTCCTAACTAAATTGCTTTGTGGTGTGTGAGCTTTTTTACTGTCTTCCATTGTGTCTTCACAGTCCTCTCACAGGTTTCCTTTGGTCATGTATTATTCTCTGGAATTAACTCTAGAATCAATGTAAAATACTGCACTTTTTTTCAGACATTTTATTACCAAGCTCATTTTATTGTTTTTTTTTTGTTGTTGGTGGTGCAGTTTGTTTTCAACAGTCTTAGTATTAAAGTTTGCAGGGTAAGTACAGATACCTTGTGGCAACTGTCAAAATAACTATTTCTTTTCAAGCTGGCTAATGCTATTTTTTAAAACATAAACCATGGAATTTTATTGCATAAAGCGATACTGTATTCTTTCATGAACAGAGGTGAAAGAGTGGTGCAACTGGGAAAGATTGTCTTGAATTTTAAGTATTCATTAAAAACAAATTTATTTTAAAATAAGTCGGTACGGGCTAATAAGCTGCCCTATAACTTCTAATATGATGAGTAGACTTACCAAAGGGACTTCCTTATTTTGGTTTTACACACAGTGTAGAAACTTAAAATTAGTTTTCATTTAAAATGTTATCAGTGGTGCTGAATGTATTTGGAAGTTAAGACTTACTCGGATAACTACTTATTCTATAAGATGAAAGAGATTTGATTTGATGTTTCCTTATTTAAGGCAATGTAAGAAGGTAGGTGCATCCAGATACTGGCTGCCTTGTACAGTGAAATAACTTTTGTGGATTTCGAGCATTTTGAAAGCTACTTCTTGTCTTTCTCTCCACACCCCCAGCCCACCGCGAAGACCTGGCATTTTTTTCTGAAGGATAAGTAGAAAAAAAGTTATTAGTGATGGTTTTACCTCTAAACTACCGGGAGATGGCAGCAGGCACATATATTATCTGCATCGTTTCAGTTCAGTATTGAACTGCTCTGAGTTCGTCTCACTCTTACATACTTCAGTTTAGAAAAGTTTTAGATGCATTTCTTTTGCTAGTTTTAAAAACGTTGTTCCTGAATGAAGGAAATATTTAACCTGATGCCCAGTTTTGATGTTTACATTTGGTTGCTGTTGCACTCAAGACTATTTAACTGATGAACAATTATTTTTAAAGTTTTCAAGTGAAGACAGGAATCCTGTTCAGAATCAGAAAGAGCAGAATTTGAATGAGCTTTTTGTGCCTTGAAAAATCCATAGTACATGATGATGTCATGTTACAGTGGTAACAAGTAATGTGAAATCCACTGAATCCAGCTCTTTACAATTTAATCCCCTTTACTACTAAATTCCCAAGCTGGAAGCTGATAATTTGAAAGATGAATGTTAATCCAGTTCATGTTAACTCCTGTCACATCTGAAGTTTTCATATGAATAATTAATGGAAAACTGAGGAGTTCTCAGGTGGTTTAGACTTTCTGAGCCGGTATACCACAGTTTAGCTTTAAATTCAAAACAGGTCTTCTAAAGAATACTACAACAGATTTATCAGCAGAGGCTTAGACTGTCAGTGGGTCATCAGATACTGAGGAGCAAAAGGGTCCAGAAGGTTGGTAGCGTAGTAAATATACCTTGATAATACCTTAAAGGAATTTTGATAGAATCCAGTTGTATGTTTACAGCATGTTAGGTGACAATTGTTATTTAGTAATTGCTTTCCAGTTGGGTCACTTCTGATGTATAACTATGGTGGACTTGTTCAATTAATTGTGTTTTAAGGAATACAATACAGGTTACATAATGCCTAAGAATTGTGATGACCAAAGAGGTATATTGTGAAAAGCATATTATTAGCATTAGAAATATTTTAGGCAACAATATGAGTAATTCATTAATTTCCTTTTGAAAATCAGTGTGTTTATGCATTTTTTTCTACAGTTAAATCCCCAGGCAAGTTAGGTGCCTGGTTGTCAGAATAATAACCATTAGTGAAAGCAGAACATGCAAAATACTCAAATTCTTTCTTCTAAGTATTGGACAGATTAAGAAAATGATAAAGAATGACTTTCTAAACAAGATAGCTTTTCCTGTATGGAAGGAAGGAAGGATAGCTTTTTCCTGTATGTTCTTCAAAGAACATAATTTATTTCAAGAAAAGCATCCTTTTTTGTGTGCTCTGTGAAATTTATGCATGCCTTTCTTTAAAAAAAAAAAAAAAAAAAAAAAAGAAAGAACAAATGGCCATCTATGTGTCATGACAGTGAAATGAGCTAAAATATTTCATGAGGCACCCAGGCCATCTATACCCTCAGCCATTCCTCTCCATCTCACTACTGGCACCTCTCACTGCACATTGCAGCCTTGGGAAATCTAATCCTATAGCACAGAGACAATGCCTGACTTTTAAACGTTCAGTGATGCCTTCACCAGAAGTTGTCTGCTCTGCTGGTTAATAGCAGAATAAATATGAACAGTCTAGAAGTGACAGGGATTGTTAAAAATGCTTTCCTCTGAAAACTGTGGCAGTATTTGTTTACTGTATTAGTATCAGTTACTAACACTGATAGCTTAAAAGCAATTAAAGAAGATGGCTTTGCACAAGAACACCATTGAGCTAGGTACGGGAGGTATCAGGTACAAAACAAAGCTTATACAATTTTGCTTTAAGTGTAAAGAAGCTCTTCTCTCTCTATTCATCAAGTAGATCACAGGAAGGTGAAATGTCCCACTTAATTATTTTTTAATTAATTTAAATTAATTAAAAAAAAACACTGATCAAGTAATGAGTAAGTATGTAAGTGTTTCTTAGGGTTTAGTCCTTGATTCATTTTCAGTCTGGCAGCCACTTAAAAAACAGGGAAGACTATTGGATTGTTTGCCCTTAAATAGCTTAAGGGTAGACAGTAGGACCATGTGCAAAGCAGCTAGGAAAACAAGCAAAGAAAGGACTTGCTAGTACAATTTGAATAAAATAATTTTATTTTCTAAGTCATTAATGACCCCAGAAGGACTATTCACTGCTTGTTATGTTAGTACTGGCAAAATTTTTAGGAGAAAAACTAGAGAAAGTGAAACAATATTTGAAAGTTCATGCTAGTTTTCTACATCTCTTGCACAGTGGATGGCCTCATCCAAACCTCATGATCTGACATTACTAAGAGTGTAAAAATGGAAAGCACATGGCTTGGTCACAGGAGTAGTAGTTTAATGCTAATAGTTCCTTAGGCTCCCTTCCTTGAAATCTGATTTGGGTGAAACATGGCATTATTGCTCAAGGTAAGCCATTCTGTGGTTGTAATCAGGCAGTTAGTGGACAGGTAGACCAAGAGTAGGTACTTACTGTGAGGTTCAGGTCACTCTTGTTACCAAGGAAGAATCATTAAGCTACAGAAAAGTTTAGTTCATTTGTGTTAGCTGAATGATTTGCCACATCTTTGATCTCATAAGTTTCTTTAAGCCTGTGAAGATGTAAATGAAGACGACCATGGATGTGGACTTGCATGTAATGAAGCAGCACCTAAGCAATGATCTAACATTTGTCAGAGAGAAGAAAAAAAAGAAGTATTTTTTAATTAAATGTAGTGTTAGTGCAGTTTTTGCAGAAATGCAATATAATCTGTTAAAGCAGGAAAGGTTTAAAACTGAGTTATAACTGATTACCCCATTGCAACAAGCGGTGGCGTCATTGCTTTGCTGTGCTCTTGGCTTAAGCCACATACTGGGCCAGGGTTTCTTTTTTTTTGTTACAAGCTCTCCGCAGGGACCCTGTGGCGTGACTGTGCAATGTTTTGCAAGGTGACGCTGTTCCTTGTGGCTACTGTGGCTGGGAGTCAGCACTGTTTCATTTCCGGCCTTGCTTGTCAGGGACTTTGAACTTGGGCTAATCAGTTTTGATCTAAGTTTCCAACAAAGGATTTACAAGTCCTGCAAGCTTAGGTACGTTTCATTTCTGCAGCTTCTACCTTGGAGATGCCTTGATCACTGCTGTACTTTTATTTTAAAGAACAGAGAGGTTCTACTTTTTCTTTTTTTTTAGAGATGTGACAGTGATGATGCTCATGCTCACTTATTTAGTACTGTGGTATGAAAATAGTCTTCTAGCATTGGCAAGGTTGAGGTTCAGTAACTTTTGCATCCAGAAGATACCCAAACCCTCATCTCCCATGCCCAGAGAAGTGTTCTCGTCATCAAGCTTTAGGCTAGTTTGGCTGGGCAACATTCTTTATCCCATCTGTTGAAACTGTGCCACAGAACAAAAGGGAATTGAAAATCCATTTGAAGATAGAAGGGAAAAGGAAGAGATTTAGTTTTAATGGTCAGACCTGGCAAAGAGAGTCCAGAATACAGTCCAGCTGCCAAGTTTTGTGATTCACATACTTTATTTTCCATATAATTTCACTCTGCAGAAGCTTTTCAGTACTGCTAAAATCTAAAGTTACTGAGATCTGCTCTGAATTAAACTCATGACTGAAAATCCCTTTCAGTATTTCTTTTTAACGACGGATGCATTTGTTTAGATGACATTTTCATTGTAAACAATGTTTAAACCCCACAAAACAATGTTGGTGGGAAACAATAATAAGGATATGCTGCCCTAGTGATCATAGTAAACTTCAGGGGTACATGTCTCCTGTTATTTTTATCTAAATAATCTCCTAAAGTGCTGCAGGACGATTTACCATATCTGCTTGCTGCCTATGCTAATTTGCTGGGGAAATTGCTCTGCATCTTTTTGTGTTCTCTTTACCATGCCCAAAGTTACATGGAGCTCACTCCACTTGACAGCATGACCAGATTGCTGACCTCTGCCAAAAGTTCTATCTCCCTGTGAGTGGCTGTCTCCAGTTACTGCCACACACGCGTTTTGCATTACACTGATGATGTTTAGATTTCATCTCCGTAGCAGCCATAACCTTGCTGTGTCCTTGGGCACATTTTGGCCAACCAGGTTGCACGTGAATGTAGAAGTTGTAATAATCTGTGCTGACCTGCAGGTTTTTACACATTACCCTTGCTGATTTTGCATTATATTTACCAAGCAAATGGCACCATTATTCATAAAGAGGGAAAAAGAATCTACCTAAGTTCTCTGCAGGCAGTAGAGGACATGCACATGATTACTCCATCTCCAGTGACAGTGGTGCTGATATTTCATGAAAAATGAAAAAACACTGATAGTAACAAAACCAGACCTAGTCTTAAACAAAAGCCCAGAGGAAAGATGCAATAGCAGAGATGTTACCTAGATATTCTCCAACATTAAACAGGATGCTGTAGAGCCAAACGGCATGATCTAATGGTGGGTAAACATTGTAGACAAAAGCTTTGTGTAACAACTTCAAACATGCAGTAACAAAAACAATTTTACAGAGATGACCTCTATATGGGTGCATTCTTAGGAGTATGCAAGAAACTAGAGCTCAGGAAGCACAGGATTTACTCTCACATTCTCTTTTACCCATGACTTGCTGTGTCATGTTACCTCTTTTTTACTTCTGACCCCATTTTTCAATTTCACCTACTTCAAGATGGGGTTGCAGTAGTCATGCTGTCATAAATAACGTAGGTTATAAAAGATTCTGTGATGTTTGTCTGGGTACTGCTCATCAGCCACCTCTGCTTAAGAGAGTCGTTCTCCTATGTGTAGTTAGTATAAACTGAATTTTACAGCTGCTAAGCACAACTAGAACTGGAAAATGGTTGGCTTTAAATTTGTATGGAGAAATCACAAATGAGTAACTACTGCCTGCAGAATATTCTGAGACTCAGGCAAACAATGTACATACTAAAAAAGGGCCCCATTTCTTGAGATGATTAATTGTGATTAAGCATGATTTAGCCAACTTTCAGTATGTTAAAAGCTCATAAAAATCAACTGTACCTACTTTACTAGACATAGGCCAAGCTCATGTCTGAGCTGTTGTGACAAGGGAATAACTTGTATTTGTGTGCAGATGACAATGCTTGCCTTTGCAGGCCATTTGAGAAGGCAGTGACACACTTTCCACCTTTACAATTAAATTTTTGATGTGATTTAAAAAGCATTTTGGGAAACTTGATGAAGTTCTAATTCACAAACAGCTCCTGACCCCTGTGTTAATGAATAATGACCACAAGTTACTATGGCCAGGTTTGGATAAAAGCTAGTGTGTATTGGTCTGAAACAAAATGCTGACCTGTGACCTAGCTAGAGCTACCCGAGCTTCTTTCTACAGAGTTCTGTTAAATAACTCTTGGTGTTCCTTAAAACATGCAGTATCAGTCCCTACTCAGCCCTGTCATGAGCTTTTTTTCCCTCCTTTCTTTTCCTGGTTGCAGCCCTATTCTCCTTGCCTTTGAGAGGAGGAGAAGGACATGGTCTGCAAGTGTGGCATTAGAACTGCATGTCTCCCTTATTTCTGCTTGAGATTTGTAGTGTGAAATTGTCAGTGTCTGTAACAGCACTAAACTGAGATTTTATGGAGCCAGTCTTGTCTTGTATTTGATAAAGGTACTATTACTTATTCATGTGCTTGAGAATTAATTTTCTTATATTTGGTTTACTGTATTAAGTAGAACACTAGAAACCATGCTTATCATAGAATGGTTTGGGCTGAAAGGGACCTTAAAGATCACCTAGTTCCAGCCCCGTGACGTAGGCAGGGGCACCTTCTGCTAGACCAGGCTGCTCTCAGCCCTGTCCAACCTGGCCTTGAGCACTGCCAGGGAGGGGGCACCCACAGCTGCTCCGGGCAACCTGTGCCAGCGCCTCACCATCCTCATGGTAAAGAATTTCTTCCTAATTTATCTTGTTAGAATAGAACTGACTTTTATAACTGGATTCGCTTTTGTGAAGCAAAATAATTGTTCCCAGGAAAACATGTTCCTTCCCCATCAAACCTTCATTCTATTTGACACACTGACTGTTCATTCTCTGGGAATCTAAAAATAATTTTTAGTGATTTATGGACTGCTGTTGCTAATATTTCCATGATCCTGTTAAAAGTGAGTGTTTTTTCCTCGGTGGCCAATTTTTGTGTTTTAAATAAGCAAAATGTCAATTAAACTAAAACCAGGTCTAAATCATGTATATGCTAAAATTGGCAACAGCTTGCTGGCAGATTTTATAAATCATCCAAATATGTCTATATCTGAGGAAAATGAAAAACAAAGTTCTGAATAAAGTAAGAAACCAGGAAAGGCATAAATTTACATGGTGTGTGGCAGTGAAATAGTCATGAGTAAGACAAGTTTCAAATATTCCTCATTTGTATTTACAGTGTTACATGCTTTTGTGTTTCTCTCTCTCAGACATGGTTTTATATGTATGAATATATGTATACACACAACACACTGGTGGATTTGGTTTCCTTTTTCTCTGATGCTTTTTTCAGGTAATACAAGTGAAAAGGTTACACATGTAATTCAATATGTACTTATTCATAACACATGTTATTTCTAGCACTTTGAAGGAGATACAGAACCACAGAATGGTTGAGGTTGGAAGGGACCTCTGGAGGTCATCTAGTCCAGGCCCCCTGCTCAAGCAGGGTCATGTAGAACAGGTTTTCCAGGATCATGCAGACGGCTCTTGAATATCTTGAATATCTATCTTGAAGATCTTCTCTAGGGTAAACGGTCCTGGCGCTCTCAGCTTTTATTCATAGGAGAGATGCCCCAGTCCCTTCATCATCTTAGTGGCCTTTTGCTGGAGTCTCTCCAGTAGCTCCATTTTTCACTTGTACTGGGGAGCTCAGAACTGGACGCAGTACTCAGGGTGTGGCCTCACCAGTGCCAAATAGAGGATCTTCTCCCTCAGCTTGCTGCAACACTCCTCCTAGTGCAGGCCAGGATACCGTTGGCCTTCTTTGTGGCAAGGGCATACTGCTGCCTCGTGTTCAACCTGGTGTCCAGATCCTTTTCTCCACAGCTGCTTTCTAGCTAGTTGGCCCCCAGCGTGTCCTGGTGCATGTGGGTTAGTTTAATCTTTCATGAGTGCAGGACTTTGCGTAGCCTCTTCTTGAACTTCACAAGGTTCCTGTCAGCCCATTTCTCCAGCCTGTCATGGCCCTGTGGTGCATCAGCCACTCCTCCCAGCTTTGTATCATCAACAAACTTGTTGAGGGTACACCCTGCCCCATGGCCCAGACCATTAATGAAAATGTTACAAGAAAGCTCTGGATAAAGAACTTTACCAAACAGTTTCTTTCTCTAAGGCGGAATCCTCAAAATCCTATTGGATTGGGTCTTTTTAATTTTGTGTCTCTTTTCTGTGAGCACTGCGGTTTCTTTCTTAGGGCATTGTGTGCCATAGGCATCTCAAGGGCTTTCGGCACAAAGGCTCTGGGACTAAGCAGTCTCCTTTGCCTCTTGGTGGTATTTAAGAGTTCACAGCCCCAGCCATCTCCTACACACACCATAGAAACACTTGGAGTCTCTCCGTTTTCTCATAAAATTTGGCAGAACAGGGGAAGCCTCAGGGATCCATGGAAGAGTTAAGCCTGCCAGATGCACCTGTTTTTCTTCAGAGACAGGCTGAGTGACCTCTTCCTTGTCAGTGACAGCACAATGGTTCTGCTGCTTTCAGCACCTGGTGGTGGGAAGGTCGGCAGCAAAGTCTGGCATCTTTGTAAAGTGAAGAAATCTTTGGCTGCTTCTGTCCAAAAAAACAAAATGCCAAACAGAACTCCTCACCTTTCCAGTGTCTCAGTGGTGGCAAGAATCCTAACTGGTTGTGTAATGGAGTATGTGAGTGGGTGTCTGATAGTCGGGGTTTGGGCTTGACCATCCTCTGTCTCCAAGTCTCTCCTTTCTCCTGAACACTTGGGTAAGTTAACACAGCCAATATAACATCACATGTGATTATTAAGGAGTGAAAGCCTGCAGCCCTCATCATGACATGATGAAATTCACATCCTAATACCTTCAGGAATGACGCTTAATATCTCATTTCTCCTCTATGGGAACGTTCAGCAAGGCAAGCTCAGTTACGCAATGAAACAGTATAGTTAAACCATGTTTACATTCATGCAAACAGTAACAAGCTTTGGCACAATACCTGTGAAGCCAGATGTCTCTCAGTAACTCGCAAGAAACAACAAGAATAGATGATATTTGAAACATGGTATTTCTCTTAGTTTTTATAAGTTATCCAAACTGGAAGCTTTAGTAAATGTATTTAATTTTCAATAAATTATGCTGGTGCTCATATAGTTTCTGTTGAAAAGTGATTGAAACAGCAGCTTTTTCTCAGTATACAAGCCTAGCACGTCAGCCTGCTTTACAGTGAATGCTGTAAAAGCTGCATTATGTATTTCCTGAAGAGAAAGAGTATTTTCTTCCCTCTTTATGTTCAGCTTGTCTCGATATATTTCATTCTAGAGGAGATCAGCTTGCTCGTAAATCTATTGGGATATTAATGTTGAAAGGAGGAACAGGAATAGAGGCGTTCAGGTAGGAAGAGCCTCAAGCTTAGTTTTATTAATGCAGAGAACAGTCTTACAGAGTAAGTGTTGAGACTGAAACACTCTTTGCCATAGTGAATGTTAATGAAATTACCTACATGCACAAGGACAAGAGTCTAATTGTTTAATTTTTTGTGAGTTAGTGTTCAGTGTGCAAATCCACTTTAAAAGAATATTTTGGTGTGGTGCGAACACAGTTTTTTTTGTGAAAAAACATTGTTTCATGTGCTGTCCTGAGTGATATCCCATATTGAATGTCTTTGTCTCTTGATTATTCTCCTGTACAAGCAGGCTGCAGCTTTCATTTCATTGCTGTATATTCCACAAATTCCAGGTTGCTTGAACTTTTTGTTCCATGTTTACATGAAATTAACACTTTCAAAGTGACAATTTCATGGAAAATGTTCTTAGGTGTTTCCCTAATATTACAAAAATTCATATCCACTGAGTATGTATTTGCATATTGGAATATGATAGATGGCATCATGTGCCACTTCTATTAAAGCGCCAGCTGATCTTGCCATTGCAAACTGAAGACTAAAGTTGAAAGTTAAGTCATGATTAGCCATATTTTGGGTCTGCATTTGATAGAAATAGTTATAACTGACAGTTATAAAAAACTCCAGTCATTCCATGAGTGTGTGAAGATGGTCAGCACTGTCTAGTAAATGCTGTGAAGCTGGTATTTCTAGAACCCTGTAGGGAGTGTTTGGCGTTGGTATTATTTAAAGAGGTCACAGAATTTAAGTCTATGATTCTGGCTCAAGAACACAGTCAAAGGACAGTACAGTATTATAATGCACAGACATAATCAGTAGTCTGAGTTTGTTATTATGTGTCCTGTGAAAAGTTACAGGAAATTTTGTCTATCAGGAGGTACTTAATCAAGGAGGGAGTGGGGAGAATCAGAAGATTATGAACTTCTAATACAGAAGTCTGTACAAATGTCTGGATTCATCCAGACATGCTAACTGGAGTAAACCCAAGATTTTTGGTTCTGTAGGAAGGTCTGCTGAAGTTATTCTTAACTTCTGATCTACATGAAATTAAATTAAAGCACACTTTTTGAGATATGTATCTTTTGAAAAGTTTTTACTGGGTAGATTGCAAGAAAAATAATTTTTGTGCTCATGACATCAAAATTTATCATGATTATGTAAACCTATGTGGATTATAAAGTGTATTGTAAACACATACATTAAATTCATGGAAAATGTAGGAGAGTCTTGGAGTACGAAGTCAGTGCTTCTGAGACAGATTAAGACCTAGATTTAGCTGAAAGTTTTCTGGCTAAGTACAGTATTGCCAGAAGATACAGTTATGTGAAAATGACAGTGAAAAAAGTGAAAGATTTGAGGTTAATGACATTGGAACTTAATGGGATTTAATTTTTCATCAAAATGTAATGTTTCTTTAATCCAGCAAGCATTTTGACAGAAACTCTTTTTTACATTTAATCATTTGC
Organism: Microhierax caerulescens; assembly: GCA_035590215.1. Taxonomy (NCBI): domain Eukaryota; kingdom Metazoa; phylum Chordata; class Aves; order Falconiformes; family Falconidae; genus Microhierax; species Microhierax caerulescens. The sequence continues at coordinate 20,068,335 of JAVJGJ010000001.1, read as the reverse complement.
CATCAAGCTCTATGAATAGGAACAATAAGTATGTAGAGAGGGACTGAAGTGAAAACAAAGGGGTAGTTTCCCCACTAATGATTGAATAGGATTTAAAAGCATTCCAGTAGAGCACATTCCAGATAGGAATCATACTTGAGAGCAGCAAAGGTAAAGGGCTGTGTACACTGCTCCGATGTTTGTGTTGTCCAGGTTAGAAGGCATTTGTCTGAGTAAGGGCCTTTTCAGAGCTATTCATGTTTCAGTTGCTGGGACTGATGAGGTGGACATTTCATCAGGGGGAGTGAGAGGTTTCAGAGGGGGTGAGTTGTGGGTGTCCAACACACAGGACTACACAAGATCCATCTAGAGCTGGCAATTTTTATGTGGCACTTCAGAGGTACAGAATAATTTGCTTTCTGCTAGTCCTGGACAAGTGACTGTATTAGCACAAAGGACAGAAATATTAACATCTTACAATGTCATACCTTCTGTCCAGGATTTCACATAGCTTCCAGACTGGTTTCTTGCTGCAGCTTAGAAAAAAAATACGTAAGTGTGAATTGGTAGTTTTTCATTATTATTGTCTTAAATTCTATTTTTATTATTTTATTTAGCTTTACATGGCACTTAAAAACATGGCACTAAATTGAAGCTCATCAAAACATTTTAAATAACCGTTTCAATGTGAGGAAGGTGGAGAAAAGCCTATAATAAATTCTAGTGATCTGTGTCTTTTTTTTTTTCTTAAGAAAGACAAAACGTTACCCATGAGAACTCTCCTCCATGCACATTTTTGGCCAAAATAGCAATTTTCATTGGAGGAGGGGAGAAAGAGGAGAAACCTTTGATCTGGTTTATTGTTTATTGTTCAGTGTCAAAATTAGTTTGGGATCTGTGCTACCCTTGCAGAGCCTATTACTATCCTAGTGTGGTGCTAAACCTCTGCTGCAGTGGGGTAGGTAAAGTGGTCCCTGGAGTGCAAGGTACTATAGTGCTGGGTGTCCCAGCTCAGCACTAACCTCGTTCCACAGAGTCCCACTTCCTGCTGACGATTCTCCAGATTTATTCATAGCCCCATCCTAGCTGCCCAACGCAGCTGCCCACCCATGCCCACAGCATGCACAGCCTCTTCTTGCCTGACAATAGGTGCTTTGCAAACAAAAGCAGATACCTGTCCTAAAATAGATTTGGGGTTCTGTTACAGATCCACTTGCAGCTGGGGTTCAGAAGTAATAGTACTGCACTGGCCCATTGTTGAAGCATGGGAATCTGTTAGACTTGGTTCAAGGAGCTTTTCTCTGCTCTCTGCTGCACGGTGTAGCCCTTGTGATCAAAGTGCTGTACTATTTGTAAACCTAATTATATAATTTGGTTGGTGGCTGCTAAATGGTTTCTGCCGCTTCTAGTTCAGTTAATCTCCTGAGTGTGAGTGTTTTCAAAGGGAGACTGTTGCTGTTGTCCTCGCTGTTGGCTGTGCTTGAGGAAGGCAATGTAACAAGGGTCTTTTTCACACATGCTAGGAGACAGCGTGCTCCACAAAGTAGGTCTCCTTTCCCCGCGTGAATGATTTGTTTGGGAAATGTTAGCAAGTTCTGTAGTGCTGTTGTGTCCATATGTTCACTATATCTTTCTTATGCTGTTTAATTAATCCCCAGTGCCTTCACAACTCCTACAGAAGGGGTAAGTTTGCTGTAAGAAAATTGAATTCCAGGGACTTGGAATTCTTTCATTGTTCAGTCACTTTTAATGTCCATTTTGCTGTTTTGCTATGAAAAACTGAATTATAACAGTAACCATGTCAAACAAATCTGAATGAGAATCATATGAATTCCCATTAACTCTAATTGGCTTTTTTAAACTCAGTATAAAAACCAGATTGTGTCTAATTAACTTCCAAAGTACTCCTTTTTACACAAAGGCTATCCTAGGGGACACTTGGCAGACCTCCCTGCTGAGCTTTTTTGCGGATTCCTGTATGCAGAAATGTAGTAGATGAGTAGTGTAAAGCCACAACATTTGTTACTGTGATACTTCCCTTAAATGCAAGTGTTACCATAATGATGCCGCCAAGGGAGTGGAACTTCCTGGTCATGCACTGAAGTCCAGAATATGGTTAAGACCACAACGGAAGGATAGTTGTGAATATTGAGACAAGCATTAAGGAATGCAGAATATGTGAAGAGATACCGATACCTCAGTATTTGAAGTAACTGCAAGTGAAAAATAGATCAATACGAAGTATTGCCTCCATCAGATAACTGATTTTGGAAAAAAATAAACAAAATAGGGTTTCTGCTATCTTATCTCTGAAGAGGACAGAAGCAAGCCTGGGTTCCCATTTGCCTTTCCTCTTTCTTCCTGTCTCTGCATGTTTCCTCCTGTTTGTCCCATTTCTGTCCATTTCACTTTCAGTATCATTTTTCAGAGCTTAGGGTAGGCCACATGTCCTGTAGGCATAGATTGCCTGAATATATTTTTTTGCATTTGGAAGCTGATTAAAAGATCTACACAAATGTAAGTTTAGAGCAGCAGATAGGTGACCTACAGGAATAAAAGCTGTTGTTGAACTTGCATAGTAGGAAGTTTTAAGTTGTTATATCTTGCTATACCTTATGATTATTAAAATTAAAGTTACTGTGAAAGTGATGATACTGTAAGTATCTTACTGTAAGTAAGAACTGCATCCGTGGAAGCATTGCCAGCTAATCTGAACAGAGAAGAGGAATGAGATGCATGAAATTGAAGAGGATTCTAGAAAAATCCACAGGACTAAGAGCATGGCTTGAAAATGGATTGATTCACTGGGGTCTGCTGAACTGCAGACCTCCTTCAACCTTTTTCTGCATTTAGGACATTTGTAATATCCTCCTGTGTGATTATCTGATGGTCTACAAAGGGCTGAGAGATATCATTCATTTCCCACATGGGTACGTTTTCTCTCCATTCCTGAAAACTGTAGAAATTTAAAACATCTTTTGAGATCTCTACTGTTCTGATAAATACATTCGAAGGAGGCTGGTGGAGCTTTAAAGTTAAGAGAGGGATGGCTCAAACATGAATGCACAGATGATACATGAATGTGTAAATCTTGCTGCTTAAGAAAGAAAGAATTCTGATTTAGGTCTTCAGACTATTTTTTTAATGATCACAGCCCTAAACTCTGACAAGAGCTGTTTCTGCTGTTGATTCATAGAACCAGGGAGGAAGATAATCTGAAAGAAAAGGATAAGAAAGTGCAGCTGTTTGATATAAGGAATGTTGATGTTTTCTAAGGCTTGCTGTCCATAGGTGGAATATACTATCTGAGAAAAGTAGAATTGTCCAAACCAGGTATCCCCTATTTATCTATTCCCCCCGCCCCCCTTCCCTGCAGTGGTTTCTTTATTTGAAGAAAAAATGAAGAAAGCCAGGCTATTTTCAAAGTACAGGGAAAACAGAGATGCCTTTCCCCCTGCCCCCTCCAGGTTCTCTAGAGGAGAGTAGATAGAAATGGGAGTTGGAATTGCAAGATTTTTTTCAGCAAAATTCTCATCATACGCTTTTAATTGTGTACCTGCACATTAAGTTAGTTGGCTGTTGGCTAGTTAGGAGACAAGGTCTCTTTTTAGACACATTTTTTTCCTTCTCTGTGGTTGCATTTCACTGTTCCTTTGGCATAGCTTTGAATCATGACATTACTGAGGTTGGCATAAAAACATGAGAAGCAGCAGTGAGCTTACCAGTTCTTTACTTTTTATCCTTTATTGAGTGATGCTGAATCAGTAGACTCGGGAAGACTTGTTTCTTTTTCTGATTGGTCTTAGAAGTGCTGATTGATTATATTAAGTGGATCTGAGCCTTGGTGTCTGATCAGCCTGTTCATCTTAGTCATCTAAGGAAAGAAGTATAGTTTTTTAGGTGAACAGGAACTAAGTTGCAAAGGGGTAATGCTAGTCATGTTGTTGTTTCTGTTAGAGTTCACAAGACATAGCAAACAGTTAAGTACATCTTGCCTTTCCAACCTAGAGTGTCCAAGCTGTTGTTTTTCCGTTACTTACCATATCCCAGTCATGCAGCTGGTACCAGTGATATCTTCTGTATGTTATTTGTGTTCTCTTGTTTAGCATGCCTGACAAAGCAGAAATGTGCAGATGATACTGCTCAGTACTTTACAGACAGATTGTTTGCATCATTTTTTTCAGTTTGTGAGCTACATAATTTTTACTTGGATGAATCTTAATACCTCTCTTGAATCTGCACATGTTCACTTTTGTAGTGTTGAAAGTTTTGTTTCCTACAGAGAAAATTATTTTATAAATAAACACAGTGTATTTGTTTACATGGGGGATAGACTATATGATTCTAATGCTTTTTGTATCTTTTCTAAGGAGACAAAAATGACAGATTTTGTGTATTTTTCTTATGCATGTTTTTCTTCTGATGTAATCTTTTTGTCTTGTGGGAAGCTGTGCTTCAGTAGAAAGCTATGTTAAAAATATAGTTAAAAGAAAATTGATCTTAAACTAATCCTTTGAGTCAACTATGTTCTACTGAGATCAGTATTATTTTATTAGCGTATATGTGATGTTACTACTAATACAGCATGAATTTATTACAGCCAGGGGTAGCTCAATGAATTCCAGATGAATTCACAATAGCTGGATTCTTAAAATGCTACCAGGTTTACTTCAGGTTTTCTGTTTCCATGTGTAATTAATACCAGAACTCAGCACAGCTACCTGCTCCTATTTAAAAAATAAAAGTGAAATAGTCATATATGTGAAATTAAACTGAAAACTTGAAAAGGTGTGTCTGAGTCTTGGCACTGATAATCAAATGTAACAGTTCTGAAGCCACCTGAAGACACTGATTTTACATAATCAAAAGTTGTTACTGGTTTCTCTCCTTCACAAATCCAAACAGCCAAAATACTCCAAAGTAATATAACTAGCTAGATTAGTATCTTGAAAAATTACTCATGTCATATTTAGAGATACTTAAGTGTAAATTTGGTTGCAAAGCTCTTCTTCAAGGTATCTATGAAATAAAATATATTTTCAAAGATTTGTTAGTCAGGCATCCTAATCCCAGGTAGAAACCTAGCAGCTTCTTTTCATAAAAGTGGCAAAATCTGTTTAAATTGGTACTTTTTGTAAAAAGACACATGGAAACTTACACAGTTTCACACTGACATGGGTTGTATTGATAAGTTATTTTTTTAGAAGTGTCAGAAGCTTCACCTACTGAAGTTCAGCATTTCATGTGGCACATTAAGTTTCATGCGGGAATCCCCTGCTATGTTTGGACCTATGTAACCACACATTTGTAATTACATTATCCCAGCTTGTACTAGCTATTACCAGAACCAGACCCCCAACTTTGGCAAGTGTATTTAGGCTTGAAGATTTCACTTGGTCTCTTTCTTTTCATCAGCCCTTACCATATGGTTCACACAGCATGTCCATAGCTTAACAGACCAGATGTGTGTTTTGTGCACACTTCATCAGAAAGCACTGCACCAAGGATGTGGCAAAAATAATCTCCAATAACTATTTAATGTTTTGGTTATGTGATGATGTAAGTCAAATTACAGTCCCATAAGGGCTGGTTCTTTTTCTGTAATGTAGAGGACATGCACTGATAATGGGGAGTGAGGGAGCAATATGGGAAAGGCTTTCTGTGTATGGTAGAAGGATACTTGTATTGTAATTCTGGAACTAGCCATTTTTTACTTCAGTTCTCATCCCAGCTAGGCATTGTAGCACTGAAGTCAGATGTGTATTTATGCCAGCACTGTTTTCTGAAAAGTCTACCTAAACCTGACATTGAGAAAAATTTAGCAAGTCCCCCCAGCTCTGAAATTCATAGTCTGATGACAACTTAGGGAAGAGAATGAGGGTGAATATGAATGAGGGTGAATATAAGATATACTTAAGGTATCAACAGACTGAGAACAGTCCCTGCTACTGAATAAGAGCACATTTGCCACAAAGATTTAACAACTAGTTTGCAACTTGAAGCAGAGAAAGTACAGGACACACTTTTTCTTTACACAGACATATAGTGTGAGAAGAAAGGCCACATCAAGTTCTGTAAAACAGTGCTAGATGACCAAGACTTTGTATTGGCATTCTTATTGCTGGGACTTCCAAATGTGCATGAAAAAAAGAGTTCTCAGCTTTTCCTCCACTCTTTCTTGGATCCAACCACCTCTGATGTGAAAGCTCAGGACAGACCTGGGTGGCGGGCTGATGCAAGGCTGTCAAACATCAAGAACATTGCAGTGGGTAGTGGTGCTCACAGGCCCCTGTCAGTAACCATGATGCGCTGTTAACATCTGCCTAAACACCTCCTGTATGCAAACATTTCTTTGATTCCCTTGAGAAATAGGCAATGTATTGACAGGTTTAGAAGAAATTTTTGTAGCTAATGCATTTTGGTGTGGACATAACAAATGTTCCATCATCTTATTCTTCACTGAGGCTGTGTACTTCTTACCTTCTTCTTACCTTCTCCATCAAGAGCACTATGGTCTCCACCTTCAGACCCAGAGGACCTATCCAGGCTGGTAAAGCAGTAAAGTTGGGTTTTTTTGTAAAAAAAAAAAAAAAAAAAGTAAAAAGGAAAAAAAATCACCTTTTCTACATACAGTCTGGTTTCTTTCAAAATACTGTGTTCATCAGGAGATTCAGTCCTACTATGCCAGTTTTAACATGCATAAAAATAACTTTTGAAGTCTTACTAAAAAGGGGCAATGCAGAAGCACTGAATGAGGACAGAAACACTAACAAAAGAGAAGAATGTAAAAGAAAGGTATGAAGGAGGTAAAGAGAGAGGGGAATAAAGATGGAAAATAAAATAAAATCTAAAAAAGAGAATACACACAACTACCACAAAAGAAAAAGACAGGATTGAAAATAAGTTTTATACAGTAAGTGTTTTATATAGGGTTGGTGAAACTTAGACCTGATATTGCTGGGAGTAAATCCAATTGGACTAGTGGATTTGTACCTGATTACAACAGGGCAAAAATGTAGCCTTTGTTTTGGACAAAATGTTCAATGATTTATGAGCCAGTCTGTTTTCAGAAGAGAGTTACGAGTATCAGGGCTCCACTGAGACTTTGGCTCCTAAGCGCTTATAGCATTTCAAGACTTAAGCTTAGGCTGAATTTTAGAGGTGTTTGTCAATGAGGAGCTTAAGTTCCATGATACATTTGAACATTAATGCTTTTGAGAGCAGTATCCATTAAATTTTCTAGGGACAGTGAAACAATCAAGAAAGGATAATAGTTGTTGGCTTGAACAAGAGCAACTTTGGCTTACCACGCCTGGCTGGGATGCTGAAGGGAGAGAATGTATCCACATTTTTGTTTAATGCAGCTATCCAGTACAGCCGTTTTTATTCTATAGATATTTAAGGATGGTCTTTGCTGTGTTCTGCAAAGAATAATTTTTGTCACATTTACAATAGTAATACAGTCTGTCTGATGTGGCAGGACTCTCTTACTAAGCTGTCTTCTCGTTCAGGACAGTCCAGAAAGTAAACACAGTGAAAGACCTCATGAGTAACACAATGTAAAAGATTACAGAATCTCTTTTCCTCAATATGCAGCAGTCTGACAGTGCTTCTCCTATTAAAGGAGTTTGTGGTGGTCTCTGCAGAGGTGCTCCGCAGTGTCCATTTGCAAGAAATGAGAAGTATTCATCGTTACAGGCTTCCCAGTACATTTCTTCACAATACTGCTGAAAATGTTTCTTATTTTTATGTAGAAGGCCCTTAGAATTAACTGCTGAATATATCACTTAAAAGACTGTGAGCTAATGATATTCTGGCTTGGGACTTTTTCAGTCAAAACCACATGCATTAAATTTCCGTGTGAATGTTGGGCCGCAGAGAGGATTAAACACTCACAAAAATCGCTCCAGCAAACATAAAGATAGAAGAAAGCGAAGGCATCTGGGTTTTGCGCCTTTTTCCTGTCATGCTGGAGGAATGAGCTACAGCCTGTTGATTTAATTGTGCTAAGTGCTGTGGGCCTTCAGCTATGTTAATCATGCTCGATGTGGAGCAGCTGTGCTGCACTGGGCACACCGGCTGGGAGGCAAGCCCTGCTGCAGCCTCCCTGCAGTTCCTGGGGCTGGGGCTTCAGGGGTCAGGCTAGAGGGCATTTCAAAGCACAGACCTTTGCTGCCTAAAGAAACAGCCTCATTTTCTTTAATTTTATACCTGCTGTAAAATCAATTCCAAATAATAATATCTAACCTATTATTGACACTTTATCCTGTGGGGAATTGCTGGTTTTGACTATTATAAGCAACCACTGATTTTCCCCAGGCCCTCAGGGCCTCCTGTTGTGACTGAGGCAAATGTTGCTAATAAACGCCTCCTTCAAAGTGACTTTTCCAGCTGAATCGGAGGGATTCCAGTCACCCATTTGATGGAACTTTAACCAGAAACGTGTTGGACAAATTAAATATGGGTTAGCCTCTTGCTCTGGACTATATCAAGAGCCTATAAATGCAAAATGTTTGAGTCACAGAAGACCGTGCTCTGTAATTAACTATTGTAACTCTCCTCGCAAATCAAAAGCAGCCTAACCTGTGGAGTTCAACATGTCAAGGCATGGGCACTGAGATGGTTTAGGGAAGTAAGAAGAGGAAAGAAGAATAGGAGGGAAAGGTAAACAAGGTTTTACATACATATATATTACTGTTAGCTAGTATCAGGAGCCTTGAACTTCTCACCTTGTTATGGACAAGAAAAGAACTGAAGAGCTTTAACGTATGGACTTGTGTTTGTGTCCATATGCTATTTATCCTACTGAGGGGAAAAAAAAAAAAAGAGATATCTTCAGACTTACCCACTTGGAAAATATTAATGAGATGGAAATTTTTTGCAAACCAAATATGCTGTTTTTTCTTTCCCTTGGTCTAGTCCTGGAATATTTACAATTTAGTTTAAAATAGCTAGTCAGTGGGCTGTTTGACAAATTGAAAACGGCAAGGCTGATGTCAACAAGTATGACAGGGTAAAACAGGCAGAGGCTGACTCTGTTTTCAGGTTTCAGTATGGAAGGACGGACTTTTTTGAGTGGACATCAGGTAGCTTTTTTCTGTCTCTAGTCAGGAGTTCATTGTTTCAAAACATGAGCTCTTAACTAATTAAAAAGAGAAAAAGAATATGCTGAACAAATACTGAGCCTTATATTTTGATCTGGACCAAAATATTTTAAGCCAAGTACAATGAGATATTTGTAAACATGTTTATTGAAGAATTAACGTCTTATATTTTGTCTCAACTTTAATTGTAAATGTGCTGTAATTCTGCATCACTGTCTTACTATCCATCTTCTGGCAAGCATTTGAAGTTGTTGATCTTAATGTTGATTTGATGTTGATATTTATGACCGGGTTTCTTGGAATACCTGTGGAAGTACAGTTTTAACTGATGCTTATGCATATATATTTCATCAGCGATGAATCTGAAAGAAGTGAGACTTAAATTTAAGCTGGTATGCTGTGATACTGTTTGTACAGAAAAAGCTATTTATCAAAGATTATACCTCTTTGCTTATCTGTCTTAATTTTCAAGTAAAATTAGCTGACAAAATAGTAAGGAGAGAACAACAGAATAATTTGCTTTGTGTAAATGTGCTTTGTAAGCCAACTGACTTCCTTCATTAGGATATCTGTTGCAGTGTTGTTTTGTATCCAGTAAGAAATGAAGAGCCACTTTATTACTTGTAGTTCATGCATAGTTATACCTCTAAATGGAGTAAGTAATGTCTGTCTCTCTTACTTTGCTTGTATTTCTCTTTGATTGCCCGAGACCTTATATAATGTGGTGGTTCATGACTGGAGCTCCAAAATGTAATTACCTTATCAATAGTAATAATATTTTTAACATTTTTATAATGTACTCTCTTAGTCTTCAGACCTTCTCACTTCCTAAACTGCAGAATGAAAAATAGAGCAATTTTTTTTTTTTAATCTCCAGTCTTTTGGATATTATTTTTATTAACATTATTCACGCAGTTATTAGGCCAAAGGGATCAGCTAGCTCTTTTGACTTTGTAAACTCAAGCTGACAACAAGGATAGCAATCCAAAGCATTGGAGGGGAAGTCTTTGTTCTCAGAAGTGTCTGCAAGATTAACTTGATACTCATTTCATCTTGTCCTTCCCACTTAAAGTGTATGGAGAGAGGGAAAGTGAAAGGCTTGGTGCAGAGGTAAAGCTGAATAGCTTTCCCCTCCTCAGTCTAAAACTGCCTATTAGTACTTATGTTATGGTATTTACAACACCAGGATGTTGGTGAAGGGCTTCTGTATCTCTGGCCAGAAAATCATAGGCAGTAACTATGAGTGTATGTGTGATGTGTGCAAGTGAATCCAGTATATACACACAGGCCAGGAGGATTCTCAAATGCCTTTTTTCTACTAGACAAAATTTAGGTTTATAATACCCCAGCTTTTGCATTTGGGAATACATCTAGGAGTGATAAATGTAAAACTGCGCTGGTTTTGCCTAAGTTCTGTGGATTGCAAGCCAGAACTTTTGCTGAGGAAACTCTGTCGACAGCTCCCTTCCCTCATGGTTTTTTAGATGTCATCTTTGTCAGTGGTATCTCTAGTAAACGGAGCTGGGAGAAAAAGCAGCTAAGGAAATACAATTACTGTGGCAGGCTTATCTGAATCTTTCTAAGTCTTCCTGGAAAGAGACTGGGACCTTGATGTGGATCAGGTATTTGGACTGGTAGCTCTTGCAGGGTAGGGAGCAATGAAATACTGCATTCTTCCATCTGCCCTCTTCACATCATAGGCTCACAGCTAATTAATCAGTTGCAATTTCCAGATGGCCTTCCAAATCAGCCTAAGGCAATGCAAACTTCAGCAAGGAAGCATGAACAGAGAGCTCCATTATCAAAGTCTCTGGTGAAAGAAACACAATATAGTGCTTTCTACTGTACTTAGAGGGCTGAAAAACTAGGAGCTATAGTTTCAGAGAACACGTTCAAACGTGAGTAAACCAAGTCTTTCAGCAGTGATACTTGTCATGAAACACTGTTGTTTGTGATGTGCATACTTTCATAAATAAGCTGTTCTAAAGCACTTGTAACAAAGGAAAAGGACCTTGCAATGTCATAATAATACCAGAAAACTTTTAATCTTTTTTTTTTTTTTTTCCTGCACTGTGTCATACTCAGGATAATTTTGAAAGAGCAAGATCTCAGATTACGTTTGTAATTGATTACTTTGGTTGGATCACAGTGTGGTAGAATGTTGTTAACAACTAAAAATGCTAAACCTTAGGCTTTAGTACAGTTATAACTATTTGAAAACTGAACGTTAGCACCTATAAACTTTGCCTTTCTTTGAGTATTTGAAGAATATCTGCTGCTGTAAGAAAAACTGTCAAATGTGGCACAGTACTGATGGGTAGCATCACAGATAAATTTTTTTTGATGCATATTGTCCAAAAACTAGAATTTGTTCATGGAAACAAAATATTTTTGAACATTGTGTTGTATTTTACCAGAATTATTCCATTTGATACTACACATAGAAGGCATTAGTGTGAACAGTGGGTTTTTGATTCTTTGCAAAAGGAGGGGGTTTATATGCTGGAATCACTAATCTCATCTTCAAATTATCTTTTTGTAGAACTCTTGTCATGTGAAGTGTCATGACACCAAATTCTGTGCCTCTCCGTGCAGATGAATAAAAGGATTATCAGAAACGTTACAAGTCTTGTCCAAATAATGGTGCTAAATTCAACTTTTATTAAACTCATCACCATGGAAAATTTAGGTGAGATGTAGCAGGGGATGTTTATTATGAGAATAAGAGTTTGTGTGCGTTTGTTTTTGAAAATTAGATGTGGGGGATGCAAACTCCCACAGATATGAAATTGACAGAATGTTTGCACAAGCATTTGCAAAGGAAAACCACCAACTCTGAACAGCTCTGTTGCATAGTCAGACTATTTCTGTGATCTTCCTTTGTTTGCTATTTTTTTCATGCCATGACTGTTAGGAGCCTTCATTTGCTGCATAATATAGTTATGAGAAGACAGGAAACTGGAGGAGTTCTGGAAAGTAGTTTTTCCTTCATCCATGACCTTGTGAGTGGTAATAAGTGTTTGAAGTTTAATTTTATCAGCTTGGAAACCCAAAACTCTTTTAAAAAGTCTCGATTTTCAGAGCAAAAGTACTCAGCACTGTATTCTTGTGTCCTAGATTTAACGTTAGAAAACCATTGCACAACCAATAGATAATGTGAAATTACAGAGCAGTCAGTGAAGTATTACAGCCTCACTACATAGCAAAGAGTAACTGCCAGGGGACTGTGGATTGCCACTATAAATCCTACCTAGGAAAGCATGCTATATGCGATTCTGCGAATTACAGACCACTGACACTGACTTTCTTCTCTGGCAAGACGGGAGACAATAATAAAAAAAGAGATTTCTGAATGCATGGAAAGCAGTCTGTTTGGCTAAGGGTTAGCACAACATCTTTAAACAGAAATCCTGACCTTTTAGCTTGGTGGAGTTCTCCAAGGCTGTAAAAAAAAGAATGTGGTTGAAGTGGATCTAGTGGACGTACTGGATTTTCATACTGGGTTTTAAATAAGCTTTTGACCACCTTTCATACAAAGGTTTATTAAAGACACTTGAGTTACCATGGGATTGCAGAAAAAAATCTGCTTATGGACTGAAAGCTGGTGAAAGGGTAGAAAGCATAGGATAGCATTTAGTGATTACTTCAACCATTACAAGTGCAAACAAAAATTTTATTCCATGTCTTCATGGCACCATGCAGAAGAGGCTGGAGAAGTGAGATTTTCAAGTCTGTAGCTGCTACTAAGCTGCTTAGCTAGCAAAATGTCATGCTTACAATATAGAAATATATAGGGACAAAATGGATTGGCAAAAAGTGACAGAAAAGTATCAGTGTAAATTACTGAAAGATTATGCATCTAGGAAAAAGTAAACTGTACTTATATAATCCTGGACTCAGAACTGGAGGTTATAACTCAGGAAAGAGAGATCTTACCATCATTGGCAGCTCCACAAAACCATTGGCTTAATGTGCTATGGCAGCCAAAACAACATGTTGGGCATTCCTGAGAGAATATTGATAACAAGACAAAAGGTGTCATTATGCTACTGTACAAAACCTCAGTGCGCCCACATCATTGCACAAAGTCACACAGATAATTATGTAGTTGATACATCGGATGAGTTTGCTGCCATTCAGAGGGACTGTGACAGGGTAGAGAACCAGGCAGAGGGAAACCTCATGGAGGTCAACAAAGGGAAGTGCAAAGTTCTTCACCAGGTGAGGAATAATCCCAGACACCAGTACAAACTGCAGGTCAACTGGCTGGAAAGCAGTTCTGCAGAGAAGGACCTGAGCATTCTGATGGACAGTAAGCTGAACATGAGCCAGTGATGTGACATCACAGCAAAGAAGGTCAACAGCCTCCTGATTTACATTAGGCAGGGTATTTTCAGCAGGTGAGGTCCCTTTACTCAGCACTGGTGAGACATATCTGGAGTGCTGGGTCTTGTTCTGGCCTCTCCTGTCCATGTCTCTACATGGACTTACTGGACCAAGTCCAGTGAAGGGCTACAAAGATGTTTAACGGACTAAAGCATTTCTTACGTGCAGAGAAGATGAGAGAGCTGCAACTGGAGAAAAGGATCAGGGGGCTTACAAATGTGTATAAATACCTGATGGGAAGAAATAAAGAAGGTGGAGCCAGGCTCTTCTCAGTAGTGCCTACTGACAGGACAAGAAGCAGCAGGTGCAAATTAAAACATAAGAGATTCCATCTGAACATAAGAAACACTTTGGTTGAACTCTGGAGTAAGTTGCCTGGGGTGTTGTGGAGTCTCCCTCCTTGGAAATATTCAGAAGCTGTCTGGACATGGTCCTGGGCAGGCTGCTCTAGGTGGCCCTGCTTGAGCAGAGGGGTTGAACAGGATAACCTCAACCATTTTGTATGATTCTGTGTGGGCCACAAAAACTGGCCAGGTTTACCTGCTGTCTTTTAGTGACTGTGTAGGTTAGCCCTCTGCATAGTATGGGCCCTTTGTTCTGAGTCAGTAGGGCAGTCCTTACATTCTTCTGTAGATTCCATGGGTTCAAACCTGCCTTGTTTCTGTACTGCTGAATTTAAGTTCTGATGCATTTCTGCTGTTAAGTATGTCTGTGCCACATAGGGTCTTGCTTCCTTTTGTCTTCCCTTGGGCTCTGCTTGTCCGTAAGCTATTTTCCCCATCTGGCATAAATTGTCTTTCATGCTTATGAACTGTCATAGCTATATGGCTTCTGAAGTAATATAATAGAGGGAGGTGAAATCTGGCCTGTGGCAGTGTGCAACAGCGGCATGAAGGGTATGAAGATTTATGTTTGTTTACTGTTGCTCAGGTTGTATCCAAGTCTAAGCTTTCTGCTCTTATGGAACAGTAGAATTTGCCTAACTGGTACAATTTTCCCTGCTTTGAGTTAATCTGTTTGTTAAGAATGACAGGTTGTGAAGACACTCAGAACTAGACACTCATTTGGTGAAGTCACCTGACCTAGGTTAATTTCACAAATTTAAATAAACCAATATACTTAATCTACAGTGGGCCTATGTATCTTATAACAGTTGCTACCTTTTAGGACACGATGTCCAGAATTAACTGTCCAGACTACTCTGCAAAATAGTTTAACAGAAATTTACTCTTTCCTCTGTATTTTTGGTATATGGTTTCTGAAATAGCTGTCCATTTTGGAACAATAACATGATCCATGAAAGATTTTGAGGAAGAAAATTTGGTTCCTTATGATCTTCCAGCTTTCTAAGGAACGATTATGAACTGTTTATGCATTTTGTGACAGCTGGCAACACTGCTCCTCAAAACCAATAGTAATAACCAAATGCTGGTTTATATAAATTGATGTGTTCACATATTTTACTTTTTACTATCTTTTATTACTTGCTGTCCACCACATCCACCACAGTTGTTAGTAAAAACGTAACAGTGAATTCATGGAAAACTAGTATTTCCTTGCATGCTAAAGAATGTTAAAAAAATATATGTTCTTGGCAGATGATACTTATCTGACATGAGTTTCTTTCTTAAACATGTATTATTAGTGTAGGCTATGCCTGAAATGATGAGGACCTAAATGTTGAAGTGAATTAGCAGGACATTAATCCTATGATCAAAATTTTTTTTGTATTCATCTATAATTCTCAATAGACAGCTAATAATTTTTACTTCCTTTCTTAAAACTTCATCTGCACTTAAATCATTTGATCTATAAAAACTCAGTGCAGAATGTGGGTAAGTAAATGGAAGAATACTTCTGTTCATTTTGGGTTTACTCATGATGTTTTCTGTAGAGGGCCTCCCACATTAGACCTGATTGTGGGGAAGTCACTTATCCATTCTGGGCAAATATTTGAAATCCCAGTTTCCCTTGGATCAAACCCTCACCTCAGATTTGCTAAGCATGAGATGCAAACTTGAATCTGCTGTGTGAGGAGCTTGTGGCTCCTCAATCTTTGCATTTTCAAAAACTGTAAAAGGGTAACCAGGTAATATGTTAGCTGATGTAATTTTGTAATTGTCAACACACTGGGGTTTTTTTGTGTTTCACTAGTGCTGTAAATATTATTCTGTCCAAACCCCTCAACAGTGTATGGAAAAACTGACTAAAGAAAAAGAATATGTTTTTCATGAGCATACATGGATGTGCTGTAAATTACCACACTGCCCTTGGACCTAGTGTGGGTGAAGGTGTTTGATATGGAAGTGCATATTTATGTTGATTGTTTCCTTTG
>JAVJGJ010000001.1:20011522-20046966 GCA_035590215.1 Microhierax caerulescens | reverse complement strand
AATTCCAATGGTATTCTTTGTGCAGAAATTCAGGAAATAGGATATTGCTAACGTGTAGATCAAAGTCCATGTGAAATTACATCCGATCAAATAAAAGGGCAGTATGATTCTATGTTTCATCCTTTAGGGGTTTTATCTCATTGTATGAACTTCTCATAACCTATCAGGGACAGTATCAGTCCTGTCCAGGTTTCAAAATCTGCTCTGTTACTCCCCTTGTAAAGGAGAAGAGTAAAAAATACAGTGTTTGGTCTTCATATTGCAATTCTTATATTAACATCCCCAATAATTTTATGGTAAGAGTTTTAGTGTGTCACCTGAGATATCATATACTGTTTGCTCTTTAGTCAAATATTCTGCCTTTACTGGTAAAAGGATACTCTGATGTTGTTTTATTGATCTTCCTTGTATTTGGTTAGGTGGTGAACCTATGTACTTTGTGGTTGAACATCTGGGACAGTGTTTACGATGAGAAAGCCATAAATTTTACTTTTATTAGCTGCCCCTGGTTACAAACAGAATCTCATCTGAAGACCTAGCCTGCCTAGGTCAGACACACATATTTTGGCAAGATTTTCTGTCTCACATTACTCCCAGTTTTCAATCCTGTCCTCTCCCCTCCAAATATTTGAGCCACTCCAAACTTCCATCCTCTTTTATTGTATGGTCCCCACTGAGCTTCACTGTAATTTGCTTACAGGGCATGGCTTTCTTCTTCTTCAATGAAAAGGTGGTGAAGCATTGGAACAGGCTGCCCAGGGAGGGCGTTCAGTCACCGTCCCTGGAGGTGTTTAAAAAATGTATAGATGCAGTGCTAATGGACATGGTTTAATGATGGACTTGGCAGTGCTGGTTTAATGGTTGGACTTGATGGTTCTCAAAGGTCTTTTCCAACCTAAATGATACTGTGATTCTGTGACTTTCCCTCACCAATTTTTTTTTGTGCTATCTGGAACAGAACTTACTACATAAGGTACTGTGTTACCACAAACTCCTGAATTCGACACCAAAGAATGCATTTTGGTTTCTTGATGTAGAATGAAAATTTGGAATCACAAATACTGATCAGTCAGTCAGGCCTAGCTACTGCCAGCCCTGAAGAGTGTGGTATAATACTTTATCCAAGCAATTCTTCCATTGAGTTAGAAAATACAATAGACTTTTTATGGAAACACAAACCAACGTTTATCATGGTTTGGACCGACATGGGTAAGTACTCTAAATTCTTAAACCAATGACATTACAAAAGAAGCCAGTGTCTTACACTAAGGACTGCTTCACTGGTGGCCCACACTGCTTGCTTGCTTTCAAGATTGAGTGATTTTTCTTAGCCAACAGCTCCCATGTTTCTCATAGCCATTCTGGTGCCATTAATCTACTCTAACAGGAGCAAACCCAAATACCTTTACTCCTTAAGAGATATTGGACCAGTATGTCCCATCTGGTCGTCTTCTTAGCACAGAATTCCTAAAGTAGTATTATGCTAAAACTGATTGTAGGATGAGGGTATAATTCTTTCTAAGTACATACCAGTACCAAAAATGTGCCCTCCTTCTTCCATTATCTTACTGTTTATGTTGTGATAACGTTGCTTTCAAATTTTAAATGTCTATATCATATTTTAAAAATGTGGGGTTTACCTAGTCTAAGTAGTAGACAGCATTCTGAAAATGTATTGGAGATCTGTAATTTACTTCATACCTGGCTGAGATTACCAGATGGTTCAAAGTGAAAGTGAAAAATATGAATAGAGAAATCTAATGTTTCCATTAGTGTTTCTAGTAAAGCTATGTAACACAGTGTACAATCAAAAAAGATCTCTTATGTCAAAAGTACTACATTAGTAGTCCCATGTGCATTAATTCAGAGAAGAAGAATGTCTGAAATGTATTGTATCACTGCAATCCAGCCTGAGCATTGTTTCATTAATGAAAAAAGAATCACAATTTTCTCGACTCTGTAATCCACTGAGGGTAATACTGGAAGTGTAAGTTGCACACCCCAGCAAAAAGTCCATTTTGTTGTCATGGCCAGGTGAAAAACAAAGATTGAAAAGCTATGTGAAAAACTGGAGTCCAAGTTCTGATCTGTTGTGGCTAGGTATGGAGCTGTTGACTGTACTCCAGGACTTACTAGTTTACATTCACTGAGGAGCTGCGTCTATGCAGGGCTCCGGAAAGTGTTTTCAGTGTGACACAGAGAAGCTATGAAAATTGTGACAGACACAATGACCTCATTTAAGAGGTGGTGTCTCTCTGTGCGTTACTGTTGTGGTTTAACCCCAGCTGGCACCTAAGCCCTACACAGCTGTTCACTCATTCCCCCCACACACCCCCTCCGCCCCCCCAGCAGGATGGGGGAGAGGATTGGAGGAGTAAAACTGAGCAAACACATGTGTTGAGAAAAAGACAGCTTAATGGGAGAGAAAAGGAAGAAAATAATAATAATAATAATAATAATAATAATAATAATAATAATAATAATAATAATAATAATGATAATAATAAGAGCAATAACAATAATAACAACAACAACAAAAACAATAATAATAATAATAATAATAATAATAATAATAATATGTAGAACAAGTGATGACCAATGCAATTGCTCATCAACCTGCCAGCCAATGCCCAAGCAGTTCCCAAGCAGAGGCCCCTGGCCAGCTTTCCTCCCAGTTTATATACTGAGCATGACACCATATATTATGGAACATCCCTCTGGCCAGTTCAGGTCAGCTTTCCTGGCAGTGTCCTCTCCCAGCTTCTTGTGTCCCCAGCCTACTCACTGGCAGGGCATGAGAAGCTGAAAAATCCTTGACTGAGTGTAAATACTACTTCGCAACAACTGAAAACATCAATGTGTTATCAACATTATTTTCATACTAAATCCAAAACACAGCACTATAACAGCTACAAGGAAGAAAATTAATTCTATCCCAGCTGAAACCAGGACAGTTACACAGGCCCATTGGGGAAGAGGCTTGCTTTTGGGTTTAAGTTGGTAGGGTTAGTAGAACAGCATTGTTCCTCCTCTTTGGATTTCATTTCTCTCTCTCCAGTACAGCTTAAATCCTTTGACTTCCTGGTGCATGGTATGAAACAGCTGCATACCGCCAGCTATTGGTATGGCTGTGTGGGCATTTCTGATGTGCATGAGGGCACAGACAAGAGGACAGTTTAGCCAGCTGAAGTACATCAACAGATTTCCTGTGAATTGACTTTTTCCTTGAGCTTTTTTGCAGTTTATTACTTTTCTGGTTTTATTCGGTTGTTCTGAATTACGCTTTAAGCGTTCTTATATGGAATTTGGTTTTGTTATGGTTTTGCATCTGCTATTCAAAATAAATCAGTGGATGCTTCACAACACTGTAACTTTGTTCTTTTGGCGCTAACTAGGTTTAGATAGCATGTGCCATACAGTCATGTAGAGCTTCCAACCATCTGAGAAATGCTTACCTGTCAGATCTTTTGTGAATGCATTGGCTTTTGCCAAGTTGCATCCACTAACACCAGGATTGAATTTGTCCTTCACTGATCTTTATGAATTTGGAAGCTTCCAGCCAAACAGTTGGATATGATACTTGGAACCAAATTTGGAACAGTTACGGGCATGATTGGGTTAGAGTTAATAATTTTGCATCTCTGAACTGTAATATTACCTAGGGCCTGTGGAGAAAACACAGGTAATTCAGAGTTCAAAATTTCTGTTGAAACTGAAGCTTGAAATATTTCTCTACCTATGTTACAGGACTCAATATTTAGAGTATCGTGGCATGTGTCCTCAACCATGGTTGACCTCTCTGTGTTGGTGCACATTCTCCATGGGGCAGTGAGCTGACATTCTCACAGATTAGAAATGATTCATTCTTGTTTGGCTGTGTCTTCGAGGGCACTGTTAGAAAAAAAGAGCTTGTTACTTAACTGTTTTAGTTGAAGTCTTTTGTAAGTTTCACAGTGAACTTGCCTTGCCCCAGAATTATTTTGGTCATGTGTGTCTAAGAGGTCAGCATTAGAATAAAATATTAGAACACATTTGGTATCGGTATCCTTAATGGATCAGGCCCCAAATCAGGCACAACATGTGCACAAGTTGATGACTGTAGTAGTTAATAGTACTTCCTACAATCATTCTTAAAATGCTAGTGGGTGACTTGCACCACAACATTATGGGCTTGTATCATTTACCTGTTGACAAATTTTGTATTAATTTGATCTCAGGAGCAGCCTGATTATCAGACATCAAGGTTGCAGTGTGTAAGATGTCTTCAAAAATGACTCTTGCTGGAGACTCTGGGCTGCAGTGAAACAGTTCTGCTAGTTAGAGACATCTTTCAGGATCTTAAGAAGAGTCCACAGGCCACTGCAATAGCATGATTTTTGCCTTTCATGTATACAGCATTCTTAGTGACAGTCTAAGTGCTTGATATTTTCTTCTCAAAAATCAAAATCTGTTCAGTGTTTTCTCCGGAGAAGAATGTCTAGAGGTGTGGTAACGGTTACAGGTGATACTTGAGTACAGAAACTTGAGGATTTTGATAGATTTGATATTATTAGATTTGAGGATATTGCAACTTGCTTTATGTTTTCAACATCATCATCTGAGGCAGAATTTATGATTGCCACATGTTGTCCAAATGTGGCTTTTAATTTTTTTTCCTTTTCTTTTTGCATAAACTAATTGACACATCTTTGGTCTGTTAGTCTTGTACCTTTGTACAGGTACAATTCCAACCCTAGGGAGTATGGTCATTATTGTATGCCCCATTGGTCTAGTTTAGGTATGACAAACTAGAAGAGCACGGTCCAGAAGAAGAGGACACATCACCTTCCTCTTTGGTCTGTCAGGATATTCTTTCTGGTGATTTCCACTCTGGAGCATGGACACAGATTATATCCTTCATCTGATCATAGTGATTACTAGATGGTACAGTGCTAGCTCTCTGGCTGATCATCTAAGTCTTACATGCATTTTATAGGCTATGGTCTATAAATCCCAAACACAGCACCAATCACTATGAATTTTCTTTCCTTTCCCCCATATTCCCATTGATATCAAGAGCCTATGTGGTACATGTGGAACTTGTTTTCCCATTTCCCAGCAACTGGAAATATTGCCAGTACAGCTTGAAAGACTAACAAAAATAAACAGATTTTGAGTCAGGTTATCTGAGTTTCAATTTGCTTTTAGTCCATATAAAGTGAGAACAGTATTCAGTGATTCAGTACAGCTACTATGATATAAAAAGATGTGAGATCAGAAATCACTGTTCATTCAACTAATCATGATATGTGTACATAGACAATATTTTAAAATAATTTATTTCTTCTTCTTCCCTGTAAAACACTTTAATAACAAATTTCTATGAAGTGATGTTTGTACATTATGAATTACATCCAACAATTTCCACAGGTAGATACTTGGCTGTTTCTTTTCTGCTGCTTGGAGATTTGGAGTGTATTAACTTTATGAACTTCATGGGAAAATTATTGCTTTTTAGAGGGATTATTCAATTACCCACTTTAGGCAAAATGCAATAAATCTTACGTTACACTAAAGCCAAGCATTAATCAGCAGACCCTGTGAGCATGACAGCTTTGTTCTTCTGGATGTCCATCAGGCTTAAGACAATATTCGTTGTCTTCATTTCATTGCTTAGAGGTACAGGTGATCAATTATTATTCTGCAGCATTTTTTACTTATTAACCTCTGCCTTCATCTTCTGAATATGCTGCAGCCCCTAGTTGTCTTTGTGCATTTTGATTTTAGTTTAAATTCTGTTGCCCTTTTAAGTGAGTTCTGTATAAACATGCAGACGGGGGCAAAATATTACCTATTTTCCTCTTAACTCCTATACTTTGAAAAGATTTAGGAGCCACTTTCAATATATATTTTTAAAAAAAAATTAGTACAAAAGTTGTCCTCTGTTTGCTCTGTTTTCACTAGTAGCAAAAATTTATGAAACTCAACTTTGCTACTTTTCAGTAACCATGAAAACCAGGTAAAAAGGTGCCATTTGTTAAGTTTTTACTTAGAAACATTTTCAGCTTAGTTGTTAATCACAAAATACAGTTCCTTATCATTTATGGTTTTCCTGTTAATGCATGGAGAATTTATTCTGTTAGAAAGGGGGAATGAAATCTTTAGAAAGGCAAGAATAAGAAAGCAGTTTTCTAAACTAAGCCTTCGTGTGAGCTTTTCTTTCTCATTCATATTTTAATGGATTCTGCACAGCTAAGAACATTTCTGGCAGTTACACTGAAATGGCTTGTTCCTCTGCAGTGTCTGTGTGGTGAAGAATTGCTTGCAAAGTCAGTGCAAGCAACTTTTTGTTTATTTATACTGGTTATCTTACAGACTGGAAAGATCCTATTACATTATATCATTGCACTCTGATGAATATCAACAGTAAGGAGAAGCTAAGAAAATATTTTTGAAAGGTGTAAGTTAAAGCCTTCTTGGTGATGAGAAAATAGAAATATTCACACTGCAAGAAGAAATTAAGGCATATTTCCCTGATGAAGATATCTTTTCTTGGTCTTATAGTCCAGGCACTTTTATTCACTTTTCAGTAGATGGTGCCAGAGTCAAAGTAACCTCTCCACTCTCTGAAAGGCTATTTTTAATTTTGCCAGTGGTGTTAAAATGTAATTTGAAAATAATATAAAAACGATGTTAGTGGATATAGATACCCAAGATAGAGGTTTTGTGTCAGAAAGCTCTTCTGGTGAATTTCAAGATACTTGGATTCATCTTTAAACCCTTGATAGAAGCTGAACTTAGAAAGCAAAGACCTAGTATGTCGCAATTTAGGGATAAGTTGATACGGGGTCTGCTTTATTTGATAACTCCAGATGTATGGGAGAGCAGTGCTACTGGAAACAGAAGGAAATAAAAATTATAAAAAATCAAACTGATTATGAAACTAAACATTGCACAGAAATCACTCCCAAAGCCTCCTTAGCTGTGAACATTTCTCAGTATTCTTGTGCCAGCTAATAATATTTGTTATTTCTAACATACTCATGCATCTTTCTCTTTTTTTGTTGAAACATTTTTGTGCCTTGGAAGAGGAAAGACAGATTAGCAGCTCTGTTTATTGAGGTAAAGATTGAAAGTTCCCTGATCAGTAAAAAAAGCTGAGGTCTTTGTATTTGATGTTCCCATTTTACTCAACAACACAATAGCTATTAAACTTGCAAAACAATGGAATATTTTATTTCCTGAATCACAAAAATATGTGAGACTTGGAATGATGCTTTTTAAAAACAGTATGTGAGTGTTAAAAAGAAGAGGAAAGGTAGAAGTTTCAGAGAACAGGAAATTTGAGGACAACATAACAGTCTTTAGAGGCTTAAGGTAAGAACTGAGAACAATGAATAGCATTAGTCAAAGTCATGTCCCATAAGTATTGCTGTGGATTTCAAAAACAAATTTTTCAACTAATCTGGTCATCTTTTAATTTAAGGGAAAAAAACCCAAAACAACAACATTTTTTTTTTTTTTTTTTTTTTGTCAGGAATTCCACAATATAAGATGTAGGAAAGATTTAAACATGGCATTTCTTTATCTAAGTTTGTCCCCCATTCTTCACAACAGATGCTGGTCCCTGTAGGTTCTGGAGCTGGCCAGATCTGTCTTGGGGCAGAATTTTTAAATTCACCTATTAGCTTGCTTCTAGCTTTGCTTGGCTTTTGGGATATCTGGGGTCCTCAGGATGAGGCCTTCTGGTGAGAGCCCCTGAAATGACATCCTTAAGGCTGGAGCCAGGCCCAGTTCCTCCAGGAGAAATAAATATCCACCTGTGATAAATGTCATTTTCAGGGAAAATTAGTAATCTCTCAGAGATATTCTCTGGCATGGTTTCTAACCAGCTCTCATTGGAAACATTCCTAGTCTACTATTCTGAACATTCTCTTCTTCATTCATGTGTTCTCCTTGCTCCTGGTCTAATTTTGAAATTTCTTTTGATATTTATTTTTTTCTGTCCCTAGACAACATACAGCTCAGTGTTCTAGCTCACTCTGTGTTAGTGAAGATTGCAACCGGAATGGAAGTATGCATGCAGCAGTTCAGATACAACAGGTCTCATTCAGCTTGTCTTGCTGCCATCAACATCTGGGTGATGATTATGCATTTGTTTTGGTAAAAGCAAGTTTCAACTTGTTTGATTCTGTTTGATAGCTGCATTAAGACAAAAGGATTTTTAAAGCTATAAAACTAACTGAGGGAAGATCAAATAGCTACCTAGGCTTTTTTTCTACATGAGACAGTCAGTACTTCTTTTGCAGAAGAGTGTAAACAACTTTTTTTGTTTAAAAAAAAAAGAGCCAGGCTCTTTTCAGAAGGGAGAGAATACAGTGTGCTGGCAGGGTCAACAACATCGCTTCAGCACGTTGGCTTTCTGCAGTGCTTGTGATTACAGATTGCTTAGTTGTATGACCTTGGTTTGTATCTCTAAGGCTAAAAGCTTATGTTTTCCAATATTTGGGCTAGTTAATGTAATTCAGGACAACCAGATGAAGACCTTCAAACTTGCTACATCTTCAGTCTTATTTGTGCATCTGGCAGTACAGCTGTGCTACCGACTATTCTTTCAGTGTAGTAGCCACAAGTCCAGTGATGTTTGCTCTGCAGTATCTCTCTGTCATCTCTGTGGTAAACAATTTCAAAGTCTCCAAAATGTTGCCATTCTGGTGCTATGTCTGCCTTCAGGATGGGACAAAGGGATTTACGGGTTGGTGGCCATGGTCTGATTTTTATCTAGAACAGACAACTTCTGTTACCCACTTTGAAATACAGTTAGGTGACTGGCCTAGTTTATTATACGTTGTGATGGAAATTTCTGTTGGGGAATGGACTAACAAAATGTGTGACTCAGGTGGTATTCTGAGAGCAGTCAACTATGTCAACGAATTTCAGCATAACTTGGTAGTCTAGATCTTAGCACATACTAACCTGAATGTGGTCCAGATGCAGCCACAATGGTATGTTGTGTATATCTGACTCCCACTAAAAGGATTATTCAGGTAGACAGTCAGGAGCTTCCTTGTGACTTCACAGCTGTTTGATCAAGTGAATTGAAGCTGTATGTGTTAGTGCATATCGTCCTGAATGTCCAGGTAAGGACTTGGAAAGGTGTATGCGACTACCAAAGCTTTTTGGTATTATTCTAATGAGACTCTAACACACTAAGACAGTTCCTACATCCCTCCAGGCAGTTACATAGCTGCCTAAAAGAAGTTAATATTTTTAAAAATTTGGCCACAGTTACATAAGATGTCTCTAGTTGCTGACAGGTAGAATCAGCTTTTTCCAATAAAACACTAATTTTGACTGATAACAGCAGCACATTTTTAAACCTTGCTGCAGTTCAGTGGAGTGTGAAAAGTAGATTATCCTTTAATAATAATAATGATAATGACTTTTTATGTACACCTTCCTACCCTTAAGTAACTTCATACTTTGCAAACAGACATAGTAACGTGGGGAGGAAAGTGATCAATCCAAGACTGTTCATCAGCTAAGCAGCAGTTCCTGGACCAGTATGGCCTCTCCCAAATGTGCTTGAGCTGACCACAAGATAATTTAGAGTCACTGCTCTAGCTGTAACTGGGCAGATTTATAAAAGTTTATAAATGGATTATCCATATGATAATGGATATGAACCCTTCAGACCATTTCCACGTCTGAAGGGATCTGGATACAGCACTCTGTGTGATTTCTTCATGTCTCTGCATTCAGGCTGTCCTTCCATCCTTTGCTGTACGTTTGGAGGGAAGGAAGAACAATTCTGCCAGCAAGCATGTAAAGCATCGCACAAAGTAGTATCAGGATAATTTAAAAAATTGTACATATTTATTTACTGCAGGCTCCAGAGTCAATGACAGTCCAATTTATACAGAAAGGTAATCCCTCCACACTTACACTGTAGGCTGCAATAATGAAGTAATATGGCTACTCACACACACTGAGTTCAGTGATGGATTAGCACAGCTGGTTCATGAGAGCCCAGAAAAGCCTCTAACTAGAAAGGACCACCCAGCTCACTGGCTGCAGTCTCTCCAATCACAGGCAAACACTCAGGAGCTGAAATACTTGTAACATCCTCAAACAAAGTTTAAACTGTAGTGAAAGGTCAACAGCCAAACCTGTACCTTGGGGGCCTAGCAGGAAACAGCAGCACAGATGATTGTGTACATTTAATCTTGTGCTGTGGCATGTGACTGGATATTTTCTTCAAGGTTTTGTGGATAAAATTGGTTGGACTAGATAAAAGTGACTGAAGAGTCATAATCACCTAAAACCCCTTTAATCTCCAAGGCTTGGAACCTTTGTGGCTGCAATACTCTAATGGAAAATATTTGTGGACTGGTTAAATTTGTGGCTATTGTAAGTGAAGATAAAAGAAATATTTAATAATATGTTCCCTCTGTTGTCCAGCACATTGCTGCCTGCATGAAAGCATGTGGAGTCCTCTCTGTAGACAGTGGAGGTAACTCAGTGCAATGGGATGGGAAGGAGGGTGTCACTGGTTATAATTCAATTGTCACAGAATGCCTGAGGTTATTCTAGCAGACAGTGTGTACAGCTTCAAGATCTGAAAGGGCTTTTGGTGATGTGAAACATGCAGTTGCTAAATGCTGGATTTGATTTGTTTGTTGGAAGCTCAGAATAAAGAGGATAACTTTAAAAGGGGTGTTAATTCCTTAGCCAGGGATAGTTGCCATCTCACCAGAGGCACATGTGTGTAGGATTAGCTCCTCTCCTAGGCTCTTGAAGCTGATCTGTAATATAATAGAAAAAATTTGAAACAAGCAGGATCTGTGCTGACCTCCCATATGAGGGGTAGGACTGGGTAGTGACCATGTGGGTGGTAGAGTGGAAGTTTCCATGAAGTATGGGTGGGAGCTTCTCTAATAGTTTATATTCATACTGGTTCCAGTTACAGACGGTTGGCTCACTGGCAAGGTCGGTGCCCGATACATGACTTCTTCCCACTTGTTTATTTATGTAACCTTGTTCTGGGTACCTAAAAATAACAGCCCTTCTTAATACAGTGTGACTTCAAGCAGAACTGATATGACGCAAACCGGGATGAAATCTTACTGTCAGTGTCACTGTTGTGTTCATTCACTTGGCAGCTGTAGCTGGGTTAGGAGATACAAAATCAATACTTCAGGCAGAGTCAGAAATTGCCATGCAGCAGACGCTCATCAGGACATGTACACAGCTCAGTGGAATAGTGATTTATCTAGGAGACAATGAGAATAGGTTTGCAGCACAAGCAGATGAAAAGACATGGTTTCTTGAGTGTACATTGCTACTTTGAAAGTCAACATTCTTTAGCTATCATGCAATCTTACTGGTGGAACACTGCTTTGAAAGAGGCAATCTATAGATATTCAATGTGGGCTCAATTTTCCCCGTATCACAATAAAGTTATAGATGAAGTGTTTCCATTTGTTATTATCCATGATGCAAATGAAAAAAAATCTTATCTTTAAGGGATAAATATTCTTACATAAGATTTTTTTTTTTTAAAATAATGGTTGTTTTCCTTCATCTGATTGAGGCTTTCATCTCCTTAAGTATACATATAGGCATGGTCAAACTTATTTTGACTAACTTTGAACCTATTTGAATATACAAGTGTGAAATTGTGACCGCACGTGTTATATTAACTCTTTGCATAGGAGACTCATTTATGTGAGAGAGAAATCAGATGCATATATGAGGTGAAAATGGAACCAGTTGAAAAAGGTTGGAAAGAAACGAGGGAGGTAAAATAACAAAATAATATTCTGTGTCTATGTAGCAAAATACATAATATCAGTTTAGTTATCTAGACCATCTTTTAGTCCAGTATTTGTGAATACATCACAAAATAGCTCCAAAAAAATCTATTAAAAAAAAATAATTACTGTTTTAGTAGAAATACTGCAGTGAAGGCTTTTAATGTAGAGGCAGCAAAATGATGGCAAACTTGAGCTAGACTGAGAAACTTATAAATGAGACCAGAACTGTGCAAAGGTCACAAGATTTTTCCATTTTTGTTGCAGTAGAAGTGAAAACTGTCTAGGTAAACCAAGAAAAAGTCAACTGAATGTCACTAAATTTTGAAGTATAGAATCTGTCTTTCTATCTCTTTTCATCCATCTATTTAAGCATACGTGCATTTCATGCAGAAGTGATAGATGTAAGGGGAATTTTTTCAGTTATCAGATGACCTCTTCTTTAGGTTGTAGTATGCTTTCATACTTTTTAATTTTGAAAGTAATGTCTGCCTGGTGTTTTTTTACAATTACTAAACTCAATGCCTCTGAGAAAGCCCCTACAAACTCTTATAAACCCACATTTCCCATGATTTTTGCAACATGGATTTTGCTGGTTCTGGGACTGTACACATTTTGAAATGCATGTAGTGTACAGTAATCTACTGAAGTCAGTTGCTTTTTCCTTTCTGCTCCTAAACAGTTTTTTGAAGATCAGTCTTGAGCCTGGTTTAAGCTAAATTTTCATTACAGCATATCTGAATACAGGGTTTTAGTGTTCCCCTACAACCTAGTTGCACTTGTGTTTTGAAAGCTGCCATAGAAAAGGCTTTTGGGAGCCCTGAAAACCACCATTGCTTCATAAGATATCAGATGGTCTGTAAAGTTACTGAGAAAGGAGAAAAATAAATACCTACAGATGGGAAAAAATAAGACTACAGAAATTAGTATTTTGCGTCTAATTTCCTGCACGTAAGGAAAAATCATTGGGAAACATGCAAACAAATGGCTTATTTATTTTTTAATTTCTGAAGGTGAGGCAATCTCATGATTGCTTTTTCCCAAGGCTGTTAAGTAGCCATCTGATTAATGATAAGTTGATCAGTACTGTTCACAGGGAATGCAAATACCTTGAAAATCAGTCCTGAAATCTGCTTTATGTTTAGCAGAGTGAAATGAAGACTAATTTTGAAAAATGGTGGTCATTTTAGGCTATCTTGTGATGTCTAAAGCCACTATAGCACTAAAACCCACTGAAGATGTCCACAGTTGCCAAAAGTTGGTAGTGAGGTGGATATAGCTGTGCCTCTAGCAGAGGGATGGACATTCCTAAGAAGCAGGCATTTGCCCTTTTATGTGTATTTATTGAGAGGGGAAATAACCGGCAGCCATCAGGCATAGACAAGGATCATCTTGTCTATGAGAATGGCCTTGGTCATCTCACTTGCTTAGGGCATGGTTCTAAGCCTTAAAGAAGTCTGAGGTAGCCTTCTGCAGACACTTCAGCAATCAAACCAAATTGTATTTTTAGCATATCTAGCACATTTTATCTGAAAAATCCTGGCATTTTTAAGCTTTCCAAATGAGGAATTTTAAGGAAAAGGGAGAACATGCAGAAAAAGGGCTTCCAGGCAGAAGACAGGGATATGAATAAAAATGTCTTTCAAATTTTCCTTGTCTGAGAAATCTAGCATGAGGTGAGGGCAGTGACTGTGATAATAAAGGCAAATAATAAATGAAAGAAGGGACACTTCAACATGATCTAGGTAACAGGAAAATTTTAAATGGACAATTTGACATGATGGTCTGCATGGAATTATTTTTCATTAAACAATCAAAGCTTGTGATAATGCAAATGAAATCCATTTTTAGCTGCAGGAAATTCTGAGAATTTCAGAGGAATAAAAAATATGAGAATAATAATATCATGATGGCAATTCACAGTAATTATAGAAAAGCATAATTGCACAACACAAGCACTAATCAAAGCTCGGAAGAGTACTTTGGCAATCATTAGGATTTCAGAGTTATTAGCATTTACCTTTGTCGTTGGGCACCACACAACAAGCATTATTAATTTCATGTCAATCTAGAGCATAATTTCCCTGATCAAATATCAGTTCGTAATAACTAACCACAAAGATTAGCTTATCTGACATTGATTTTTGTGAAGTATTTTAGAAAGAAAGCTTTACTGATGATTGCTTTGGAAGTAGCACTGTTGTCCTTGAACTTAGGTTATTTCTCAGGGCTTGTGGGGCTACCTATATGTGTACAAACTCCATCAATTTATTTGTGTCTGCTGGCTTAAAAATGCTTCAAAACATTGTCCATGATTTCCCTCTTGATATCTTACAATTTTCTGAGCTTCATACATCTGTGTGTAATAATCAAAGTATTATTGAACTATGCACATATTTATGTACATATGTAAGTCATCATTTGTGCTCACTGTAACTTCTAATCTGATGTACAGCTGGTGCTAAATTATTCTGTGTATGGTATTTGTGTCATTTGTTCATTTTCTGCCCCCCACCCCACTGACCAACTATGCCTTTGTTCAAACTTGCCTTGACTGCCTAGCATGAGGAAAGGGACATTTTACAGTTGATACCATACAGGGGTGGAGGTGAAGGGAACATTTGAGCAAATCAAAACTGAATTTAAGAAAGAAGAACATGGAGTTGGAAAACTCACAATGTGCTCATGGAGAAGGGATCATCAATTATTAGGAGAGGAGTAAGTTTTCAAGAAAACCAAAGATATAAAGAAAAACACAGTTAAACAGCTGAAGCCAAGAACAAGTAGTTCGAAACTGTGGTTTGGAGAAAGGATATCCTGTAGTGAATAAAATCATGAACATCACGTTTTTTTCCCCAAGTGAAGAGCTGAAATTGTGAAATTAACTAAAACACAAACAACTAAAGCATACTTACGCTAGTATTAAATATATGTATTTGGGATGTGCATCATGTTATCTTACATTAAGTAGAAGAAAAGCTGTATTTTGTGCAATAAAATAAATAAGCAAAACCAGGTCCCTAAACACAAACTGTAAGTCTTTGGGCCTTCTTGGTTCTTTTTATAACTCTCTATCAATTAATTATTTTTTTAAAAATCCAATGTCTTCTCATACTGACATTTACAGACTTTAAAAAATTCAATACCATATGTATAGCTTTTAAGGGAAGGGTTGTCTATAGAGGACATTGGCTGGTAAGTAAAAAAAAAAATAATCATTTTTTTGTTCAATAAAGCAAGATAGAACTTACAAACATGCAGGTGGGGTCATTTCCCAGTGTCAGAAATAGTAAGCATTGAATATCTTTTCCTTTTCTCAACTGACTCACTGTCACAGTGATTTTCTCTGGCTTGTGGCAGGATTGTTTTTCTGTTAGCAACTTATTTTTTAACGCACCATTCTGACACCTTGACAGTTCATGTGCTAAATCAAACTTTACAATTACTGGCAGGCAGTTATTAGATGTATTGCACTTAATTAACTTTGCACCTAATTACAAGCAGTGCTGGCCAATTACAAAGGGCATAAATATATTAGTGCCCTAGCTGTCACATCATGAAAATGGCTGTTTGAACAAGTCAAGCAAAAGCAATTACCACATTGTGTGCATGGTGGATTGTAGCAGAGTGCAGAAAGAGGAATGAACTGTTTTACTGTTTGTAGGAATTTAATTTTGCACTTTGCATTTCAGGTGACCCAGATGAGCAAAAAGTAGGATAGAAGATTTCCTTTCATCTGTATAAACACTTCAGGAGTGCTTCGTGTGTTATGAAGGGAAAACAAAAGTTGCATGGTAAGAGGTGACTTAGGTTTTGTTAGATATCCACCCTGTGTATCTGGAAATGATAAAATACAAGGGTTCTAGCATAAAGGAAGAAAAGCAGTCTAACATGAGATATATTCTACAGTTCATAAGCAAAACTTGTGGTTCAGAATGACACTGCAACTGTTACTTACACAGTAGTTGCCAAAATCAGAAAGAAAGCAGAATTTAGACTCATCTGTAGAGGGATATGTTGTAAAGAACAAATGTTAGCACTCAGCTGGTGTTCCGTGGAAATCTGTCTTGTGTTAGCACAGGAAGAAAACATCTCTGCTGGAAAAGTAAGCAAGACATTCAGAGCAATTTTTAAAATTTCCGAAGTGGCTTTGAGAACAGTCTATATAAGAGAGATGTTTCCTTTTGTACCAAGTATCTGATCTAAGTACCACATGCTCTTTTTTGCATAGGGAAATACTGCATGTTACAGGTGGTTTAATTAATTGTTGTTGTGCATATAGCTGTAGAGGGATCATGTCTTCATTTTAAAAGCATCCTGGCTAAGGAGAAAACCTGAAAACTTAAATATAATAATTTTTTTTTATTCCTTAAAGATTTCCTTTTTCTGCTTAGCAGCAGAATAGCCCCTGAATTAGCAATATTTTACAACAAAACTAAATAAAATGTTTGTTTTGCTTTTCAACAAAATTTAGTCCCACACTTAATTATTCACTGATGTATAGACAAACCAACTTAAGCCTACTCATAGGAATTTCATGGTCAACAGACTGTACTATTTGCTTTGTACAAGGTATGTAACGGTTTGTACAGAACAGTATCAAGGTCACACGAACCAGTTTCACATATATTCGCCAAAAAAGGTCACTAGAACTTGACTTTGCTTGAGGCAAATGGAAAGAAACAGAGGGAGTTACAATGTGGTGCTAAATTAGTTGCTGTAGGGCTTGTATGCTGTTATTATTTACAAGCTCTGAATAAAGAGAACTGTGAGGATGTATGTAAACCTTTCCCAGCCCAGAACAGCCATTCATTGTTATTCACTTCTAAATAGGTGGCCTGTGTTGTTTCTGATAACTCATGGAAAAAGTAGGTGGCCTTTAACAGAAGTTTTGGATGCCTTTACAATTGTGCTTGCATGAAAAAGTCAGTTGACTCCTTTGTGTGCAACAGCATAAAGAAGAAAGTGGGGCAATAATGTGTTTTCAAATATAATCGCTGCTGAAAACATTGCTCAGTGTGTTAAGAAGACCTTGGGCGACCAGCGATTTTTACCCTGTATAAAATTAGAGACATTGCTGTAGAAAAATAAACCTGTGCAGGAAAATGTCCTGATGGAATGATCTGGGAGAGACAGGCACTGTCATTCAATTAGCCAGTGCAAGAGGACTTTGGCTCTTTAGCCACCCCTTACTGGAAGAGTCAGCCCAAGAGAGATGTTACATCAGTCAAGGGTTCATGTAAAGCTCTATGATTTGAGTTTTCCAGGGCAAAATATATGCTACTAAGCTTTTCACTGATGAGAAACTGCAGGGTGCAAGGTATTACATGAAATAATGGGAAATTGGCTCTTCCAGCACACAAAGTAAGTTATGTTCAACACAAAGTGTGTTAAAATGTTGCTTTCTTAATTGAATGCATGGGAACCAACAAATAATCCATGAGTAATGTTTGAAAAATAAAAGCAAGTCTAAAGCTTCATGCATTTGAGTAAAATCAAAACAGCAATAAGAAGTTATTCTAGCAGAATGTCTACAACTTACGTGCTTGGATTTTTTTCTGATATGAATGGTCATATAATTATTTAGGTTGGAGAAGACCCTTAAGATCATAGACTCCAACTGTAAACCTAACACTAAACCCACCACTAAACCACATCCTAAGCACCACGTCTACATGTCTTTTAAATAGGTCTAGGGAAGGTGACTTGTCCTTGCTACATGGTTGCTGATTTGATGCAATTGCTTTTATTTAAAATATTCAACCTGAATAGTCAGTTTGTATTTGTGTATGTATATATCTATATAGATATGTATGTGCTTTCTGTGGTATCATAAACCCATAGCGGGGGAAATGGAGATATATGCAAAAATACATGTCACCGTTTCTCAATTATGAAACAGGTTATCACAACTTCTTATGCAGCAGCCCTGTCTGGAGTGGGATGACTGGGGTTTCTGCACATGCAGGGCCAAGAGACTGCTAGCTGGCTAGTGTGTGAGAGAATGGGGGCCACTGCTTCTTAGCTGCTTCCTCCTCGGCAGGCTGTGGGCTTTGGTGAGAGGTATTGCTCAGCAGGGCCATGAACCACGGCCCTGCGGGATGCAGGAATCTGACTTCTCAGGGCTTTCAGGGACTCAGCAAGAGCTTGAAGTCCTACCTCTGAGGGGACGGATGCTTCAGTCATTCAGCACGCAGCTGGTATCTGGTGCTTATACAAGGCAGGGACTCCCAGTCCCAATGAAGTGGTCTCACCACTTGAAGCATAGCCGATGTATTAAGCACTGATCATGTGACAACAATGCTTGCCCTTTATTATTCCTTGCCCCCCGAGAATAGTGGAGGAAAGGCTGGGAAGTCAACTATGACAGCTGTTTTGCTCACTTGCATAATATTTCATTAACCACTGTGGAGTCCTCAGCTTTTCTATATTTATTGTATTTGTACTAATGGATCATTGACAGAAAACTGAGCTGGTTATTTGTTCGTTTTATTCTGTAGATGAGAAGCTTCTCAGACATGACTTCTGAAAACTAACAACCTTAGTGCACTACTAAGACACAGCCTTCTAAGATCGAAGGACATTATCTTACCTGGTTTTTACCCTTTTTTTGAAACATCTAAGGAAAAACTAGAAACTGTGGTGATATATGAAAAACTGACAGGTATGTAAACCCCTCTGTTAGATTTTCTATCCAAATCTGCTTTGTTCATGGAACTGCATACTTTATAGTCTGACTTTTACACTCTGTTGTAATGACTCTTTCCATCTGAGTGCATCATACTATAGGAAGCTAATTGACTTTGACTTCTCTGCTTCTGTTCTCAGTGGGATAATGGCAGTTGTAATTCTTTTATCGATTGTTTAGAGCAATTAGCAGAAAACAAATTTCTCCAAAGCACAGATAATTTGGTTTTGTTTCTCTCTACTATTAAAGCTAAACAATTTGTTATCTGAAAAAAAAAAAATTAATAGGAAACACATTCCATCTGTTTATTAACTGAAGAGAGACAGGTTACCTCATCATTAATGTCATTGGTAATTAGCGCTCTTGTGCTGCCACCATCTGCACCAGTGGCTGGCAATCTGTCAGCGGCTTCAAATGCCAGGGCTGATTGTGTTTATCTGTGCCAAACAATGGGCAGACCGTATGTGATCCTGAAATTTGTAAACAGTAGTTGGCTAATGTAATCTAACTAGGCAGTTTTGTTGTATGTGTGACTGCTACCCTGGGAAGGACATGAGACTTCAAACCTCCAGGGCAATTCCCAGTCATTGGGTCACCAGCACCCAGCTCAGAATGCCACTCTCAATTAATCAGATTTCTGATGGTCACAACTGTTTTTTGTTTCCATTTGGGACGAGGTCTGGAAAGGCGCTGCAGCTGGAGTGACAGGACCTGCGTTCACATTCCATCAGCAGCACTGCCCTCCGCGATAACCAGCAAATAAACCCCGACAAGTCTCACAGTGGCCTCATTAACTGGATAGGCTTCCTAGCTGTTTTATAGTAGATAACTTCTGGTTCTATTCCAGGTTGAAAAGAATGGGGTTTATTTTACACTGTGTGAAGTTTCTTCAAATTAAAAAAAAAAAAAAAAAAAAAAAAAAAAAAGCCGGGGAAAAAGGATGTAGTTCTATAATATTTAGACACTAATTTTAGTATTACTGGGGTTTACTAGTCAGTTTTACTGACTTTTTTTATTCTTGATCTAAAAAATAGTATCAGATTTAAGTCCAATCTTTTTGTTTTGAGGAGAAAAAGATCTGAAAATTCTGACTGCCTAATAAAATAGCTTCCTAAGGTTAAAGAGTCTTGAGATCCTACATGCAGGGATTTGAAAGCTTGTGTAAGAATACATTTGTAGTGGTGGAAAGCTGTCTGCCATACTTAAATTAACATAATTGTTACTATAAGGTAAATGATTATACATGGAAGTGGTGAGTTACTTGTTTTGTAATTTTTCATCGGTACTCTCCTGTTCTATGCTTTCAGTCAAGAGTAATATATACAGGTACAGGTGGAAGTTAAATGCTTTCTTTGGTACATGGGTTTGAAGCTTACATTAATGTATTACTTCAGATATCACATCATTGAATATTACAGTTAGTGAATATCTATTAATAGTGCTTATTGCTAATACCTGGACATTTTCTTCTCCAGTGCTACTGGAGCAGAAAGCTGTTAAAAAGAAAGTCCCACTGGCATTGTACAAAAATCTGTTTAATGATTGTATGGTAGCATGTAATTTCCAAGGGACTGCTAGACGTTTGCATTAGATGCATGAAGCCTAAGTACATCCAGGGAGTAATCTTTTTCTGGTGTGAGAACATGGAGCTGCCATTGAAAACTCTGCATCTCAGTCAAAGGTGAGAGGAATCATGAATTTTGGAGTCCATGGTAATGCATTTCTAAAGATCTGGTGTTAATAGGAGGTGCTGTTGTATTGGTTAGTCTCATAAAAATGGATAATAGATCATTAGAGGCAATAGCAAATTAGGGAAGAGTATGAGCATACTAAGAAAACTGTAATGTCTCAATATATTAAGACCCTCTTGTGGAAAAAGTCTGTTTATTATATATAGATACATAATTTGGAAGGTGAATAATACAGGGAAGGAGATATTGTAGTAAGTAAGAAAGTAGTAGTATTTTGTGACTTAATATTCTGAAATGTTTATTTACAAAAGATAGTTTGCACTTGTGGACTAATTAAAACCAACTTGAATTGATATGCTTATTTGGATTTCAATAGTTTTTAGGCCCTGGCCATCTTTTTCCAACGTTTATTGGGTAAATTCACTGCATGAAAATTTTCACAGAATTTGCTGCATTCCAATACTGTAAGAAATCATCTGTCCTAAGGAGTGTACACTAAAGGTGGAATAAACATGGCGTGAATAAATCAGGAGTTTAATACCCAATAGGAATAGGAATATGGTTTAGTCACTTTTGTTATTCCATTTACTTTTCTGTAATTTCACTAATTTGTTTATGTGGTGAGAGAATTTGCATATTACAGATTATAATTTTAAAGATCATGATCTGTTTATCCTGAGATAATGGGTGATCAATACAGAAAAAAAAAATCATTGTAGCTTTGGGATTAGAGGAGGAAAGAGAAATTTTAGAAGCAGTGGAGAGGTGTTCTATAATTTAATTGTAACGCCTCCACCACTTTTCTACATGTAAAGTGGAAAAACATTACAGATACTAAAATTAAATATGATGCCAATACTGTAAATCCATTGTAAGGATTTATTGCATCACTGAGCTCTTTAAAATGTTAACATTCCTTGGCTTCATTTAGAAGCATTAACTAATTCCATGTGAGTCACCTCAGACAACAAAGCCCACTGTTGGTAGACATCCATCACACAGAGAATGACTTAACAATTCTCCAGGGGCATGTGTAGATGTGAGAATGTTTTGTTATGGTATGGTGACTAGCATTCCTTTATTTCTCATTAGTTTATACTGAAATCTAGTATATAAAAATTAATTTCTGTTCACTCCTACATTCGGTTAATGTACACACATCTTTTAATGAACATTATAGACTTTAAAATATTAAATTACAGCCTTTCTGCCCCCCAGGTGGACTGTCAGACAGGTGGTATAAATTAATATGTAATGCTGCAAAGGTAACAAATTCCATTTAGCCAAGAGAACTGAAAGCAGCTCCCAGAGGCAAGGCTGGAGCCTTCTGCTGGAGGCTGCTGAAATTGATGGGAAGACTTACATTGACTTCATTAATTGCTGAAGTAAGGGTGGGGATGGAAAACAAAGATCTGTGGGGAATGATTAGAGAGGCAGGTTTATACCTGCCTATTAGCAATGAAAGTTCTTCTTGGAGATAAGTGAGCATTCAGACACAGGATGCCTAAATAACTGTTCTAAGGCATTTCTAGACGGCTTTTTGTGTGTCAGTGTGATTTAGCTGTTTCCAGGTATAAAGTGTATCCATTGTTTTTACTTGAGGAGGGGAAAACTTAGTGTTGTCATCATCATCACTAAGCCATGGGAGTCACAATCTTAGTATCCTGTCTGGCTTGCAAGGGCCATGTCAGAATCGTTCTACCTGGCAGAAGTAAAGATGACAGGAAATTGAACGCTCCCTTTAGACCTTACTCTTTGCTGTCCTTTTTATTTTACTTGCACTGTCTTGCCACTGTTATAGAAAGATCAGGAAGCAAGGGAATTTAAATTAAAAAAGCAAGATTTTTTTTAAAAACCCAAAACCAACATAAACCAGAAGGAATGAAGACTGAAAATGGGAAATACAGAACTCAGCTGTAATCCCAGAATTGATGTGATTTCTGTTTGCAGACTAGCATTCATTATGCCGAAGTTAACCACCTCTGATGCTTAGGTCTTTTTATTAATTGATCACATGGCAGCTGTGAAAAGGCCAATGTTTTGTTTTAGCCAAAATGCATTCACAAGATAAAACAGAGTTCACTCTTTTTAAAAAAAATCTTGTAAAGCAAAATATTATGCTTCTGATATTGCAGCTTATCCTTTTCAATCAGGCTGAATTTTTGTATATTATTTTTGAAACACCTGTTGAGTTGGGATAGAAGTAACTAAGGAACCCATGATATCATTTTTCAGTTAGAAAAATATGATTTAATGATAGAAGATTATTAGAAATTGTTTCTTGACTGGAAATAATATATGTACAGACAATAGATAATTAATTGCAGGCAAAGATCGATTAAGAAAGGTCATCTTAAATGTGATTTATTTTATTTGTGTCTATGATTATCACTGGTCCAATGTAATTACATACTTGTCAATTTGCAGCTCTGGAAAGATAGATTAAATGTCACTGTAAATTGCAGGTTTTTAAAAAAGTAATTAACATGTATTTCTTGACTGGTTTTAGGGTTTTTTGTTTGGTGTTTTTTTGTGGGTGGTTTTTTTTTTTTGTCTGATGATACATCAGAAGCTTAAAGCAATTAGAACTGACTCAAAATACCCATTTAATTATACTAAGACTTGAATCAAACTGTAGGAGCAGGAATGTCTTATGAACTTTGCAATTAGCAGTCTTAAGTAGATGCCATGGCAAAGTAAAATTTAATAACAAAAATACTACTGCTTCTGAGATATGAGTGAAGTGCTGTAAAATAACTTCACTGAGTGCTAGTAGCTATGAGAGCTTCATTATAGGCAGCTAAAATCTGAGATCTAACTTAATATCTATATTAACAGAGGCTAAAGAGAGACAGGATGGCTGCTTGCATGAGTAAATGACCAGCAGATTAGGTATTTGGGATTTTTTACAAATTATGTCTCTTTGTGACAATCTAGTTAGATTTTTGCAAGAAGGGTATTTTACTAGCTACACTTAAATTTCTGATCATGCACTATTAGGCCTCAGTGTAATGATCTGCTACTGAATTTCACTTCCACAGTACAGTAGGTATGTGCATATGTGAGTGTGTACTAATAACTTTCCTGGTGATCAGTCAGAATTTGCCAATGATGGAAGAAAGTTTTCAAACCTTTCTCATTATTTTTGTAGTGGGACAACTTCATGCAGCCTTTGGCATGCTTCACTGCTTTAAGAAACATAGCACTTCTGAATTTTCAGGTGATTTATTTTGAATTTCAACACCATCCTCCTTTGTCCAATGGATGTTGTGCAGTACAGCTAGAGCCAAGAGGAATAAAGCTGTAATTTTGTTGAAGTATTGCAGTGATGTGAACGTACTTCTCAAGAGTCTCATCCTTGGTAACATATTATTTGAATTTTGCTTTAGAGAACGTAGCAGGATAGGCAATATCCTGTCTTTGTGAGTGTGAATGCATGAGCACATGCTTAGAATCATCACACCAGCAGATGTTAAAAGGAATATCTGTAGGCAGCAGGTTTACTTGCCAGGTTGCAAGGTATCAGAGCATTTGTGAATCATTTTAGTTGACAGACTGTCTCTGACTAATTCTGGATGTGTTCCCTCACCATTATAGATATGTGACTAAGAATACAGCATGATCTATGAATGGAGAGCTCTTGACAAAATAATTAGGCAATAGTCATAGTGGTGAACACCAGCTTCACACTTTTCAGCCTATTTTTTTTCCACCCAGCTTCCCCCACACCTTTCACAGCTTTTCTTCATTCTGTGCTGTTGTTGGTTACATCTTCTTCAGATTTATTGTATCAACAGTCAAGTTTTGAGATTCTTTTGGGGCATGCTGGCGCCGGCATTTTCAATCTGTAAAGCTGTCCAGAACACTTCGACATAACCTTTTCTGGCAGTGCTGTGAGCAGTGCATCAGTGGTGGGTATCAGATCTGAGCTATTGCAGGTCAGATTTCATGGTGCCTGCTGCTATTTATGGGGATGGAAATAATAAAACAGATTTGCCTAGAATGTTGTAGCCCATTTCCAATGCAAGTGAAGGGGTTATGAATCTGAATCCCTCATCTGTCATAACTGCCGGAGGTAGAGTGTAGCTGGGACAAAGCCAACCCCATGCATCAGAACTGAGCTGTGAGCTAAAGAAAAGTAGTAAGGTTTAGTAAACTGAGAGGTTTAGTAAGGATGATCATTGATAGAAATCCATTGAAGTGAGTAGAAGTGTATTTACTTACTGATGCAATCCCACTGCAAGCTTACTTTTCACCTCCTTTGACCAGAGTGTGAAGCTTCACTCTGTTTCTAACCTTCATATAGTGAAACATGTCACATTGAAGAGCAAGCACAATTTATACCCCACACCAAAGAAGAAAACATCTAGACAAAATGTACTAAAACTTCTTTCAACTTCTTTCCTTTAAATGTTTAGATCATGACAAAACATTTGATTTTGGGTACAGATCACTCTTTAGTAAATGTAGCCACACCTAAAATATGCTGCTTTGGTATGAGTCAGAGCTGTGTCCTAGAGCCAGAATAAACTTGCCTTCAGGTCCTGGTGGACTTGACTTGACAACCGTCAGGCACTCACTTTATTGACATCTGTGGTAGGATAGAGAACTGCTTTTTGGTTTTGCTGACTGTTACCTCAAATAGTTAAAATTTAGAACATCGTAATCACTCCTCAGTGATAAAAGGACACTCTATTTTGGCTCATATCCTTTGAGATGGAGTGAGTTTTGAACATAAACTTGTAACGAACAGTTTCAGGAGTGCAGGTCTTGGAAGATTTCACAAAATTCTTTGCACAAATATGCATGCTTACTTTTGAGTGTTAGACTGAAAAGTCAATATGGATTATTTTCAATTACGAGTCTAAGCTTTGAGAATGCTTTTTTTTACAGGGTTAGTCTG
This sequence comes from Microhierax caerulescens, assembly GCA_035590215.1. Classification (NCBI taxonomy): domain Eukaryota; kingdom Metazoa; phylum Chordata; class Aves; order Falconiformes; family Falconidae; genus Microhierax; species Microhierax caerulescens. The sequence goes on along the minus strand of JAVJGJ010000001.1, from coordinate 20,021,892 downwards.
ATGTAGGAAAAGAGGAAAACTTTTCTAATCTAGATGCATAGATTGCATATGCAAACAGGAATGGAAATTGCCTGCAGAGCCTTCATGCTTCAAGTACATTGTGTGGTTACTTTTATATTCAGCCATGAACACATTTTGTGGTAATATTCCACTCCTTTTGTTTTACAGTATCAAATGAAGACTGAGACATTAAAAGCAGGGTGTAAGAAAAATGAAAAAATGACAGTAAAAGCAGCTGATGAAAACCTTATTAAAAGCTATGCATGTCAGGCTGTGTTCCTTCTGTAACATATATGTTTGTAATAACAGCTCTGAATCCTGCAGGGACCTATAAGTAATGAAGAAAATTGGTCAAGCAAAAAAAGTTATTGGAAACTTGAGTGCTGTTGAGTCTCATATTATGCAAACTGTACATCTGCATAAAATAAACCTGTGCCCTGCTGATAGCTTTTATATTGTTCCCCTTGTATACATCAATTTGTTTGCAGGGTTCAGTTTACTCCAGTAAATGTATTATGATGAGAATTATGTCCCCGATTTCCATAAGCAGTCAACATTCATTGTTGATTTAATATCAATAACAAGGCAAAATGTAAAACTGGACAGGAGAGACAGTGTCTCCAATGAGAAGGTTGCCCTCTTACCTAGAGTGGAAATCTTCTGGTGTTAGTGTATCTCTCCCAGTTGAGGAACAGAATCAAGTCAAAGGACACCACGAAGAGTCAGGCTGTCCAAAAGACAAAAAAGAAGGGGAAAAAAAAAAAAAGAATGACAAACTATAGCGAAGGGAAATTACTTATTTGCCTAGAAAGACAGAAGCTAAAGAGACAAAAATGAAGTCTGAAATTGAAAAATAAAGAAAACCTACTGAGCTGGAGCAAAACTTGCACAAAAGGTGTAATGTACCATAGTACCAAAAATTATGTGTTTGAAACTCTCAGAGAATGTGAATGTAGAATAAAAGGAACATCCTTGTGCTCAGCAAAGTTTTGAGATGGGACAGGCGTGTCTTACCAGGAAAGCCTTAGGCTCTTCCTTGGTTTCTGTATTGGTTCTACTCTGTCAGGAAAAGGTTGTTAATCTGAGGGAACTGTCTTGAGTAAATCTGATGGTAGCAAGCTGGTGGAAATTATGAAGCTAGAGAACTGAAAGAAAGCAACAGTTCAGTATTTCTTTGCCTGTGGGAATGTGGAATTGTAGAAGGCAGGACAGAAGGGGTGATGTGTGATATTAATAGATTACAAAGATGGTTGCCTGTTGGAGGAAGTAGCGTTCATTCCTCTAGATGGGTTGCTTGGTGTGGTGAATGCAATGCCTGTCAGGTGCCTGTAAATGTGGTCTTGAACTGCAGTCCTGAACTTCTAGTAAATACTTTTTGAAAACCTAGTGTTACAGGATCTGCCTCCACAGAACTCTGCAATAAATAGACTTTATGGGATGTACTCTGGGGGAAGAAGATGATTTATGTACTCAATCTTTCCTCCTCTGCCCTGTGGAGAAATCTTCAGACTGGCCAGCAGGCCGAGTCAAGGAGGGTGCTAGGCTACTGCTGGAGAGATGATTTTTTACTTAAGCACTGGAATTTCTTTTCAGTGCTGCCATCATCAATATCAGCTATTTGTTTCTTAACCCATGCAAGGTACTTCTTTAATATGAGAGTTGAGAATTAATACATACATCCCTTTCAAAACATGAACTAGTTTTACAGAAAATTATACATTAGCAAATCAGAACAAATTTTAATTCAGTATTAACTATAAACTTGATATCAGAGTAACATTCCAATGTAACTGTTACCTTCCTATGCATCACTACATTTTGAATAGTCTGAGGATATGCACTGAAATTTCAGCTGATCACATAAGAAGTCAGGAAGGGCTGCTCCTGTGTAGAACTCACCTCACGTGCTGCTGGCCATCTGAGGGCTGCATGTCTAAGAACTTACAGTGGTTACTGCAGCGAGCCAGGACAGCTCCGTTCCATTTATCTTATGGTGTCAAAATCCTCTTTGCTTCTTACCATATGAGCTGCAGTTCAAGTCTGTACAGTCTGAATGGTTTATAAAAGACAGGTTCACTGTGAATTGCCAGGAGAAAAAAACCAGAACTGCTTGTATGAGTTTTCCTTCAGGTTTGCTCAAGTATTGAGTAAAAAACTACAGTCTGTTTGGCTTCAAGATGAGCAGAAGCAACATTTATACAACTATGCCCAAGTACATGACAAAAAATGCAGGTATACTATTTATTTTCTGGTCTATATAAAGAAAAATATTAAAGAAACAAGTCTATTTTTCAGTGTGACAGGCAAATTCTCAGTGTAATTCCGTTTAAAATTCAGGTGTCCTCTGTTTTTAAATATTAGTCTGACAGACAAATAAATCTGCAAGTTGGTAAACAGCAGAAAGGGGAAAATGTGGCCATATCCCTAAAAACTTTGCAGCTGACTTCCAGAGTACGCAGCCTCTTACATAACTGTGGGTATTACCAGCTGCATCTCCACACTACTGAACTGCTTTATTTTCAGAGGTAGCTGTGGGATGATGTGTAATTTCCACTTGATAATCTCCTTGAAAGAAATCTCCCAGAAAACACCAAAGACCATTGAAAGAAGAAACACTATTTAAGTTGCTCCAGCTAAAAGAATATTGGTTTAAATATGCTGTATGCAGGCACTATTACTTGAACACAGGTTTTATTGCACAATAGAACTGGTAGCAATGATACGTCTTCCCTCTAGACTTGTCACTTCTCCAGATACCGATACTTATGTAGGCACAGTACGTCACATTTTATGGCTAGGAGCATGCCCAGGACACTAAGTCAATCACTTTCAATTTGGTGTCTCGCATCAGTGAAATAAATACTGATTTAAGAGCTGCCACAGACTCCACTTTACACATCACCTGAAGATATGATGTACTAGAGATCACGTTAGGGTGGTACATCAAAATAATGGGAACTGTTTTTTTTTCAGTAGACCAGACACGGTGGGCAAGCAGAATATGCTTCACACAATAGCATTACTTGGTTTGTCCATAAAGGGCAAGAATAAATAAAAGCCATTATGTTTTATGTGTGTATGGTATCAGGGTACCCTTCACAATTGTAAACTGTGAAAATTAAGTCTTTTTTCTCTTATTTATTCTACTTGCCTCAGGGTTAATCAGCTGTAGCACCAAACCAGCTCCTTTCAGTCTTGCACAAAAGCCTATAATATATCACAGAGTCAGTATCACAGGTAGCTTCTTGTCAGTGAGGCAACAAGTTCAGCTTAAGAAAGTATGATATAGAAGTTTATTTTTTATTCCTTTAACAACTGTATAGTATGCAGAAACACACAAATTGTTGAGTTCAAATGGCTGATAACATTCTTCTTGAGTACGGATATAATAAGGAAGTAATGCCATAAAAGTTTATTAAAAAAAAGGTACATTACCTTCTCTTGCTAGGAGGGTTTTAATCTGTTAGCCACAAAGGCACTGGGATGGGACACTAGAGAACAGTTTAAATGTATACATGTCTGGGTACAGTCAAAGGAAAAGTAAAATAATGTTTTTCAAGATTTTTTTTGGACAAACAGAGCATACTCAACCTGAACCATGTTCTTACAACCCATGATGCAAATTATTAGGTGAACATATAGTTTAATGTTTTCTAGCAGACCAGTTAGAGATGATTGACCAGGTTGATAAGTAGGTGAGTTGTCCCTGAAACACAATTTGGGAATGAATATGTAAAAATACTTTGCTATTAGCCTGATTTTGGCTATAGCCCTTATCAAACTCTTCTTTTAAACTTGAGTTATTTTTTAATTAATTTTAATTTATTTTCTCTATAAGACATTTCAATCTATGCTTCCTTTCACCCAGAATGGGAGAGGGCCTGTTACCTGTAACAAGAAAACAAAGAAATAAAAAGAAACTGAGCGCCAAATTCAACTGAAATGTAAGCAGCTCCAGTTTCGCTGGATATAAGAGGGAAACCTGCTTTCCCATTCTTTAGCCAATATAGCTCAGTTAAAGCTCAATGCAAGAGCCTGCATAGCTACATGATTGCGCAAAGTTACCCATCCATGGTATGTTGTCTCAAGCCTGAAGACCTATGACAACCTGTGTCTACTCAATGACTCTTTCCATCCCCCTGTCTACTAATAATATTTTCACATAGTATTGTTTTGTTCCCATTTCCAGTCCCAAATTCCTGCCTCTCTTCTACTGTCCTGATGTTACAGTTCTGTACCAGTTTATGCTACTTCTTTCTCTTCTGCTCTTACCCTGTACTCCACTTCCCACGGGCGTTGCTCAGTTGAATCTTGTTTGTTCATCCAGAGAGAAGAGAATGAAGAGCCTTAATTCAGTGCTGTCATAGCTGGGATCTGCCAAGGCAGCCTGGGAAAATTAGCGATTGTAAACTGAAATGTATAGTGGCACAAATGTAAGAACATTGATGCTCTTTTCACTATGTCCCTGTAATATCTATAGTGTGTACTGCTTTGACTTAAAATATTTTTGAAAGTTAAATCTTCAGTTTTTAGTTCCAGAAATCATAACGACTGGCAACAGATATCCAAAAAAACCAGCCCCAAAAGAATAAATGTGCTTTGACATATTTCTTTGTTTTTTAAAGTAAATGAAACAATTAGCCTAAATAAAGCACTTCATCACTGAAACCCAGAGGAATTTCTTGGCTGCTGACAAATCATGAATAATAATAAAAGAAGAGAGTAGAGAAAGGAAGGAGGGGTCATGAGAGTAGATAATCTATGGGTGATGAACAAAAGCCAATTTCAAGGACTCGAGCTGGATTCTTCTACTGAAATGTTCAGTTTCTGTTTCAAAGTGTTGAGTAAGCTCAAAAATGTTACAGTGGGTTGTATGAGCTTCTGCAAAGCGCTTCATGCACTCATTTTATTTCTGTCTTAAATGATTATTCTTCAGTTTCATGTAAAAAACTATCAGTGAAGATCTTTATTTCTATTAGTAGAAAGCATGTTCCCTTGCAAATGTAGCTTGAACCATGTAAGGACAAGCTGAGCTTTCTACTTTTCTGCTTTCTGTTAAACCCTATTTATTTTATTTTGCAATCATCTTGCCCATCTCCACCACAGTTTTCTGTTTGCTTAGCTTTCTATCCTGTCTGACTGCAGCTGGTTAGGGCACAGGCTCTGTCATTGTTGCTGGAGGTCATGCTCACTTCATCTGCAGTCTTTCACTGAGCAGGGCCTTCATTCCTGAGGGGTATGACCAGGCAGTACAGTGACATATGAATCATACATATGTGCTTGCATGTGTGTATTGGTATTAGTCAGGATCTATGTGTAGTCTCAGTATTACCTGGTGGCATTTACTCTCTTTTGCCACGGAAGAAAAACAGCTGCCTTTAGAATCCTGGGATTCATGGAGGTGTTGAGATAGCTATTCAGCTTCACAAGTGAACAACATTTTATGAAAGTAAAATCTGTATCTTGTAGAAGAAGGTGGTGAAATACAATTAAGTGGCTTTGCATCCATAGCATTTCATGAAGTAAAGAATGAAGCATAGATACCTATGTGGTCCTTTAACTCTTTCTAATTCCTATTCTAGAAGTCAGTAAATTTTAGGAAAGGTGTTAAATCAGGTACAGTTTCATGAGATGCAGTTACCACAGATGGATTAAAAATTTATCTGAACACAAAAGAGCGAATCTCCTATGTCAGTACTGTGCACCTCATGTAAAGGACACAGAAAACAATTCTGCATTCTTTCTACACGCTCCAAAACTGTGTCCTTGGTGCCTAAGTCTTGAGCATGGGCACAGGGAATCACTGTGGTTTGAAATACAGGAAAGGGGAAAGAGAGTGTACTGCCATTCAGCTGTACTTTTCTTCACCTGTATGAGCTGATTTTAGTTTGCACAGATCAGAAGTCTCAGGACAGCGTCTACACATCACCAGTTTGTATTTTAGGCGATAGATGTGTGGATGGGTAGAACAATGGAACGGTTTGTATACCCTGTAGCTCTGCCACTGAGCTTGCCCAAATGGTTTCAAGCCTACTCATGAAAATAGGTCAGACTATGCCAGAAAGGCCCAGTATTTCAAAGGCAGAAGTGTGTAATTTTACTGTAAAGGACCCTTAAGGCCATTTCATTACCTATTACAAAATTATAGCCTACAGTAATGCTGCATTGTGTCCCTAAGATCTTCTGCACCTATCACCCATCAGATGCTGCAGGCCAAACCCACTGCTTTTCTAAATCCATTGGCTTCAGAGGTTTGCATGAGGGAAGAGTTTGGTCCTTTTTAACTAACTATAATGCAACTTAACAACTTCCCAGGTGTATAATTCTTATAGCCTTCTTTCATAGAGTAAAGGAGATTAATTTTAGAAACAGTAGATTTTACAGATCCCAGGATATTTGCCCTAACCATTATTTTGCTTTGAGTACGTAGGCTCTCTGGCTAACTTTCACTTGTGGGGAATTATATCACAGATACATTAACAGCTATACCCCAGTTAAAGTGTGTACCACTAGGGATTGTCTTCAAGCCCAATAGCTTGCTATTATTTCCTATCTCAAAATCTGTGCTGAGTAATAAAATTAAAAATAAAAAGAAAAAAGAAGGTTGAGGTCACACTGCAGCTGCAGTCTCATTGAGAATTTAGATGGAAAACACAAGCTAATCTATACAAAAATATCACCTAAAAAAGACACCTGAATAATTTTAGACATGGAAGAAAATTTAAAAAGCCCCACAATCTCAGCAGCTTCAGCGATATCTTAGAATTACCCTTCCTGTGGTGGGCAAACAGAAGGCTGTTTTGTTGGAACCCCGTCCAGTTCTGGGAAGTCCATAAATCCGTATTTAATTATATGTATACTATTGTCCCATTCCTGTCTTGGCCAGTTAAAGGTGTGCTGTTGCCTTATCTGCTTGAAGGGTGAATGAAGACCTTTTATCTTCATTCCTACAAGGGGCCACAAGGTGTAACGTATTCTTGGTTCCTGCCTTGTAGCTTTTACTAGCCAGTTAATCCTGAGGAGGTGTGCGACTGGAAGTTCATTTCTGTTATGCTTCCCTGGACATCCTCACCAGGTGGCCTGAACAATTATGTAAACTAGGTTGTTCTTGCTTTTAAGACAACTTAGCTTGTGAGGACTCAGAAAATCCTTGATGTTGCAAGTAACCAGGTGGTCCCATACTTAATTATGATTGAGTTGATAGGTATTTTGGAGCAAAATTTTAATATTTAACACAAGACTTTTTTTTTAAAGTAGGATCCCCATCAATGAAACTGATTTTAAAATGGTGAGGATATTTCTGCAATTCTTAAAGTTAAAAAAAATATTTTTGCAATTCTTATATGCATTTTTTTCTGTGTTCACATTTTTCTCCTCTATAGCCATCTAGCTAATTTTGAAAATTTATTTACTCTGAGCCAAAACATGAGGGAAATGAAACAGGTGAAAACCGGACAAAGAAATGGAAATCTGGAACTGAAAGTTTTCTTTTAAAGTGCTAAAGCAACAAGGTGAAAGACATGGGAATGAGGAAATAAAACTTGAAATAAAGTGAATCACAAGCAGGAGAAACAGCGTGGAAATTATTAATGAAATTGCTTTTCAGCTTTTCTACCATTTTGTCTCAGCAATCCACAATACCAAATTGTCAGTGTAGTTCTGAGATGGAAATTTTAGCGTCTTTTTCACAATTCCATTTCAGGGCTATGGGAGAGACATTCTGATTTGTATTCAGTTCTTAGACTTACAGATTTGCCTTTTCCCAATACACAGAGAATCAACAATGCACTTTATTGTTTTTTCAGCTTTCTCTGCAGGGAAGGTTGGCCTCTTTGCACTGGAAGACCTCCGTCTGTGGTGTGTGCATTTCAGAGCCTTCCCACCTGCTTCTGACAAGCTGGGTGAAATACATCAGCAAGTAACATGTTTTTGACATAAGAGTAAAATTACATGTAGTCAGGAATAATTGAATAAGTGAATTCACAGTTCAGTTTGAACAAACCTATGACTACTACTAATCTATAATTAATAGATTATTAACTCAACATTTATTAACATTTAATGCTAACAGATGAGAAAGTTTGACATACGAATTAGGTACCGTTGTGTTCATAATTGTTTGCCTGTGTAATATTTTAGCAGTAGAATCAAGAGTAGCATTATGTTGAGCCAGGCTACTGATTGGAAGAACCATGCTGTGTTAAGACAGTCTTATTCAAACCCTCCTGCTCTCACTGGGAACACATTATTGTGTGCAAGGGCCATCCTACTACCTTCTCAATATAAGCAAAGATAGTAAGATCAAATTGCATACACTGCAGGATACTTTCCGTGGATGCTTTTGTAATACTAAAATTTAGAAGCCCTTTAGGCAAATACTCAAAAAATACACAGAGCTACCTAAAACTGGTTATGGAGTGGAAGCTGTGGTGTGTGTAGTAGGCTGTATGTAAGGTAACTGTAAGCCCATCTGACAAAACTTCACAAACAACAGCCAAATTCAGCCAGCTTTCCCCTAACACAGTAAACAGTGGCAGCCTCACAAGATCATGGAGTCTGTTCAAAATACCTTTCCGATAGTATTTTGGTTCTGATCCTACAGAGACTTAACAACTTGGTTAATTCTGGTTGTCACACATGACCAGAGAAGTCAATTTTAAGCCTGCCTATGTAGCATGAAGAAAATGTTTTAACAATATATATAAATGTTTCATTTCCATATGGTCTGCTCCAATTAAGTCGAATTGACATCTTTGTATTAGTTAAAGAGAGGAGCCCAGCTCAGTTGTGCTCAATCAGAGTAATTGCCCTGAAATTAGGATCAGATGTTTTTCATTACATCCTCTAAGGTGTATACACACCATTCCAGGTGTAAGAGATTGGGTTTGAGTCCTACCATGAATTGGGGTATTTTTTTCTCCATCTGTGCTGTTCACAGAGCCCTAAATGCTTTGGGCAGTGTTCCTCACAAGAAGAGAGGGAGAGGAATAGTGCATGCCAAGAAGGTAAAAAAATCTTAATATCTGTACAGTATCATCTTCTGTCTTTACTTACCTGGTTATAATAATGACGTAATACTTGGGCTTTTCAGAAAATAATCTGGTTAAAAGCTCTTGGAAAGTGCCTGTTTTTATCAGTATTAATTGCTTCTAGTGGGAGTAAGCATTTGTAAAAGTAAGTCTTCGTGTCATCAGGGGCTAATTGAATCAGAATGTCTTATTGGTATCCTCTCTCAGTAATCTGATATGAAAGTCACTAATATGATACCTCTGTAACATTGTGTTAGCAACAATGTATTCTGATACGATACGAATGCTAAAGCAATACAAAGGAATGTTGCTAATGTGCTAATTGGATAAGATATCACTAATGAGATAGGAGAGACTCCACTAAAAAAATTCCTGTTACTTTTTGAAGATAGCGTTAACCTTGCTCACCAGGGATACTGCAAAATGTCCTTTTGTTCTTTCTCAGACATTTAGGGTTCTCTCCGTCCACATTTCAGGTTTATAGGCACTGTGATTTTATTGACATAGTATTTGGCCTCAATAAGAGAATAAGTAAGTGCAGTGTAATCTGTGTAGTCTCAAGAAAATGTAGTTACTTAGCATGGGGATAATATGCATAATTAGGTAACTCTTTCATAGAATTATAGAATCATTTAGGTTGGAAAAGACCTTTAAGGTCATCTAGTCCAACCATTAGCCCAGCACTGCCAAGTCCATCACTAAACCATGTCCCTAAGTACCACACCTACATGTCTTTTAAATCCCTCCAGGGATGGTGACTCAACCACTTCCCTGGGCAGCCTGTTCCAGTCCTTGACAACCCTTTTGATGAAAAAAAATTTCCTAACATCTGATCCAACCCTGCCCGGCACAACTTGAGGCCATTTCCTCTTGTCCTATCACTCGCTACTTGAGAGAAAATATCTACACCATCCTGCCTACAACCTCCTTTCAGGTAGCTGTCAAGAATGATAAGGTCTCCCCTCAGACTCCTTTTCTCCCAGGTCCCTCAGCCACTCCTCATAAGACATTCTCATTTTAACTTATCTCCAATAGTTTTGCTAAAATTAGGACTTAAGGGTCACAACATCCAGGGGAAACATTAATGTAATTCCTAGCATTACACAGGAAGAAACTGAGGCTCAGAAAAGAAAGCTCACGGTCACATAACTGGATGTGAGTCTGGACAGAACTGTAGAATTCCTGTAGACAGAGGTCTATTTTATTAATGAAATTTTTCTTCTCCTGCTGTAAATTTTCTTTGGTTTTACCTTTTCCTTTTCTTTTTTAGTTTCATTGCTTGGTATGATCTCAAGCAGGGATTAAAAGAATGATGGTGGTATGAAGGTATTGGACTGGAGC
>JAVJGJ010000001.1:19972682-20011422 GCA_035590215.1 Microhierax caerulescens | reverse complement strand
AGTGGGAGTAAGCATTTGTAAAAGTAAGTCTTCGTGTCATCAGGGGCTAATTAGAACAAGTGCAAAGGGAAAAGAAGTAAAATGAAAATTGCTTTTACTATTCTCAATTTTGCTGAGTATTCTGAGCCTAACAGTGTGCTTTTCTGTTTCTTGCTTGAAACATTATCTATTAGCATTATAAACATTGTCTAACTCGGAAGACTTTTTTTCCTTCTTTCATCCTTGTATTTATGTAAATACTACCTATTAATTTTTGGTCTTGATGCTGCTTTCAGTGGGAAGCCATGCTTGTGAAGGTCAAGTACGCAAACAGTTTATAGTGTCCTATTTGAGGAACGCACCCACTGCCAAACAGCGTGAGGCTGACTTCTCCATAGTGACTTTACCTGGACAAATACAGGAAAACATAAGGTATGTGGCAGCTCAGGAGGAAGTGGATTATTTTTCTCATTTTTCTGTTAGCTGTCATCATACTTACAAATTTAGGTGGACTATACTCAATTTTTGGCATTTTTGAAAGATGAGTGATGGAGGGATGAAAGAATAATATCGTTTTAGTCTTGTAATATGTTCATTTTGTATATAGTGTACTAGATGTATAGTATTAGGTATAGCTATAAGTGGTTTATGTTTATATTATATATGTAAAAATAGCATATCTAGGATTAGTAATACTTTACCAATACTTTCAAAGAAAATGTACCAAGTTAGATTCCTGTGTTTGCTTGGGGCCTTTTCTGAAAATTTTATAGTGATATCGCTGCTGGCTTGATGTGGTAATCTGTTATAACCAACAGTAAAAGGAAATCAATGTAAATATAAAACAGAAAAGTGATTTGTTTTCCCCAGCTATCACTATCACCTCTAAGAATGAGCAGGCAAGTCAACATTTCCAAGGGCGCAGCAGCCTGGACATGAAGCGAGTCCTTTGCCCAGAGGTTTTGCAGCCACTGTTAGTTCTTTAGGACAGCAGCCTGAGCTGGTCACTTTGCCTTCAGTGATATGACAAAGTGAAATTTTGTTGTTGTTGTTTGTGGATATTAAAATTCTTAAAGGCTTATGGGGTCAGGTTTGGTAGCCAGCTTATTTTCTCTCTGTGTACTATATAATTTTCTGATATAAGCATAGGAAAATAATGCATTTTTCAATGGTGTCAGAGTAGAGTACCTCACTGCAGTCACTCTCTAAGGCATTAGAGAATATTCTATGTGTAAAAAGCAGAATGTTGTGATCACCCCTCCTTATTGTGGTTCCTGATTACCTGACTTGCCAATAACGTAGGATTTTCCTTAGTGGAGGGAAATTTCACTGACCGCAGGTCCAGCTGACATGGTAAACTGTAAAGCTTTGAAGTTTAATTTATGCTTTTTCATGTTTGTTCTAAGAAGAAACCATCTGATCAGAAAAAAAAAAAAAGGAAGACAGTAAAGGATACCTTTTAAATTTAAGAGGAGAACCAATAATTTTGAGACATTAAAAGTTTACAGAAAATTATGTGCTTTGAAAGGCATTGTTGTGATCTTGTTTATTGCTGTTAATGTCGTAATTACTGTTTCCTACTACTGTGTAATATTGTCATATGTACACAAGGTAGACTGGCCTCTCTAATATCTCTTTGTATATGAGTGAACTCCTGATAACTAGTTTCTGAGTATTTCTTTCCTCCAATAACTGCATCTGTTTTTTAATCTTGACCATCCATCCAAGTTTCTTTTGGGACTTTTATGTTGGACTGTGTCAAAAACTTTATGCCATGCAGATTTATATTGTAAGCCTCCCACTCTTCACCAGGCCAGTTGTAGATGAAGGAAAGTAAGCTAGGTTAGCATTTGGTGTTGATAAATTTCTGCTTTTCAGCTTACAGTGCTGTAGGTGCCTGTAAATTGATTGTAATAATTTTTCCAGATGTTTTCCCAGATAGTCAGATTAGGTTGTCTGTACCATAATTTCCTGAAATGCCATCTGTTGTCCCTGTGTGTCCCCCCAATTTTTTTTTTTAACGATAAGTAGGATGCTTGATCTGCTCGTTTTCTGGATCTTCACTTCACTCTTTCCCATGTCTCTGAGCTAACTTAGACGGATCACACTGCATTCAAAGGGCAGACAAATAACAGAACAGATACCTGTTATCTCCTGATTCCAGATACATAACAGATACCACCTGATTCCAAATACACATTATGCCACACTGGGCCTGAAATCTATTTGAACAATACTAATCTTCTTATACTTCCGTCCATGTCATTACTGTAGCTGCAAAACCAGAGTTTCTTGAGGAAGCCTAAAAGCCTGAAAAATGTCCTGTGAAGTTTGAGTTGGCTCCTCAGCTGTGATCAGTGGCTTTACTGGCGTTGGCTGACATCATGATTCACAAACCCAAGGCTAGGCAAATATCATGATCAATTCCCACTTTTAAGAAAATGCCTTTCTGCCTCTGGTATGCAGCTACTCTAACCAGTCAGCCCTGTCACCCTCTCCCAAGCTATTTCAGCTCAGAAGGAGAAAGCAGGTCTAATCGCAGGGAGTTGTGCTTGGCACACAGTGAACAGGGGTCCCAGTAATGGTCAAAGTGGTAGAAATTTGTACCCACATGAAGAAAGGACTCCAGACAGGAGGAATGAGGGGGGAGAAGTCTTTCTTTATTCTTAGTCAAAGCTTATAGAAAAACTGCTGTAAAGAACCAGAAAAATAACTTGTTTTTTCTGAGAGACCTCAGCAATTATTCTTTTACTGGAATCATTAAACTTTTCTGTAATTAAATGAAAAGCTTGTAATGTTCACATACCCATCTCTGCAGGAATTCCTTGAATATTTTGTTTAGCATGCAGAGGCATAGCTTAAGTTGGCCAATGGTAAGAGACCATCCTTGGTTTATTTTTCACTGAGGACTTCTATGCCACACAGACTTTCTGTTTGACCTTTACATTTTCTTCAGAGGACAAGAGGTTGAAGTCTGCAGGGTAACCAGAAATACCCAACGTGGCACAGCTGCTCTGGAGAAAGCCCTAACTGCTTTTGAGCACAAGAAGTAGTAAACATCTGGGGATCATTTGAAACTGTAGCTGCTCACTCGCTATGGAAGACATGAAAGAAGCAGTTAATGTTTCTTTTCTGGGTAGGGGATTGATCTTTATCACCACTTTCCCTAAACTGTATTAATAACTATCACCAGGGACAGGAGAAGTACGCATATTTTAAAAGGCAGCAGTAGTCGCCCCAGGTCACAGAAGTAAAGGAGGAATTCGAATCTGAGTTCTACTTGTTTTCTATCCAGAAGCATGAGCCTCTTTTGTTGGAAATATTTTTTGTGTGAAGTTTGCAACTTCTAAGGATACATACAAATAAATCAAGTTAACAACAAGAAAGAAAAAAAATCTCCTGTAAGGCCTCTAAAATAAGTCATTCTCCACTGTAACAAAAAGAACTGGAAATGTTTAATTTTTTATTTTTGTGTTAGGGCTTTTAATTTTTAATTTAAGGTAGAAGTGTACGAGAGGGTAGTTCTTGCTTCCTAGAACATTTGGACTAGTATTTTCTATACAAGGTCCCTGAAGCAGCTTCTGTCTGCGGAGCAAATAGTCTCTATAGCACCCAGAAGACTGTCCTCCAGCCACCTGACATGCATGGCTTGCTTTGTATGGAAACCAAGTAGTGGAGTGGAGGGGAAGGGAAGGGATGGTCTTCTGCAAACATACCCGGTGAGGTCGCTTGAGTCTGATGTGAAATATCACTGTGGGAGTACTTTCCTGTACACCCAAAGACCATGCATGTAAAACTAGGCTAGGGAGTCCTCACTCATGGCTGTTCTGAGTGATTCTGAATTTTCCTGTCTCAGTCCCCACTGACCAAAATAAGTGGAAAGGGATGGCATCCAGTTCCCTCAGAGCTGTCTGCTTTGAAATACTGCTGTTAACCATGGAGCAAGTTGTCTCAGGCACTGGCCCATCTGCTGCTCAGCAGTATCTTCCCTCAGTAAGAGATAAGGTCTTCTACATCTGTACCTCTCAGATGCTCATGATGACAGTGGATTGGCACAGGAAGGGTCTGCCTGTGGAATTTCTGTCCCTGGAGATCTTCAAAACTTGACAGGACAGTCTCTGACCAACCCATTCTAACTTTGAAGTTGACCATGGTGTGAGCAAGGGATTGAACTAGATGATGTCCAGCAGTTTATTCCAACTTAAATTATTCTATGAATCTGCTTTAAGTAGTAGAAACTGTATACCTCGGAAGCAGATCTGAGGTCAGAAGCAATGAGGAGTCCTGCTGGTTGCAGAAGCAAGACCCTTGGTCGGTAACAGCTGCTTAACTAGAATAGCCTTTCTCCACCCCCAGAGTTCACCAGACCACATTTCTGCCTGTCTAATAAATGAGCTGGTTTTCTCAGTCGGAAACTTTTTGGGTCCAGGTACAACTGTCAGGCATTCCTCAGCTCAGAATTAACCTGCAAGCACTGATGTTTGACAGGCACTTGCTCTCTCATCAGTGAATATCCAAGAATGGCAAGGTCTAGTGTCCTTCCCAAACTCAAGGAGTAGTGGAAGCTAAGAACCATCCCTCAGAGCCCTTGATCCAGGGAAAAGCAGCTACCTCTCAGTCCCAGCTACTTCTGAGTGTCATCCCTCCTCTTCAGCTCTTGGAAGATGTGTAGTACTGCTCCCTCTTCCTTCCTTCTCCTTCCACTCCCATCATGTAAGATGAAGCCTTCCTAGTTCTTTCTATACAGTGCCATAAGATCCAAGGGGAAGAAACATGGGCATCTTTTACTTTTTCTATGGGTGTAAATGACAATTTGAGTTTATGCCATTAAAATCTTACTGAGGAAAGTGTGAGGTGCTGCTTTTGCTGATGTAGCAGAATAATGCAACTCTAGTCTAAATTTTTACAAGTTCCCCTATCTGGAGCATGAACTAATAATGTAGGGAGTGAATTTGCCATCTCAACAACGTAACATACCCCAGGGGTCTTCATGTACCTTGGGGATGTTGTCTTAGAAAAACTACTTTTCTTAACTTTGAGAACGTAGTGATGCACAGACATCAAAAGCAATCAAAGATATTGATGTAGCAAATTTTCTTAATTTTTCTTGACTGTTTTTAAAGGAGCCTTTTCTGCACAACTATAGCAAGGTAACTTTCTGAAGTGGCATACTGGTCTTGCTGCTGTTACAGATATTAATGGATGTTACTTGGTTGAGTCCCCCTGTGGTGCTTTGAAAGGGTACACTTGTGTGTATAGTAAATTAGTTTGTTTCCTTGTTCACAGATTTTTTTTGAGGAGTAGGACTACAAAAGCATTCCTTCCCATAAGACAGAAGCAAGGCCCACATAATCAGATTTTATTCCTTCCAAATGGAGTATTTCTTTGCTGCACCTAGAAAGAATGCCGGAATCCTAGCTGATAAAAACTAGATTTCAGTGAAGTCAGAGGGGAGCATGAAATCACTGAAGGAACAGACCACATATAAACCCAAAAGCACAAATTAAGGAAGGGTTCTTATCTGTCACAGACTAATTGGCTGGGGCCTACTGTTTCACATATGAGATCTCTCCCTGCTGTTCAGAGAATCTTGAGTAAAATAAATCTGTGCCAGAAATAATTTATACTTATATGTGTGTATCTGTTCACAGATCACAAGGTGGGCTGCTTCCTATATACCCCTTCTATTTGCAAGCATCACCACTGATTTAAAATGGGGATGTGTGCACCTACGCTAAAGTAAACGGCGTTTGTGAAGTTAGACACCATGCTCATTCATCTTTATTGGGTCACGTGTCAGTAAGGGTTTTGTTAAGTGCTCTGTTATTTTGAAAGTCAGTTTAATGACTGCATGCTATAAAAGTTAAAGCAATTATATGTAATGCATAATGAACAATATGACTTCCAAATGTTCACATGTAATGCATGTCAGATTTCATCTGAAAAACAAAACAAACTCCTCAAGGTTGCAGTCTGCTCTTTAGAAAAGCCACATGTTGTAACCTCAGACATCAAAATATCAGCTGTTTTCTGTGCATGAAGAGAGCAGTGGAATCCATGCCGTATTTTGCCCTTTATTTTCTTGAGTCTGGCTGCAGTAATGACCAGATGTGCACTTCTGCCAAAATGCAGTCAGTGTTTGATCCACATACAGATCAGTGAATCAGTCTATACTTCTTATGGCATATCTCATCCTGACATCATTTTTTTACAGGATGTAACGAAGATACATAAATAAGGAATGACCTTTTCTAACATTACTTTTGGTAAAATGAAAATATCTAGACACCAGATGAGATTGAGGACCATTGCATTCTCATACTGGAAGAGGTAGCCTTCTGTGAAACATTTAAAATCTAAATACTCTGGACAGATGAAAGAAGCAGATTTACACTTTCCTAGAAAGAAGAGTAGAAGTGATCAGTCACAGTTACCAAGAATGCCTCTTGAGGAGGCCAGTTACTATCATTCCAATTCTTCAGTGCAGTTTTCCATGTCCCACATATCTTTCCTATCTTAGTTTCTGTGTACCTGCTTCTGCTGCTCTTATCTACTGCTGGTGTCTTCTTCGCCATACAGAGTGTAAATTATTTTTTAAAATTATTTTATTATCAGAACTGCAGCTGTAAGTTGCCATAGTAAACTGAGCTCGAGCCATTCGGGAAGTGCTTACCTGTCTCTTCTGGCTCACATTTCTCTTCCCCAGAGGCAGTGGCACACAGGAAAGGGTTTGGGATAAAGATAAAAAAAGGATAGTGGGAAAACTTGGCTGGGACCACTCAGATGTCTCAGACTGGATTTCTCTGGTGAACCTATTTATATGTGAAATACATCCTTAGGCCCTGAGGCTTTGAACACTTTATCAAAATTCATTGGTTATGATTTTGTTGAGGATTGCAGTATTTCTTGAAAAGTTCACATGAAGAATTTGGTTCAGGTGGGTTTTTTCACCTACAGAAATGTTGTAATCTTATGTTCTGAAGCAAATCAGCTTCAGATTAGCTTTGTAAATTGCTTAGGAACATTCTTTTCAGAGAAATAGACCAACAATACCCAAACAAGGCATTGGAGTATCACATTTGGAAACAAAACATTTAATACATTGAAATAAAATTTTATGTATGGAATTTTATTCAACGATAATGTGCTTTTAGGTAAAACAGTCCAACAGGGCAAAGCAAATGCTTGAAAGTCTTTATTTTACTTCTTTGCTTATAATGTGGTTGGTATAAACTGCTTTTGTTAGTTTAATAACAAGGGTGGGAAGAGGCCAAACACTGGGAGATTAATTTAAAAACTAGCTGAGAAGAATTAGTCACAGGAGAGCAACTTCAGGGTGTCTGGCACATTTCAGCATTTTATTTCATTGTAACCAAAATATTGCATATGGATTCATAAAACACACTTGTTGGGGTTTCTTTTAAGTTTCACGGTTTGTCCTTTCTTTTAAAACCTGTGGTAGGTCAGAATTAACAGTAGCAATTTCCTTTGCTAATGACCTCAAATATACTCTTTTTAAACCCAAGTAGATGCCTTTTTAAAAAGAGGTGTGGAGGCCCTTCTAGCAGTATCAAGATAAAGCATGAAATGACACTTCTAAAGTATGTATCCACATTTGTATTTAAAACTGCAGTAAGCCTCAGCAGAATTATTTTTAAACTGCTGCAAAATGTATTTAGTGTTCATAGGTGAAACATTATATATTTATATGGAGATAGTCTTTGTAAAGTGATACTAACATCCATCTGAATGTTGTATGTGAGATTATAAAAAAAAATATGCAGTGATTACAGGGATGTAACAGAAGTGTAGTCTTTTTGTTTGTTTGTTTATCATTATCAGTCATGTTTTCCTGGTCAATCCATTTTTTAAATAGGATTTTGTAGCTGTATAATCTGATCTCTTGCTTTCTGTATTTTGAAGTATCCAACAGGTTAGTAGAAGGATTTGTAAATATTCTTGGCATTAACTTCATGAATATGTGTATAGGGGACATATCTCTTTGTAAAGCATTTGTATATTTGGACAGCCTTGAAGGCATTTCCATACCACCAAGTTATGTCACTGGAGATCTTATACCCATTTATATCACAATTTAAAGTAACTTGTAGTTAGAGGTTTTATTTTTCATATTTTATTTTTAGTATTTAAAGCATATGATTGTTATTAATCAGATTCAGACTAAGTGCCAGTAAATTCCACAGGCCTACAGGCCAGAGATATATCAAATTACTTCATCCTACAAAGATGAAGGAAGTACATTACTTCTTACATTGTGCACTTTCAGGCTGTGATTCTGTAACTGTTAACACAAAATCTTTGCTGATGTGTGCAGCGATGCAAATGTGATCTGTAACAGGCATACAGTTGCATTTCAGTTGAGCCAGAACATTTAGTTCAATCTTTACACCATCTTTATACTTTTAGATCTTCTTTAAAAACATGCAAACACCTCCAAAACACAAACCTCCAAGTCTGTGGAGTGTCTCTACCAGGCTAGTAAGTTGTATTGTACGGCTGCAGCAATTTTAGCCAGTAGTAGAAGTCCATGAAGTAGAGGTTCTTGTTTCGTCCATGACTGAAGAGAAAAACAAATGTCTGGGAAGGCTACCTAATAAATGGACACCTTGTTCATCACTGTCTAGACATGAGTTTGGACATACTTATTTTTATCTTCCACTGTAGAGAAGACGCAAAATTCTGGCTACAGCTGACCTGCTACCAGCAACACTTATACTAGTTCAGCAGAAGGCCAAGAAACATGTTTTCCAAGCTAGTAAAGAGAGACCCACTCTTAAAATCTTAGGAGAGGAGGTGGGAGTGGGCAACTGAAAACAGCTTAATTCAAGCAAATATCATACATTGGAAATCAAAGTAAGCATTTTCCTTAGTGAAAAGAGAGTCTCTGTGTCATAGATGTATCTTGGTGATGAAAATGCTGTATTTGGAGCACTCTGGTCTCTTTTTTTCCCCTTTCAAATGGCAGCTTCACATTTCATCAAGGTCACATCAACACTTCATCTTTCTAAGAAAGATTAATAGTGTGCCATAAAGTTTCCCGTGTGTCTGCATCTATCTAAGGAGCCTTTAAAACCTTATCTTCTCAGCAGGAGTATTTTTTTTTTTAACCCAACAAAAACAACAGTAGGGGGTTGCCCCAGTGACCCCAGCTAGTCAGAGTCACAGCAGTTTGTTTTCTGAGTGGATGTAGCACTGCACTTTAGAGGTGGCTGCTTTTTAATTAGCTTGGTGCCGTTTGTGAAGGGAAGACCTAGATAAAGGTAAAGCATTCAGTGAGTTTTTTCAAAATAAGTGACTAGTAATCAAACTCTTTGTTTATTGAAGCCAGTCAGAGGCTTTAAGAGAAGTTGAGGCAGTGCACCAGTGGACGTTTATGAAAAACCCATCCCTGCACTGTTGGGTTATTTTAGTATAAACAGAAATCAAATGTATGTTCCTTTGTTTACCCCTTCATTTCTTACGTAGGGTTTTCTAGTTAATGATGACTGTAAAGGGATTGTTCACTTCTCCATTTTCCAAGCATGGGAGTGTCAATGGACTCATCCCTTGCTGTAGGTGTTAACACATGGAAATACTGTTTCTGCTTTATATCTATAGCATGTTGGTTTCTGATGTGCACAAAGACAGGCTGTGTTTATTTTCAGATACTGTTTACATAGTTCCTCTATTTTGAACTTGGTTTAATGAAATCCTTTTTGGTTCATCTGCAGTACAAAACATCTTTTCGTGTTTGTACAAATGACCTGAAATGGTTGAAAAGTGAAATGCACTGAAATACATTTCTTTACCTTCTTTTTGACAGTGTCATCTTTCTGAGTCACCTTTGTAAAGGAGTGGCAGAATTTTTCATGCATTTCTGGACAGCTCAGCACATGTTGATTTTTATCTATTTGCTGTCAAATGTTTTGTGTGAGTGCCATCCTTGGGCAGCTTGTGTAAGACGGGAGCTTTCCGATGCAGGCACAGGGCTACCTCCAGCCCTATGGGGAAGCCATGTCTATGAAGAGCACAACTCTTTTTTTTTTTTTTTTTTTTTTTTATTTTTTGTTCTCAAACACAGCACATATCCCACCCTATATTATGATTTCAAAGCATCCTTTGAACAAAAGACATGCAGAACTAGTGTTAGGGAGGCTTTTAATTTTTTGTTATTATTTTTTTTATTATTAAGCTGAATTATTACTGATGAGGGCCTCATCTGCCATTTAAACCTTGAATGGACAAAAATATAACCTGTGATGAGCAGGAGATCTGTACTGCCTTGTCAAGTGCTTTTACAAGAACAGAGTGGTAATCAGTCCATCTGCACCACCCTATCTCTTCCAGTCCTTCCGATCTATCTCTGTAGTGTCTCAGGCTTTATTTTCCTCAAATAAGAAAAAATTCTTTGAGAGTAGCTGGTATAGGAACAAGCTTTGATGATTTCTACCTCATGATCAGCATGAGTATGCATTTTCTGTTGCAGGCTTCTGAGACCCAGCTAACATTTGTTTGTGTCCCACAAAGGCCCACAGGCTCACAGTGCACAAACAGATGTAGCAAAGCAGGGACTAAGCAGAACTGCATCAAAGGCCTTTTTGTGAAAATATGGACAATGCTATAAAACTAACCTTGTGTTAACCTACCAAAGAACAGGGGACAAGAATTCTGAATGCCAAAATATAGAGAGATGTGTGAAAGGGAAAACTTATACAAAAGTAGGCAGACTGAATAAAACTATTTATCTTTAAGCCACACAAGTCATGGTAATTAAATTAGGTCAGGCTGGTATAAAGCTACAAAAAGCAGGCTGTAACTAATTTAGAAAGAGACAGAGAAGACCTGAAAAGAAAAGAGATTGACAGCCCCCTATTATTTTTTTTATCTAATCAAGGCAACAAAACTTAAGAATGGAAAAAAAAAACCCCACCAAACCATGTTGATTTAGCAAGATTTTCTCTCAAATCATTAGGATAGACAAAAACACATAGTCACATCTTTGATGTGTGAAGGTTTTCACATTGTTATTAGTACTAACTGAGGGTTACATGCATACACATTTTACCCCTGAGAAAAACAGAATAATTGAATTCCTTAAAGTTCAGAAAGTGGTGGAAAGTATAACAAAGAATAAAGCCAATCTGAGCTTTATCATTACAGTATCATTTCACTGAATTGTTCTGAGTATCCATTTCATCTGCTGCTATGTGAAGAGAAATCCTAAATATGTGAAAAGAGGACAATTAGACTTCTATTTAAAACATTTCTTCATAAAACCCACCTGCCAGTTTGTATTAAAACAACCCTTTTTGAAAATAGTTTCAAATATTTGCTTTGAATTGGAATGTGTCAGGTTGTATAGGGTGTGGGAATTACCATTCTTGGAAGTTAAGAAGGGAAAGATTAGGAGTTTATTTATAGATGTGGATCCAGGCTCATTAAACAAGGTTTAAAATAATATTTCAGTTGATTTCTATAATAGCTTTCATTCTCCAAGTGATTAGAAAAATTAGCATTCTACAGCTGTCTGAAGGGTGAAGAGGACTGTGTG
Source organism: Microhierax caerulescens (assembly GCA_035590215.1). Classification (NCBI taxonomy): domain Eukaryota; kingdom Metazoa; phylum Chordata; class Aves; order Falconiformes; family Falconidae; genus Microhierax; species Microhierax caerulescens. The sequence goes on along the minus strand of JAVJGJ010000001.1, from coordinate 19,999,892 downwards.
AACAAAATGGGGGAAGGGAACAGACAAAAAGCCCAGCTTGGTTTGTGTTGGTGTTTAATAGCAAACAACCCTTTCCCACCCTGCTTCTCTTTTATGCCTGTTTTGGTTTTAAGTAACTTCTAAAGGTTTTCCAGCAGCAGATGACGCTCGGCCACTACATTCATCTGAAATAAGATACGAACTTTGCCCTGTGAAGAAAATATTTGAGGTTTTCAACACAATTAAGGGGTTGGAAATTCTCTGTGAAAATGGAAATTCCCTCCCATCTCTACCAATAGGTCCCTGAGGGTGAAGTTTTGACCCCAGTGAAGTAAATGGAACCTTTCCTCTCTTTCATTAACACAGGAGTCATCCCTTATCCCATCTTGTGACAACAAAATGTGGATAGTAAAGGGGAAACTGTCTTACTGGGATACTGCCATTGGGTAACACCTTTTCCAGGCAATGACAGAGAGAGAGATTTTGAGAAATGATCAGAAAAGATACACAAAAATTTACAAAGTCAGAATGGGGGAACTGGCAGTGGGAAAGCAACACATGAAGCTTTTCTCCTTGCAGAACCTGGCCCTAGCCCTGGCCTGAAGGCAGAGAAAGAAGGAAAAGACATAAATTGAGAAGGGTTCTAAGAGGGGGAGCAGAGAACATAAGCAGTCAGAGCTGGCTTGTCACTTTTTCAGAGCTGAACTGGCACCAGTAAGCAGGTTTTATTTCTGTTTGAGAGAAACTCTTACCCTTCAACTTGAAGAGCACTCAGAGCTCCTCATCAATCGAAAACCAGAATTTTAGCAAGAAGTTGCAAACCTAATTAACAGAACCTTAGAGCATTGGCCCAGAATTGGGCCCAAACACAGGCTCTGAGATTTCCAATGGTTTTTACCAAAACTTTTTGGAAAACCTTTCCCTTTCCCCTTTGTTGGTCCCCTCCTCTGCATGCCTCCTTATCCATCTTCTTCCTCCCTGTCACTCACTGCTGCTAACTCCACACTGCTATGTGCTGCTGCCCTCTCCCCACCACCACCTCCTCTTTACATGCTTGCCACCACTGGCAGGGGCTCCAGTGATGGTCCTGTGGCTCTATCCCAAGCAGAGCCTGATCAGGCAGCAGAACTTAATTTCTTGAGCTCTGAGCTCCCTCTTATCACTACTGTACAAATGTTAACACTGCAAGACATTTTTTTTTCCTTGTCTTGTCACTAAGTCACTTGTGTATAAAGAATTGCTAGCAGAATGGGTCAACTCCAAGGACACAGACATTTCCTTTGACTTGGGCAATATTGAATTAATACATTGTGGACAGGTCAAGATCAAAACCCTTTTCCTCCTAGTATTTTCTGCTTTGAGAATGGAATGTGTTTGAGAATGGTTGCTGTAGTACTTGCTGGAACAAGACACAGAGTAGGAACAAACTTACTCTGCTGTATGAATAGTTTTGTCTTGGCACACCCCGATTTGAAATGTCTTATAGCCACTTAGGATTGTCATAATCTCACAAGGAAGGTGGGCCACCATTTTCAGAATTCTATGTCTGGCATTCTGTCGTACTCCTTTACTTGAGATTTTGCTTAAGTAGTCTCTTTGTGTGCTTCGTGTTTAGTGACTACAGTGGAGCATTGAAAGTATCGGGAACTGCTGGTGGAGGTGGGCTGAGGCACCAAGATAAGAAAGAGCTGTTACCAGGTGCATAGTCCTGCTAAAAGTTACTAGCTAGAGATATAGAATATAGAACCAGATTTTTAAAGATAAGCCACACAACCAGGTCTGAACTCCAAGATTTCAGTATAGCAATTTACTGCTGTTTGTACATGCAGTGTTTGCATGAAGCCAATATGAGCCAAGGGACTGAATGAAACCTGCTGAGTTTTGACAGATTGGCTTTTACTTCATTTTTATTGGTTATAAGTAAAAGTGGACCTGCCAACCTCCTGTAGATTCTGGGTCTAGAGGATTTGGCCCATAATGTCTTATGTTTTATTGTGTTGCTTTAAAAAGATCCCTCCTATTTAACTAGAAGCTGTAGTTTCTATTATTTTTTTCTATTTCATACTTAAGATAAATTGGAGATGGCACAGAGCAGTGGAAGAGCAACAGCCTTTAGAAGCACTCTCCAGAATGAGAGTTTGTGAAATACTTTCCAAACATCTGCATGAACAGTGCTACATCAACCTTCCAGCTGACTGGTTGAAAAGAGCATCTTTTAATCTAAACCATGTTCCTTGGGATTTCTTATTGTAATTAATTCTTCATCTTCTTTTTATACTTTGCCAGTGAGAAACTGACTAGTGGTTGTTACCTCTTTTTCAGTTTTGGCACAATGCTGCGTGTTTTCATTGCATGGGGATCTCCTCAAACAAAGGAAAATTACGAAACTGTCAGATCAGATTTCATATATTACTTTTGGCATTGCACTCACCAGACCTGGTACACAGTGAATTTTGAAAGCCTCTGATCTTTTATAACCATTTCCAGTCTTACACATACATTTTAAAGTTCCTCATCTGCAGTCACTGGGAATATGATTATTAAAGCTGAGGTAGTTTGGGTATTTTCTTTCTCTAAAGATATATAGAGTGATACATTACACCATAAATAATTTCCAATGTTTCATTATTCTTTCTGCTACACTTCTTATTGTTCTATTAATACTCTGAATTTATTTCTTTCCAGTTTGTTATGTTTTCAGCACCTTTGGTTTTTAAATCAGATTCATGCTTTCTTTTATTTTTTTTTTTGCTTTGTGATTTTCTAAAAGCTGTTCTTTTATCTCTATGCATCTTTGATTCAGTAGATCTACATGCTTATATAAATGGCAAAATGTTCAAAAGTATTTCAACAAAAAAGGGTATTACATTATTGTGTATCTCTGATGCATAAGGTGGAATAAAATCAGTAGGGTTTGTGACTGCTCTTCTAGAACAAAGGCAGAGTTAAGGTTATTCAGGTGCTGTCAGAAAGTATGCCTGTCAGAATGAACACTGAGAATGGATTCAGAGTGGTGAGCTCCTCCTAGGTCTTGTGGTACTACTGAGACATAAAAGATGTAAAATATTTTTTTATCCTCCCAGACCACTGTGTCAGTCTGAAAGCCTAATGATTGTGCATTAGCATCTCAGTTATTAACTGTCTTGTGGGTTGGGGTGAGTGTGATTTCCCTTCGCTATTGTGTTCCCTCCTCAGTTCGGGGAAATAAACCAAACTGAAGATACGTGGACCTTTTGAGACTTAAATAGAAGAGAAGATCCCTTGACACAAAATCTGTAAAGTGTGTTTATATGGTGGTTCCCTTGGGCAAACTCAATGAGCCACACAAAGGTTTTCCAGAGCTGAAAGCATGAGCTTTGACAACTACAGTCTAAATTAATGAAAAAGCTAGGCTTGCTGGAGAACATTAACAAACAGAAATCCCATGTTATTTGTGGCTTGTAACTCAGCAGTTGCTTCAGAGATCAATCACACATGACTTCTTTAGGAAAGAAGAATGAGTTTCTGGAACAATTGGCTGAGATGACAGGTTATGCAGATGTTTTTTCTGAACAAAAGACAAAACAAAACCATACTATCTTTAATGCTTGCGTTATAAACAACTTGCAACCACTTCTGAATCTTCTTCCTCCTTTCCTTCACTCATATGAGCACTAAAATTTAAAAGGCAGAGTTACTTTGTAAATGTCTCAAAGTTCTGATTGTACCCCTTCCTACTTGCACAGTTCATGGACAAGTCAGAGCAGAATATCTGCATTCCTTTGTTATGAATACAGTAGGCTTTTTGATTGCAGCTGCCACTATTTCCAAAACCACTTCTTAGTAGCCTTTTCATCCTGTCTAGGAAATTAATAATTTTCTTAGGACTATTCTTATCATTTCTGTTTTCCAGCTTCTTTCCATTTTTCTTGGCCATCTACTTGACCATGTAGCTTACTATCCAAGTTCCATCTGCTTTTCTTAGCTGAGATGAAAGTCCTACCTTGTCTACATACCAAATGTTGGTCTCCTACCCCAGTGGTTCTTTTGACTGATCTGTTACCTGTTTCATATCCTGATCTTTTGAAATTTCAGGTAGTGTATTCAGATAGCATATAGTATTTCAATGTTATGCTTATTACTTCATACATCAGCCTGAACTGATGACACTAAATCTGTCATCTTGCTTAGTGAAGAGATCTGCATGAGTAGAGTTCCCTTCACTTTTTGTCTTCAGCAGGATAATCTTTTGTACCTCTATTCACTGGGGGGTTTTTTTGTTGTTTGTGGTTGTTTGTTTTTTTTTCTTAATCAGATGACTGTTTCTTCTCCACATATTGAAATAACGTTGTATGTCAGTAAGTCAGTGTTATTCTTGCAAGGTAAAGAGCTTCTCTAACCCAGTGGTATACCAAGAGTATGACGGGCTTGAATTGGGATGTGTTGGAAACAAAACAGTCTCTTTCTTATTTCAGAGAAATTCCATATTTCCTGCACTGGGAAGATATGTGTAATGTCTCTGAGAGAAGGACGTTAAAACATTTTTTTCCTTTAATGAGGTGTGTGGATAATATTGTGTATGCTGGTCTAAACAACAAGTACAAGGAGGCTATTACCTAGAGAAACTCTGTAATTCATTAGGTAGTTTTATCTTTCTTTCAAAAAAGAAAAAAAAATATCTGCCTGATATGCCCATCCAGCATTCGCTGTAAAGAAGCAATTCTTCAGCTAGACCATTCCCTTCCGTAACAACAAAGTCAAACAAAGAACTTATGCATTAGCTTTTTGATTCTCAAAGAAGAAAGCCTATAATCAAAGAAATGCTTTAGATTTAGAAAATGTGATGGATTTTGCTTTTGGAGGCAAATATCAGGGCACTAAAAGGACAGTGCACAGAAGTGAATGAGAAATACAGCAAGGTTATCAGTGAGTGTAACATGGAGGAAAGTAGCCTTTAATGAAGAAAACGGAGAGGGTTTTAGGGGAGGGTTCCTATGTTTAACAGAACTCTTAAGCTTTGCTCCGAATGGTATGGGCAGAAAATCTGTGAGGTTGCCTCAGAGTGGTTTACCTACTGACCAAGTACACCAGGGGAAGCTGCTATACAGCACCAAGTTCAGTATGGAGATTATTACATCACTTAACCTTATCCTCAGGTCAGGCCCTCCTAGATCAATTAACTGTCATTTTGTTTCCTCCTGCTTTCAAAAGCCCTTGAGATGGTCTGAAAATAAAGGGCCTGTTTTACTTAAATCACTTAGCATGGCTGTAGCTTTGATCTCCTAACCTTTAGCAAAGCAGGGCAGCACAAGAGCACTGCGGCATTGCTGCAGTGTGGCATAAGCAACGCTGTATGATGCTGGTAACCCTGGCATCTGAGATGCCATTTCCTATTTATTGGGACTTTTGTTGTCTTATTAGCTGGTAGAGTCAATAATTTCAGCTCCTAGAGATAAGTAAGATTCTCACAAAACAATGAGTGAACTCAGTTTATTTATTTTAAAGTTTCTTGAAAGTGCTCCACCACAGTTTAGGGAAAGAAGGAAAACATTCATTCACCCAAAGCAAAAGAAAGGTGACTCACATCAGGCTGAACAATGAAGCAAAGGAAGACACGTGGTCAGTAGACATTGCACTCCAGCTATTCTTAGCTGGACACTGGTCCTCTGGTGGCTGGCACAAATTTGAGTCTCTTGATGGTGTCTTACTTTACCCTGGGATCCTCATACAGAATTTTAAATTTGACCTTAGGCAAATAACCTTAATCATGGCTCCCCTATAAATAAAATGGAAGCAATGGGGCTTGCTTAACATACAGGAGTGAAGAGCTTTTAATTTGTAAATAACTAAGAAACATTTGGATTTAAGACTGTATAGCATGTGTGGTACAATAACAGGATGACTTAGCATCTTATTAACCAAATTAATTGATGAGCCTTTCTTAAGTGAATGGTGAAAGGAAAAAAAGCCTATGTTTAAGTAAAATGGTTTTTTATGGTTTACTTTGGTATGATGATTTAAGACATGCTATTACTAGAGGTGGTCTTAAATACAAGTCTCGTGGTAACCTTAAGCTACAACTCTTGGGACCACCTCCTTCCTTATACTTCTTCCTCTGAGCGGGAACGTTGCAGCAGAGCACAGTTCAGCACTACATGCTCCATTAAAGGAGCTTATATAGCATTCTATAGGCCTATAGGTCCAGTGGGAACCTTTGGCAGACACAAAAATACTTTGGAAGACTGTGGGAATGCCAATGACCTGACAATGATTTATAATATTGCATTAGAAAAATAAATACCTGTATAATATGGCAGAACCTGTCAGGATGGATAAAACAAAGATTTGCCAGTAACTACGCTGCGCAGCTTTCCAAACCACTGAACCTGCTGGTTAGCTGTTAGCCTAGGCCTCTATTTCCTCTAAACCCTCATAAAAATTTATTACAGATGGGTACTAACAAACTACAGGAAAAATCCTTCACTGTTGTAATAGCATCTCTGCCCTATGATAGTTTTGCAGTAACTTCCCTGCCCCCTCCCCCAGAAGGAGAGGTTTTCTTCAGCTTGATGTGGTTTAATCCTCTCTTACAAATGACGACAAAAAAATTTTATCGGCCTATCTGGGATAGCCAAGGGATGAAGTACCAAAAAGCTGTGTATGAACAAGAGAGACTTAAATCACACTTCCAATTGCAGGCACAGTTTCAGCTGCTGCGCGAAGAGCCCTGACAGTATTCTCAGCCCAGGTATTACTTTGCTCTGGGGGCTGATGGTAACTAACTGCCCAATATATCAGAACAAGACAGTTTTGTGTAACTTGGCTTCTCTTCTGCCATGTATTCATCAATACGTTGGGAGCAAAAAAAAGCACAACCTGAAAGCAAACCTGGGTGACAGCATGATTTGGAGCTGACTGAAGGCTGGAGTAATGGGGCAGGGTACTGGTACACTGGAGACCAGGACTTGGCATGTTCCACATCCTTTTGTACCGCTTGTTGAGCAGAGAGGCAAGACAGATCCAGCTTTGAGATCCAGCTGGATATGCTGTACCGATAAATCTCCTCTCATACTGGTGAACCTCAGCATAGCACAGACCTGGCACTGCTGGCTGTACATTTGTATTGTCCCAAACGCAATGGGTTTACAATTAGATACTGGGAGCTGTGGGCTGCAGTCCCCCGCCATCCATGGGAAGCCTGTCTGTTCCACCCTGCCGGCAGGCCCTGTAGTTGGCAGGAGCTCTGCCTGCCCCCAGGCTGTGCCGACCTGGAGCAGGAGCTCAGCAGAGCCGGGAGCTGTGCCAGCACCTGCAACAGGCAGCTCCAGGGGCTGGGGTGAACAAAAAGTGGTGGTGAGTGTCCTGTGCTTTTCTGCACTCACCTGTGATGGCCTGGCTCTCTATAAAGACAGCGCCGCTCATTTCTGAGCGGTACGCAACCACCCAGGCTCTCTAGAGGAAAAAAGTTTATTATTTGATATCATCTGTGTATTATCTGATGACATGAAGGCAGTGGGTTTGAGAGAGATGTGGTTCCAAAGCCCTGACGTGTCCCTTTGACCCTGACACAAGTACCCGCCTACTTGTAAAGTTAAAGACGACCGGTCTAAACCTTACCGTCTTCAAAAGGCCTACTGCACAGCTTCAGGATCTGCACCTGAGTAGTTTATTTGCAGAACCAAGCTCTTGCCTAGCCAGATTTTTGAAAATGGATAATTCATCATCACAGAGATAGGAGTTAAAGATTCACAGGGTAAGTTAGCCTGGGGTAACTTTTTTTTTTCCCAAAGGAAAATCTCTAAGTTACTAATGTAGTATGTGGATTTACCAAAATGTTTCTCTGTGTGCGCACTTTTTGCAAAGAATTGACATTATTTATTTTTATTTTTACTTACTGTAATGTGCTAATGACTCTACTGGCGAATTTTATTCTGTGGAATTTGGGATCTGACTCCTCAGCCAGTAAAGTCTAAGAACTGAAAGCTGCATTTGCTGGAAATACCAGGAATTGGGATGTGGCGTTCAGGACATGTGGAATTACAACTACCAGTATTAAAGATCTGTTCAAGCTGTCTAAATTTTTTCCAAATATTTATTGGTATGGGTTGTCTGATCACATATATCACGTCTTTTTCATTGGTAACAACAGTTCTTTGTCATGAAATGTGTATGAAATTTAAACTTATCTTCTATATTGTTGTTAGTGCTTTTTTTTTTTTAAAAAAAATTATTATTAAACACTGAAAAATCTGAAATAGGAAAGAGGACTGTTTAAATGTGGAAAAAAAACCAAACAAACCAAAACAAAAACCAAAATGACAAGCATGTACAAACATTTTGAGGACTGATTGGCATTCCATAATGAATAGCATGAGAATAAATTATAGCAAACGAAAATCTTATTAAAGGATATTGAAAAGCATAAAATCTCCTTATTAAAAAGCAAGCAATAGGATAAGTGGAAGAGTTAACCAAGTATCTGATTCATTTATGCATGCCTTGAATCACAGTTGAATGTGTAGAGATGTTAGTGTGACTTTAATATTATAACTACTTTCATTCGGAGATTACAGATACAAAGATATAATCTCTTCTTTCTTAAGAACGCTTTTTGCTGTATTATTAAGGTTACAGATCTAAAGAAGTTTTACACTGACTGTGAAGTGTGCTTTGTGCTTTCCTGGCGACAGTAGGTTAAATCTTGAGATAACCGCTTCAGACTGGCTGCATACTTAGTATTTTTCCGCCTTCACAGTTGTTAAAACTTTATAGAGCCTCAAAACATATCCAGATGGACAGTAACTGTGACTGCCACTTATGAAACCAGTATAATCTAGCACAATACACAAAGTAGGGTAAGTGTGGAAGGAAAACAAGTTCTGAATAGAGGACCTCCTTGGAATATTGGATCAGCCATCAGACACACCAATTCTGTTTAGACAGGCCTGTTATACACACCCAAATGTTCTGCAAAACAAAGCACACCCCAACCTTTCACCACTGCAACTCCTAAACACTTCTGCCCAAGGGTGGTCTTCACCCTGCTTGAGGCAGTATTTGTGCCTACATCTTTATTCACAAAATGAAACATTGGTTTCCATAGTTTTTTGGCAAAGCTGAGACACATAAACCATGTTCTTCCTCTCAGAGGAATATCGTATCTTGGCAGTTTTATTTGGGTCTGACCTTTTCAAATATGCAATAGCAAAATATGAACAAATAGATCACTGTACCATTGCACTGCCATTCTGTCTTGTGTATGAATGCAGGATTATCATGAATAACATAACCATAGCTGAGAACTTGGTTGAGATAAAACTATTGTTATTTGAAATTATAGTCTTTGTTCACTTGTTGGATAATATCTGTGAAATGCCCCAAATAGCAATATATAGTAGCTTCTGTAGATTTTTTTGTGCTGAGCACAAAATCACATCACAACAGGATGATTAGGTAATGGAGCCATGAAATAAGAGGAGGGAAAAAGCCCTGCCAAACATTGGCAGATTTACAGCAACTAAATCTATGGCTTCATTAGTCACTCCAGCTAGAATGGGTGCTTAATTCAACTGAACTTAATTCTAACACCTATTTTTACTTACATGTATGTTGGCAGAGGCACATCTTAGTGCAGCAGGCATTCTCAATTATTTCCTTATTTGTCACTTTTCAGGAATTCCTATCTTAAAAGCTAACTATTAAAAAGATTGTTTAGGAAATTGCAATTTTAATTCATGGTATTTCATGCCCTTTCCTGCCATTCTCCCAACTCATTGTAGTTATGTTATGTATTAAAACCTGGGTGCAACTGTTCAAGTTGCATACCTGCTGCTTGTGGAGAGAGTGTGTTTTAAAATATATTGTGCGAAAAGGACGGTGCATCTTAACACACTGTAGTACTGCTGTGTTTTAGTTTGCTGTTTTGCAGATATGATTGCTTGCCATGTCTTAACACAGCTTACTCTTCTTTTCCAGGAAATGGGCTAAGGGAGTTAAGGTTGTTTAATTTTTGATTTTGGTATTTCTGTATCATTAGTGATTGGCTTGTGAAGTATTTAATTAAGCTGTAACTATTGCTGTGTGTTGCTAAGTTAAACAAATGCAGCTATCTCTGACTAGCAAACTTAAATAAAGGTAAAAAAAGGTTAGGTAAATCCTAAATAATCTTGGAGTCTTAAATAGCTGTAATATATCCGCTGTACATTGTTCTATTGAATAAGGAAGCTTATCATTAAGGCTTTTGTCAAAACAAAGCAAAACAAAAAAAAAATCTGATATTTTTGTTTGAGTTTTCTACACGTTGCAGACAAAGCTCCAGCCTTAGCATTTCTGCTCAGCTCCATTTTGTACCAGAGGTGACCGAGCCACTTGAACAGTTGGTTGCATGTAAATGTGCTGAACAAGAACCAGATCATAAACAAAAGCACGCTAGGGCTTCAATAAACAAAGCACAAGAGCAGAATATTAAACCATGAATCCTGCTTAGGTAAAAATTCCTTTTGCTTGGTCATGGCATATAACAAGGTTTCATGCCTCTCTTTTTGGCATGTCTGGTGCCACAGACTCCCCAGGAACCTTATTTCATTCAGATGTCTGCTTCTTAATGAGCTGATCTTCAGAGGAACAGCTATTTACTGATTCATTGCTGGGTTACACCTTTAGCACATCGTTTTTCTCTCACAGTGGTTCATGAAATAGAGAATCAGGCAACTCAGACTACAAGGAATTGCAGGAATGCTCATGCAGCCAACATGGGATTCCCTCATTTAGCTGCAGAAATTATTTAAAAAATTAAATAATCCCTTCAAGTGGCTTAAGCACTGATCAGGGACTTGAGGGTATGTTAGAAAATGCACTATATTGTTAAACAATACTGTTTTAAACATCAGTATACACAAAAAGTGATAGTAGTGATTTAAACATCACTGTTGTCTTCATGCCTTGCGGCTGTATCTACTTCACACCTTTTTTAAGTTTTCAGGCTTGCACCTTTGCATAGGAAAAGACCACCATGTATGGGCTAATTGTTAAAATACATTTCCTTCACCCATTCATTCTGTCCACAATGCTTGCAGGTGTAGAAGTGCTCAAAACACACCTTTAGAAAATTATGGCTGTATGAGAAAGACCAGGAGAGAAAAAAGAGATTTTATGACTTGACTCCTCCCTGTAGTTTAGGCTTTTTAAGTTTTGAAGGCTTGATTTTAAGTTTGACTGTTTTCTTTTCCCAAGTGTCCCCTTGAAGGCCAGCTACTTCCTAAATTTACCATTTTGACCAAATAACCAAAGATTTTTTTGCTAGACAGACATCAGCAGTTAATACATCAATTTTTAAATACTTGTTTTTCTCTCTATATTTTTGCACTAAATTTGCTCCTTGAAGCAATGTAACACAGTTGAAAAACAGTTGGAAGCATTGAGCTACCTAGTATGAAAGGTATGCCATGAGAGTGTTAACTCTTGCATATAGTTATTCAATATTATCATTGACCATCATTATTTCATCATGTCAGCAGAAAAAGAGGATGTATTTCATTTGGGAATTAGTACGCTCAGCTGGAGGGAATGCTTTTCTATAATGTCCTTTAGTCATTAGTGAACTTGAGGAGCTGGATTACAGTATAAAGTTGTATTCTTGTGTCAGATAGATCTGTTTAAATCTAGGTGGTCTCTGCTGATTTCCCTGAAGTAGATTGAATTTAATTTTCAGTAATTTGAATTGGAAATGGTCTGTGTAACTAACAGACTCTACTACGTGTAGCACTGTTAAAGGATAACATAAGAAAAGCTTGGCTTGACACAGAATATAGCCACAGACTAATGAAGATAACACATTTGAATATGCAAATGCTGTTCTCTAACAAGAGTCTGAATTAGTAAAATGTGAATCTGAAGCCATAATTGGTGTCATTTTTCCAAATGAAGGAGAAAGATTTAGGATTACTGAAAAGATGGGTTAGTTTTGTCTCCATCATCAGACTACAAAAATAAAAAAAAAATTAGAAGGATGGAGAGAGATATTTTCCTGAACCACAGCTACTCTGAAACCTTCCTGTCCCCTCTCCTTCCAGCCTTTTTCTTTCAGGTCCGTTTGGACAAATATCAGTCAGTCTCACTACTTTAGTCTTTTTTTGCTCATGTTCTGTGGGTTTCCAGTTTATTTCTGCATAACCTGAAAAAATCCTATTTGCATTACAAGCTGACCAAAATGTTCTTTAATTATTTCCCAGGAGTTTTGCTTCCTTCTCTGAGTGGGCACAACTGTATTGCTACACTGAAAGGCTTGTCAACACTCCCATTATAGATGTCTAATTTTGCAGGATACTATAACCCAGCTGACTTAATTGCATAGAGCTACAATTTGTGTTACAAGATTTCAGGAAAGATGCCAGTTACTTAACATGTTTACATTGAAATAACTTGGCTTTTTTTTTTTTTTCTTTCCTTTTTTTGCATGGTGGTGGTGTCTCAAACATGATGGGGAAAAGAAAGCAAATCACAGCAAAGACAAAAATTGCTAAGCTGCTCTTGTCAAGGTAGCCCTTCATTCCTATCTAAACTTTCCTTTCTTAGCCACTGTATTTTAGACTTGAGTGTCTGTCACTCCTAATGCCTTCCAGGGCAACTTAGTACCCAGCTGCTTTCTTGGTAATGTCTGTTTCTCTCGCTTTTAATCCTCCTGTGACTTTGAGGACTATCATCTCAAAATTAGAGATGATCAATGTTTTAATGACTTACTAGAACATAAAAGTTTTACAAAGAAGATGCTGAGGGATACCTACTGCTTCAGCTGGGTACCACACACCACCCGTGTGTGGCCCACACGTCGACTCTGTTGCTGTGAGTAGGTACTTCAGGTACTAATTGGATATCAATATATTTAGCCCTGGGCTGTCTTCTACCAGTGGTTGGGGACAACACACATTAGCTTCTTGTGAGTAATGCTGTTGCCACTGCCAGGAGTTGTCCCATCCTCCTCATGAAGGTAAGAAAGGTATCTCCATACTTTTGGGGCCTTCAGAAGTTTTCAGAGCATTTAGACTAGGTTCAGATAAACAGATAAACCTCTGGCTTCTGAGTATTTATGTATGAAAAATCTTTTAACTATTTGAAAATTGTCAATAATGTCTTCTGCATTTGTTCAGTCCGAAGGGATTTTAAAAATTCCAATCAGAGCAGCTGAGGGTGAGAGAAAGTTCAACTCTTATCGGTCATCCAAATTTGCCGAGGCAGTTTTATAAAAACAATGAAGTGAATGCAGAAACTAAAACCCAGGACCACTTGATAATGCTCTAAGCCAAAAACAAAACAGAAAAAAGAGCAGGCGTTGCTACTATAGCTTACATCATATGTAACTTAAATGAAAGGGAACAGGGTTGATATAAAGTGTGTGGGCGAGGCAGGCAGACACATGGCGTTGGAGATACAAGGTCAAACATGAAAATCTTTCTTCCAAATTGAAATTCAGGGAATTGTCAACAAGTCCCCATCCACGCAGAATAAGTGAAAATGTGATTGTGAGGGGTCTGATGATAATCCTAGGACAAATGCTGCTCTCCTTCAGCCTGGCGTTAATTCAGAAATCTTCTGGCTGCATTGAGACTGCTTTGCATTGCCGTTCAGTAGAGCTGGAGCAGAGTTTCACCCTGTATCATAACTCGTTTATCCCCACGGCAAATGTATGCATCTGTTTTTGTATTCAAGTTTTTTCTTATGCAGTTCAATAGTTTCTTGCTGGTAGCCTCAGGGATATTTAAAGATGAACCCTTTTACCTACAGGACCATAAAAAGAGACGAACTAACAAGGCACTATGAGGTGTTACAGCAAAGGTGATGAGGTGTCTTTACGGGACCTCTGCAAAGTGCTTGATACCCTGAATACAACAGGCAGAATTCCTCTTCCACAAGTGTCTCGAGGAAGATGGAAAAACAAAGCTTTCCCCAACCATTGCTCCTCTGCGCACGTGTGCACAGGAAATCTTGAGGCACCATCTGCGGCACGTTAAATGCTCTGTGCTCAGCCAATGTTCCCAATTCCCGGCTGAAAACGCATGGAAATCCACTGTTGGCAAACCTGAGGCTGTCAGGGATTTAAGCCATTACACTCAGTCATATTTATATTCTATTAATAGTAGATCAGTCTTAATAAAGACAAGCTCCACCACTAGTTTCAGTTACAGTCTATGTGGTATAATGACATTGTCTGCAATAGAGTGTATATGGAAATTTCTCACCAGTGGGAGGGCATGGACAAATTCTTCCCAGCCACCTTTTATAAAGGATGGATGTATTAGCCTCTTTTCTTGCCAATGAGATCTAAGGAACTTGGCTTCCAGACTCTTGAAAATTGTCTTTGCCAAATCATTTACCATTGAAAACTCAGTAAGCAGCACTGTGCTCATTTGCTGTTTAATTATTATCCGAACTACCCCACCAGGCTGTTACATACATCTTGCGTCCAGCACCCTTCTCTGGGGAAAAAAAGATCCAGCATCACCAGTTGCTGCTCCTTGTGCAGGACTGGCAAGATGAGATGGGCAAATATCATTCTGCCTGTAGTTTACTTTTTAGAATTAGTCAGAATATTTTCTTCTACATTAAAGCATATGTTGATATTTCCAGAGGTTAAATGGAGATTACAGAGTTTGCTCTTTTCGAATCAGTAATCTGGAGAAAAGTGTATTATAAGAATAATTAAATACCTCAGAAGACAAATTTTATATGGATAAGCTGCAATTTCTATGTACATTTTTAAGTTAGAAATCCAGTTAAGGGGAAATTTATTGGACCCTCCTTCCTGCTGTAGAAATTAGAGGAACATTTTGTTAAGTCTAGATCTGCAATCCAGAAAGCAACTTTGCAGCCTCCTCTCTGCCTTGACCCCCCCCCAACTTCAGAATCCCAAACTGAAGAGATTCTAAGGCTGCAATATGAAAATAAGTGTGCATGTGGCTGCCCAGGAGATGTGCCTGGCTCCCAACCAGAGCATTCCCAGAGCCTTCCCTGAAAAAGGTTCCCTGAAGAGTTTCACCTGGCAGACCATTTTGGGCAGTATGCACGTTTTCTATAGATCACCTCAAAATCATAAAAGAAACATTCTTTGCTGGCTGAAGCATTAGCTGTTGGCAAGAAAATGATTCTGAGGGTGCAGTGTAGAGAAGGAGAGGTTTAACAGAAAGGATGACATGGGAACCATGGGTCGGCTGGCAATAAATACAATGTGCTCTGTACTATCCTGTATTTCCCAGATTGCCGTCACAGAGCTGCATTTGCTCTGGGCTTTGTTTCAGAGAGACCGAAATACGCGTAGGGGGTCTCCAGTGGTTTTTGCACAGATGGAGCTTTGCTATATCGACTCTAAGTACTCAGCTCTCATCACGTGCCTGCGATGTGTGGGCAGAGGTTTTTGGACCTCATCTGACAGTTTCTACCCTAGGAAAGGAGTGGTTTGGTACTGTCACAGTACAACTAATGAATTATAATCATCAGGGGCATTGGTTTATTTGTTAAGAGATGAAGGCAAGATAGAATTGAGAGCATTTCACTCAGCCTTATTTTTGGAATTCCAGAGACTTAATCAGCTCTTGGGAAAAATCACATCATCCAAAGTCAGTTTATTTTACTATAATAATTTTAAATTATAAATTAAGTATTTTTAAATTATGCATTACGTTAGAATATTTTTTTTAAATAAAAAGCTTATTAGACTTTCAAAGGGATCCTTGTAGTAACAGGACAATTAGTAACAGTACAAGGTGGAAAGTATGGCAAAAACTCTGTTACAGCTTTTTTTCAGAGCTCTTGTCTTCTGTGAATGTTGGTTATGGTACTGTAGTTAAAAATAAACTTCTGTGATCAGGGCTTTCACCTCTTCTGAGTTACGTTCTCAACCCTCTTGGATAAGCAAGAAGGATAATAACTTTACATTAGCTCCCACCATTTGTTGTATACTATTTTACCCAGCGTGTTATAAAACGCTTCCATAATTTATGAAAAAAAATGTATATGTTTCCTCTGAACTGTGAGGGGAGAAATTACATTCACTAATATAAAACACTTGTTGGATAAATAGCAGGTAACTGAAAAATAGTAGCTACAGTTTTACTGAGAGAGGGGGTTTGCTAGTGTGAAGAAATCAGCACCAGATTTCCAACAGTACAGAACTGTGATGAGTACTCCTCTTCTGTGTTTCCTGACTTGCTTTGTAAAAATCTGTTAATATTAATTAAACAAAATACGAAGTAAAAACAAAACCCAAAGAAACAAAATAGAAGGAAATACAAAATGCATTAAATGGAAACATTAAAAAAAGAACAATAAAAATCTGTAAGTGACCGTTGGTGGTTTTTCCTGCCAGTACAGGTGTTGAAGGTGCCAATTTAAGGTAGGAATTGTACTTACAGGTATGGCATGTCAGCATTGGGCCTACAGGCATTACCCAAGATGGTGTTCCATTTGCAGTATGTCTGTTACTCAGATCAGTTTAGCTGTGCTGTCTTGATTAGGACCCAAGTCTCCATTGCTGCTGCAAGACCTGTATGTGAAATGAAATACGAATTATGACCAGTATGTGTATCGGACAGATGCTGTCTCAGCACCTCTGTGTGTTTCACCAAATTGAACATCCATGACTCCAACATTGAGCCACACAGACAAAAGCATGGGAAAATGTTGTACTTTTTCTTTGAACTGATCATGAACACATCCAAGAGCAAAATATACCCAGCGTTTGTATTACAGTGTTTGAAACTGCACTGCATTTCCCAAAGATAACACAACAGTTAATTTTCTGCTTTAGTTGCAATGCTTTTCCTCAGCATCAGTTGCTACTAAATAAGTCCCTATAATTTGTCAAGGGCATAACTTGCAACAAGACAGCAATAACAATTACATATTGTTTACAAATAAGATGCCATTTTCCTTTCTGGCAGGCAGCAATGGTGTTTTAATGTGTAACATTTATTCACAGATGCTTCATTGACAATTGCAAAGGAAGAAAAGAGAGAAAAACAAACAGAAAGATAAGGCAGAAAATACAGAGCCAATGAAAGATACAGCTTCCATCATAACTATTCTTCTTGTGTCCCAGGCTGATTATGCACATTTTGGCTAGATCAGACATCTCTGGTGAACCTGTGCATAGCAGTGAGGTGCTGTGGTTTAAGTCCCTGCTTTGCTGAAGCATTGCCTCAGTTTCCCTCAAATGAAAAATACTGTGGGCTGTCAGAAGGCCCTAACTTCACAAGGGTCACTGCATTTTGGCATTTGTATTCTCATGAGGCACTTCAGCCAAGCAGGACAGATTTTTCTGCTGATTACACATGGCTGCTGTATCTCCAAGGTCTGCTTACAGTTATGTGAATTGCACCGGACAACATTTCTTCCTTCGGAGGAAGAAATAACATACATAATCTTTCACTGATTGACTGATTTTGTGATGAACTGAAAAGAAATCTCATTCTAATCTTAAAAACAAAACAAACAACAGGAATTCCCACTTCTTTGCAATGAAAACCCTTTGACTTTGATATCAAGGTAATGGATACACCAGAGAGAGAGAGGACACACAGATACACTGCAGAAGGCAGGACTGCCTGCCAGCTGAGAATCCTGAGCCCTTTTAAATGAGAGCCCAATCTCTATTCTACAACTAGAAAAGTATGTGGGGCTGAGAGAGGAACCTCCCCCAGGTCACCCAGTCACCTGCAGATCTCTAGTGAGATCGTGGGTCTCCCATCTTTTTATAGACCCCCAGCCGCTGGCTAATCAAACACCCACTCTGAAACATGATGGGAAATACTGGAAAAGGGTTACCATGCAAGTGGGGCCAGTCAAGTAAATGCAAAAAATATAGAGGATAAGCTTTCCAAAATGTAAGAAATAACAAATACAAAAATAGAAGACAAATGTAAATGGCACCAATCTCATTCCAGCAGATGAAGTGCACTGTGAAGTGGCAGTAGTCTATCCTAAAGTAATGGAAAAGCCAACACAGTAGCTATGGCCATTACTTTTTCCATGTCTCTCTTTTTTTTTTATTTTTTTTTTATTTGTTTTGGTTTTTTTTTGCCCTCCAGCGTATCTGGTGAGGGGCAACAGGCATTTTTTTCCTGAACAGATCCAAACTGTAAGACTCTGAAAAGTCACAGCTGGCACCAGGGAGCAAGGGACAGGTGAATGTGAATGCCTTGGACTAAGTGGTTGGCCAGAATCAAGGGTATCCATGTATTCTATGTTAAAAAGAAAAAAATGATATTATCACCATGTGTCTTTGAAGCAATCTTGCTTACCTACAGAGGTCCTGTTCCCCAGGCCCAGGAGGAGTCAAGCCATGCGAGGTGGTTTCTTTTACACAGCTCTGGTTCTGGTTCAGCCCTTTCCCCCTCAGCTTCCCACACTTGCTCCGTCACCAGTCGATTTAGACTGTTTCCTCACTCTCAGCTTCTCTGCTGTTCTTCTCTTATGCAGGCACAAAAATCTACAGAGAACAGCTAAGCGGGACATGACTAGTACATCTTTTTTCCTCATCTGATCCCAACGCCTTTAATCTGAATGACCATCTATGCAAACCGGTATTTACTAATCATAGCAAGTCCAAGAAATGTTGCAGTAAAATAATGGTCCCTAAATTTAGGTACTCTGCAAAAATTTGCAAGCTCAACTTGTATTATAATATGATATCAGCACATTAGAATTTTTTAATTAAAAATTGTATGCCTTCATAAAATCTGCAGCTCTTTTACATGGCTGTATCCAGAAACAAGGTAACATGAGCTAATCTCTATGGAGAATGGGACATCGTATCCTGACCTTGGTACACAGACAGGGCTAGGGTTTTTTCAGTCATCGCATAAACATTTCACTTGCACAGAAGTAATCGGCTGGCATCATTTTGTAATGAATGGCAGACTGGAAAGGGAGCAGTTCCCAATTGACAGAGCAGCCATGCTTCTTCAGAGCAGCATATGACTTGTGAGAATATCATGCTCAAAAATTCTACTAAGAAAAGGGTTTCCCAAGACAGCTACAGATCAGGAGATCCTTCCTTCCTCGTCACCCACCAGAAACTATGAACAAACTCCCTGGGGAAAAAAAAGCAAAATTAAACAAACAAAGAAATGCATTTAGTTGTTATTCTGTAGCAAGTCCAGTTGTATTTTTCTCTTCCTACAATTGAGAGAAATGCTTTTGGTTTGTGTCTCATTTCCTACCTGTGCCTATTAGAGCAGAATACTAGGGATAAAAGCAAAAGAAGACTTTTTTTAAAAGCAGAAATATCCAGTAATAACTAACGTTTTAACTCATAGCAATGTTCTGAAAAATCATGTGCTTGTAGGTCTGTAGAATTTTTAAGGGATTATATGCTGAGGATGGGACAGAAAAATATCAGCCAGAGTCACTGGTGTTCTCTGATGGCTTGCTGTTCCCTGTAAAATTCCCACTAGTTTAAATGGAGGCAGTATTTCAAACTATGCAGCTCATACCTACCTGAGAAACACGCATAGCTTTTAATACAGGACAAGTATACATTTAGTGTGCCTTCCCACACACCATGTACTTGCTGCTTTGCAAATGTCTGCGCAAAAGCTGGTGGCACGGCTTTCTGCAGCTATGCATAGTGCCTGCACTGTTACAGCAAGTCCATGCTGCCTCCTCGGGCATTTCTTTCCTGAGGCTGTGCCTGATGCTGATACAATTCTTCACACTGTGGGACTCCATCACTCCCTTTTCTTGGGAGATTGTTCCACAGTTTAGTAGATAGTACCATGGCTTTTTTTACCCCTGACATTCACCCTAGATTTTACTTTCCTTAATTTAATTCTGTTCTCTAAAAATCTTTTTTTTCCTCCATGGGTATTTTAATTCCAGATAAAGTCACACTATTAACAACTAGAAATCGGTCTTATTCCCTAGCTGGAAAGACCTAATCTTGAGCAGGTATATGTCATTATGGATTGTACTTAGGGGTCCGCTAAAACTTTCTGCTTGATTAACTATCCCTGCAGGGATGATAATTGCTGTTACACGTGAAAGTATCAGGCACAGAGCAGAGGCACTGCCCCTCTAGCAGCGTACAGGGCAGCCCTGATGGGCTCTGAGAACAGCTCTGTGCAGTCCCCCAGGCCGGGAGAGAAAAGGGAACTGTGCCCCAGCGCTTTAAAACACTGGAGACTAGAACAGACCCATGAAATAGACTGCTGGAGGGACCACGGTTAGATGATCTTCTCCCCAGTCTATTGTACCCCCTACAGAAATAGGGAAATGCAACTATTTGAAATTAAATTCATAAATAGAGGAAGGAATGGGTTATATTTTGATTTCACATTGGCTTAAATCAGGAGCTGATAATAAATTTAATAGTCCTGTGGTATTGGATGGGTCTGAGTGCCAGCTGCAGTAAAAGGCAGGCCAGGCTGAGGTGATGTGTACTGCCAGCTTTGCTTTTACTTACTTATTTTTCCACCATTGATGCTTAAATATCAATCACAACAGGTACTAACAGAAGACTCGAGGAGCCTTTCCCAGCTGTTTTGGACTGCAACCCCCAAAGCTTGCCTCTCATAATTCAGTTTTAGCTTTAGGCACTTTAAAGTTAATAGACTCATTTGAGCAAAGGGCTTATTTGAAATCCACATTGGAAAAAAGTGAGCATACGTGTGCTGGTGCCAAGCTATAAACACATTTATACAGTGCAGTAAATCAATACTGCTGCCTTTCCTTGGAGAGACTGGGCCAATTAAGCCAAATGTACAGGACATGGTGATGGAACCTGTTCAACTTATTACAGGATCGGTAGCAAGGACTGCAACCATACTACCCTGCTGAGCCCCATTTTGACATTCCCCAGCCTGGCTAAATTCTTGCATAAGTAGAGGTCATATAATCTGACTTTCTGCAAACAAGAAATTGTTCAGTTTTTTTGTTATCTGAGTATTTCGTTCAACTGTCTTAATTACAGGGCTTCCCCCTCCCCCCTCTTTTAAGTGTTATGTAAAATATAAAACAAGGTTATGAGAAAAGGATGTAACATTATGGAGAGCTGGTTAGCTTTTGGTGTGTTAAGTCCCTGAAAATTATTTGTATTTTGTGTTTATGTAAAACCTGTCATTGACAATTGAATTTAAAATTACCATTGCCTGAATAGGTGCTCAAATCATAGAAAGCTTCGTCTAGTTGGAAGCTGACAGCTGGCAAAGCTATCTTATAAAAACTCTCTAAAATGCATTGGAACGTGCACAAAAAGTAATTTTTTAAATGACAGAAAAGAGGAAGGGTAAAAAACCCCTGTGTTCCATTTAAAGGGGGAGAATTCAGACTTTGAGAGAACTAGAAAGGGGGATTTGAAATGTTCTTTTAAAGGTTTTCCTTTTCAGATCAAAAAAATTCAAGCATAAGCACGCTTGTTGCCGCCCTAGCCCTTAATGCAAGATGGTCCTGTGTGTATCATCTTACCTGTGCAACTCTGCCAATACCTATTTAAAGCAGGAGGAAGGGATTTCTAAATAAAGTTAAGTGCCAAAAGGCAACCGCCAGGTCACCAGCAGTGTCTGCCCAGGTTCTAACCCATGGCACTAATTATCCATCTGCCTTGTCAGGTGCCTGAATGTATTCTCCATCCTACGGCTGGGCATAGGAAAAAGCTGCCTTCCCTCTTCTCAGACATCTCACTCTGTAGGTAGATTTTTTTAGAATTATTTTTAAACTTTGTACTAGCTATTTTTCTGTTTGTACCTTCACTTATCTCATTACTTGCTTCACTGCTCATTTACTCACTGAGACAAAAATTGCTTGAGACAGGCAGTAAAGAAGTATACACCTGTGAACAGAAGCCAAACTCATTCATCTCATAAGGTTGGTGACTCACTGCACCATCATAAAACAGAGATATGTTTACCCTTAAATCTTGGGTTTTGGAAAGCAAGGAGAGGAACGCATAAGCACAAAGGGCACAACATAAAACTAAAAATCCACAAATATCTCATACTAGTAGGGCACTACGCTCCCGGTGCTGTCCCAGGTGGGACACAGCCTTACCCCTGAAGATGCATCCATAAAGAGCTGGTTCCTTGGCAGTCCTTTGCAGAGGAAATGCTGTCACCTGAAGAAATAAAGGAGATATTTTGGCATAAGCTGTGGAAACCTTTCTTTCCACAAAGGCTAACCAGTATCAGTGTGATGGGGGGCAGGGGGAAAGCACACAGGCTGAGTCAGGAAGGGAAGTGGACTCTGACTGCAATTTATCTCTTAGAGCAGCCTGGCCATATGCTGCTGCCTACCTTAATCCATTTACTTCATCAGCGAGGCAGGAGTGTATTTTTTTCCCCTTCGTGGCTTCTGTACAGCATGAATTAGTGAGCTGCCTATACTCCAGTAATATGTATCCCAGCTTCCATCTTCTCTCCACCAAAACTGTCATTATCTGCAGAGCAAAAAGAGCATGGAGCGAAAGATAAAAATCTCATCTGTGAGCTGTTAATAACTAGAAAGTGATTCTGTCTGGCTGCCTCTGTGGGTTCCGTCAGCCTAGCTATTCCCCTCAATGTGATACTCACTGTGCAATACATTATCTTTCACAGCCAGTACTCTTAGTTTAATATATTGACTGCTTCTTCCAGTACATTAGTCCCATTTGCTTTTATAGCTAGGATCTCTACCCAGCTTAATTTGTCCTCTTTATAATTTTGAAGAAAAATTGAAAGGCAACACAGAAGGTTCTTTCTCTGCCTTTTTCAAAGTGTGTGTCACTATTACAGTGTCCATTATATTGAGTTTGCATCATCCTCATAGCTACAAGGTATGAGAGAGTTCATTCAGTGCAAATCCTTTATAATAGTTTAACATCTTGATGGATTTGCAATACATTTTATTCCCAATAAGCCTGCATTTCAAAGCTGCTCAAGTCCTTACACAAATACCAGTCTGGTGTGGTTCCAAATTTGCTTTTTCAGACACACATTCAGGTTTTACAGAATACCAACCGCACAGACACATACAATAAATAACTTCACGATTACTAGTTGTTGTTCTTTCATTCCCTTGCTAGTTTTTTTCCCTTTTCTTTCCCTTGACATCAACTTCTGGATTACTTTGCATCAGTATCCACTAATTTTATAAAAGGTGTCCCATTTGCCTGAGATGAGGTATATTTGGTCACTGGGGTTCTGATGCTCTCCTTTACTGACATCAGACTACATTCAGTGCAACTAACCCAAGTTTAGCATCATTATATCTAATTCTCAGCACAGCAAATGAGATCAGAATCTGCTCCAATGAGTAAGCACACAGAATAAATACACAGTTGATTACTATCTGCATACAAACAGCTTAGATTGCCATAGCCTCCTTATTTTCTCTCCCTGCACTATTGAAGAGTGACACGATAGATGACTGGTAGATGACACGAAAGCTTCAGTGGGATTTTCAGGTGTAAAACATTTCAAGTAACCCCCAAAACTTTAAATAGTTTACTTATTTGTGGCACATGGTGTGGATGATATGGAAATTAAATGTCAGGGTTGTATTTCACCAAGTCCACAAGGGGTTAATAAAGACATATGCTTGCTGTTTGTTTTTCTGTGATATAAACTTATAAAAGTGCATTAGTTCCTCATCAATTTGTAGTTTATCTCTTAATGTTCCCCAGTGGCATTCCCAGTATCATTGTGGGGAGGATTGGAACAGCTACAGGGATTTTAGAATAAATCCTTTGCAGAGAAGATAATAATTTACAATATGTACATTTATTTACTTTCACTATAATTGCTACATCTGCTTTATTGACACTAATTAATTAAGCCTCATTTAATTAATCGTGTTCATTAAGGAAGGTGGTGTTGATGTTTTGCAGCTGGTACTTGAGAGGGGAGCTGTGGAAGGCAAAGTTTTTGACAGCATCCCTTATTTGAAGTCCTCCAGCTCCCCATACCTCTGCCAGTGCCCACAGACTACGTTGGGCTGCACAACTCAAACATGCTGGATCTGAGCCTTCAGCCTTCCCAAAACTGCCAAAAAAACTTCAGATGGAGAAATAACAGTGCAGAATCTGAGCTGAGCCTAAATAAACCCCAAACCCAGAAACAGATATGTAGATAGCATACTTTGAGTTTCCTTTTAGTGCTCTCAGTGAGACCTCCTCCTCTATTTATTTACTCGTTTAGAATTATTTAAACTTCCTTGAGTCAAACTTGGATGTGGTGGGACAGATCTTCTGTTGTTCTGGATCACCTCAGTATCAGCCCCACATGTCCGAGTTGCACATCATTCCGGTGTGTGGCTGCACATCTTGTTTTACACAGATGGGCAATCATGCATACAAATGCTCCTATAATTTATCCCACAGTTGCTGAACTGTTTATACAGGCAACTTTCCATCTATTCCTAACACTCCACATCCTACAGAGGTGTTTTCTCTTGTTCCCAAAATATTATTCTTCATTAATTAGATTTCGGTAAAACAGCTATACCTTTGAGAGCTGGAGATTCTTAATCTCCTAACAGGCTCTTTGTGGTTAGGGAGAAAGAAAAAAAAAAAAAAAGTCTAATATTTTCCACAGTGCTATGTTGCCTACTAGTTTCTTGTCAAAACAGTGTATGTTTACTACCTCTCATCGATGCTCTGACTTGAGTTTGGCAATAAAAGCTTTGCCACCAACCCTTTTACAAGCAAAAACTGCACATTTGTCCCCAAAAGCTATTTTTAAGAACAATTTCTTTGAAGAAAATTCTTTTTATAATTTTGTAGCTTAGATGTCCTGCTCCCAGTCTGGCTTTATTGATTTCAGCACCATTACACCAGGAATGAATGTGACTTGCTCGATTGTTTTTGGTGGCATGATGTCACATGCATTTACTATATCCTTGGCAACAGCAAGGCTGCCCTATAGCCATTTAAGAAGAAAGAAATAGAGTGAATCAGAATAAGCCATAGTCCCTGCAAAAAGGGGGAAGAAGAAAAGAAAGGAAGAAAGGAACAGCCACGGAGTGGGGTCTGGGAAGATTAGGCACTGGTCTGAAAACAACGATGCAATGAACTGAAATCCAAAAGATTACTTGTCTACTTTCTAGCTGCACCAATAGTAATTTCTCTGCTAATTACCTTCCCTTTTGTGGAGTGGGTGCCATTAGCAGTATCATAGCAGTAGTGCTGCTGTACCCATGACAGTCCAAGTATATACATGAGGCAAAGCTTGCACAATGCATGTGTTTGGGGTACGTGCCATGGGATCAGCCACCAGACAGATTTCAGGAATGAGTCTCAATGCCTGAGTTTATTTTGTTTTGCTTGCAAACATCTGAGCCCTCAGATCTGGAAAAAATAAAAAAAAAAATAAAAAAAAAGCACTGCATGTCATTCTCTTTATGGCTCCACATAAAAATCGTATCAGTGGTTTATAAACAGCAGCATGGTAGCTTTCCCAGCTTCAAATGCTTTCCTGTTCCTACTACTCATCCAGATGGAAAGGTTCTCCAAACAAAAGCCCAGTACAACGAAAGCATGTGTGAGTTTGCTTACAGACACTTCAGTCTGCACATACTTGTCTTACTTTTTGCTGTTGGCAAATCTGTCCATGAAGGGCCTAACTAGAGCCTTACTAGAAATGCAAAAGAATCTCTCTTCCTGTCCTCTTTCACTTCATCTTTCCTGCAAAGCAAGTTATCAGCAAACACTCGTCAACATTTAATTGCTGTGACACAGGTGGTTACAAGAAATAAGAACTATTTGGTTTTTCTGAATGTTTTCTGTCTCAGTCTGTACCCAGGGTGCCGCTTCCACTTGAAATTGTTTTTCACTGCTGTTATCTGAAGCCCACAACTTATAACAAAAAGAGCTGATTATGTAAAAACAAAGTGACATTGGGCTGTCAAAGCAAAATATCCTCACCACAAATCCCAGCCTGGGCCTTTTGCTGGCAGCTGGATTGCAGAGCAAGAGGAATGCCTTTGTGGAACTGAAGTGGAAACGCGTGCTGCCTAGCAGGGCAGCCTCGCTGGTGTGCGGCTCCCCTTCAGGTCCTTACTCACGGGAATGGGTCAGCCTCTTCACACGAGTTTCACAATTGCTTCTGTGCATCCCTTGCTTCTAGATCAGAAAGGGCAGAGAAGATAGGGAGCACTGGCAGAATACGTGAGGCTTTAACAGGAACAATCTGGAAGCCAAGTATTTCCCTGTGAAAAACTTTTGATGTGTAATAGAAGCCATGCTCCTCCACAGTGCTGAATAAATTGTAGCCCAGGAAAAACCAAAGACTTTTGCTAAGGGTTTGAAATTTATACATTAACTCTGTCTCATAGATCATGTTTTATATATATATATATGAAAAAAAAATATATGATTAAGTGGATTCTTTTTCTTTTCATGAATGCAGGCATGCTGCCGATATCCACAAGCTTCATTTTACACTATGTCAAAGGGAGCTGTCTTCACTCCTTCGCCTTATATTCCAGTTTAGGACCAATACTTCCACTGATAATTTCAATAGAAACTATTACTGAAAAAAAAAAAATTGGTACCACAAAGGCAGGGGCAGCATTCAACTCACCGAAGTTTAGGCATCTAAAAGTTAGGCACTGAGTCCAAGTTGCTTGTTTTGGCTGTCTCTATAGTGAGTGGAAAAACAGTTATTTCTCCGCAGGGCAAAAGTTCCATCTATAGGCTTTCACATAAAGAGGTCTCTAGAGGTACCTATATTTCTGCTTCTGTCAGTGTAGGGCAAATAGTTAATTCTTGACTCCTAATCAGAATTTGGGTAAGATCCATTCCCTTTGATTACGTTCTTAAATATTGAAACATTGCAGCATCTTAATCTGATGTTTCGTTGGGTAATTTTGTGATACTCCTCCCCCCATTTAATTATAAAGGGGTACAGAAATGTGTACAACTGCTCCCTTTTGCAGGATAAGGTTTTAATTTTAATTCTAAACTCATCAGTACCACAAACTATGATTTCAGAAAGGCTGCTATTATTGTTAAGTTAGAAAGTCAAAAGTCAGTTTTGGGTAGAAGAGTTTGGGTTTTAGTAGAGCTTATTACTAGAATGAAGACGTGGCTTTGATAATTTCAGAACACACCCAAACTACAAATCTGAGGTTTTGTTAACTTCCAAAAAACCCTCCTCCTTGGCATGCAGTCAGCTGACTTTGTTTTTCTCTTTTTTTTTTTTTTTTTTTTTTTTTATATTATTAATAAGTGGCTTTGATAAATTAAGAACAAAACCAAAATAAAAATCTGAGGTTTTGTTAACTTAAAAAAAA
>JAVJGJ010000001.1:19931774-19972672 GCA_035590215.1 Microhierax caerulescens | reverse complement strand
ATTTTAAATTTTTTTTCTTTTTTTTTTTTTTTTTTTTTTTTTTTCCAGAACTCTTGGCAATTTCTACACTAGCTGTGCTAGTTAAGACCATTGATATCTGTAGGATTACTGCCAGAAGGAATAAAAAATATCATTTCAGATCCTTGCTTCAGAGAAGCCCTGTCATGAAAGGGAGCTGGAAAGATCTTTCCCCTGGAGTAAAGGAAATTGCATGAACAAAGTGAAGAGATGCTGCTCAAAGCCAAGATCATACCCTGGGACAAGATCAGGACTCTGGATGGTTTCTGGGTCTTGGAAATCTGGGTTCATAGGAAAGACGGCAAACCCACTTTTAATATAAAGAAGAAATCTCTTAAAAATTGAGAGGGAATGAGTTCAGCTAAGTACAGAATAAATACTAGAAATGCCTCATGGAAAATTCTAAGGAGAACAAAAAAAAATAATCCAGAAATTCTGTTGGCCTTGGTAGGTAAGCATTCACCACAAAGGTGGGTTAAACATGCCGATGTGACTGCTGAGAACCACTGGGTTTTGCAAAGAGGCCACGCAAAAGCTTCTCCTGATTCCTTGGCTGCCAGTCAGCTGTTTCCAGCTGGTGGGTGATGCCTGGCTGCACAACACCTTCCAGCTGGCCAGGGCAGAGTCACACAGTGCAACCCCTGTTCGCTGATGGCTTCAGTGCCGGGGTCAGAGAGCCTGGCGATGCACCAGGATCGCTTCTGTGGGCACCCACAGCACCCAGACCACTCACGTGGCCATGGCCTCTTTTCTACTGGACACTCTCACCATTATGCTGGACACATCTCATCAGTAAATGTCTAGAAAGCAGATCGGGGGTGATGGAGACCCCCTGCTGTGGTTCATTCTGGACCACTTAATCTTACTTGCAAATTGGTTTGAATTATGCAGCCATAATTGTAAACCTGTATCTTCTCCAGTTAAGCTATTAAGGTAAGGTTTATGCATCATAACTATTAACTAACAAAATGGGCTATTTTAAAGTGGAATGGAAATCATTAGTATCTCAAAACCTTTTCTCAAACAGACACGTTTTCAAAGAACAATTGTTTTTTGTAATTATGTGCAGAGCAAACCACTTTCCCAAGCAAATGCCATGTTAGATTGAGGTTTATGCTCGTTACCTGTTAGAGAAAGAAGGGTACTAGGACATCCTCTAGAAAAACCAAACAGAAATATGGTCTGACACCCTTTGACTCACTAGGGCTAGGAGGAAATAGGGTATGGGGGTTTATGCTGAAGAAGAAAACGGGTTGTATGTGGCAGATGCACCACGGTGAGTGAACAGCATGCTGAACTAGGGGAAAGAGCTGCCATCCGGCCAGGTCTTAGACTGTGCTCACACAAGCATATTGCAAAAACACTGCCAAATGCCAAAAAAACATTTGCCAAATGCCAAAAAACAATGCCAAAAAATGCTCACTGAATAGCCTGCAGGCCTGGAAATACCTGTCTTTCCACCACTCCTGATAGTAACTCTGGTTGGCAACATCTCAGAAAAAGCAGCAGCAGATCTAAAGTCTCAGCTTCTCAGTTCCTAGAGTTGTTCTTTCAGTACAGTAGGTAACAGAGAGATCAAGGTGGGTATCCTTTTTTGAGTGTGTGGTTGCTTTTCATGCCCAGCTTCCCAGGAAAAAGGTGATCCTTCCACTGCCAGCTTTCCCTAACCTCTGTGACACACGCAGATCACTGTCATCTATTTTCCTGGCCAATATTAACCAGACTTTTATTTTTGAAGATAAGATAAGGCAGAGTCACTTGCTGAACACGCCTGACTTTCACTGCCCTAATAACATGTTCAGTGCGAACAGCTGGGATTGTGTGGATCCTCCTCCTCAGAGCCCTGTATGTAATACAGGCACATAAATTTTAAAGAGAAGCATGACATTTGCCATGTTCTTTTTCCCATTTTGTGATGCATGATTTGACACGTTTACTAAAATTATTGTTTTAGTTATGACTTGTGGGCTGAAATTTCTTTAGACTCTTCAGGAGCCTGGATGCCTCTCCTTATTAAAACTGACAGGTACTCCTGTCTCCTGCTTTGCTCTGGAAGGTTCAGCTATAAATTACAAATGTGGTAGGTCTCCTGTAACAGGGGAGAGTAAAATAGTACAGCAAAACTCTTCCCCTTATTTCAACCTCTTTGTCACTGCCTTTCGTTTCTATTAACAAAAATCACGATCGCGTTCCCTGCTCAACACTAGCTCTTTCCAAAAGCAATTTGCTGTTTGCGATCTGGTGCAATGACTGCCCACATAACCCTCGGCTCTGTTCCTCTCTGGAGAGGCTCCATGCAGCGCATCCCACAATGGATGCTGCTGGTGGAGATGGCCAAGGGTGAGATGAAGGAGGACCAGTGGGACTTGGAGTCCTGCTTCTCTCCATGTCCCTGTGGCCAAGGGATAGCAAGCGCCCTTGTGTGAGCTCTCTGTCTTGCAGCAAGGCTTAACCACCGCTGACTGCTGAGTACACCTTTACAGTATTGCCAGTCTGTCCTGTGGTCAGCAGACCTTGTGTAGGGTAAATGAGTTGTTTTTCTGATACAAAGCCCTTATCACTGAAGTGTATCTTAGCAATTAGAACTTATTAATTATTGAACAAGGAGTGTGTTCTAACCTTGTAAAAATTTGACTTTCCTAAATTTTGTAGCTTCCTTTTTAATGTTTTCCCTATTTTAAGAAGTTAGTGAAAGAAAAACAATAGACAATTAAGGATTTGACTGGGAACCAGGCAGAAATTTAGGGAAAACATTTCCTTGGTTGTATCACACTGCTGCCGACCATGAAAACTTCTGTCTGGGACAAGGTACAATGGAGGGGCAGGGAGTGTCTAAGTGCCTTAGGAGCTGGCAAATGGTCCAGGGCATCAAGATGGCCTCAGAGGCTTGAAGTACTAGGGAGGACAGAATTTCACCATGCCTCAGCACCACATTTTACCTCTGCAGATATTTCTGGTATTCCTTGGTAGCACCTCATATTGAGCAGACCTCAAATTTGTACCAACATACAGTAAACATCAGTCCATGACCCAAAGCACCTACTCACCAGCTAGCAGGAGAGAAGTAAATTCCTCAAGGGAAAGAAAACAACACTGTTGTTGTTGGCCAAGCTGAAAGAAAAAGGAGAGCTCAGACTACAATTCTGATGAGCGTGTATCAACCCAAACTTTTCCTAAGCACATATTTGGGGTTTAACTGCGAAATGAGCTGAGCTGCTGGTACTCTGTTAAATGTAGAGCTAGAAAAATCCATGAAGCCAAGGCACATGCTGCTGTTTAATATGTCAGCTTAGATCAGCACAAATGATAATACCAATAGCTCCTTTGTTGTAAATGAGAGGAGGGTTTTTTTTTCACATTCTGAATTGAATTGCTTTTGCAGAATGGAGGACACCAGGACTCGTCAGCTGGTAAATGGCAATCAACTACAGGCAGGTTGTACTATGGGCTGTGATTACTTAATCTTTTTGGCATCTTATGGCTAAGGAGAGGGTGGCACAGAAATTAATGAAAAAAGTTTTTAAGATGGGCTCACCATATTGTATTAAAGGAGAAGGTCCATGGAGCTCACTGGACTTACAGTGACTTGACCAACTTAAGTACAGATGAAATGTGATGCATCGTGTTTAAACCCTTGAAATTATCCAGAAACATCAGGACTCCATTTAACAGGAGACCAGCTACTGTTGTCATTTCTTCTTGCCAGCAGAACAGTCACCCATCTGGAGACTGAAAGATGAGCTAAGAGTAAGAGGTACAGGGAAAATGATGGGATAACTGTACTGTCTGTCCCCTCAACCCTGGTCTTTACAGGCAGCCCCAGGGGCACTTAGTTTATGTTCCCAGTGTGCTTGCACAAAATATTTAGATATGAATAGAGAGAATTAACCAGAAATCCCCCTAACAAACATACCCCAAGCTATTCAAATTGATCTCAGTAAATAGGTTCAAAAAAAGCATTTTCCAGTTAAATGGCACAGGATCATACAAAGGTTTGGCAGCTCCCTGAGTCGGTGAGCCAGGACCTCTGCGAACCTATCAATTGTGAGGGATTTTACAAAATCTCTGCAGGTGTAGCTGCAGCTTTCTGTCTTCAAATACATGCAGAAATCAAGCCTTTTGTCCCAGGTTCACCCTGCCTTACCATGGTGCTGCACTGAGCTCCCCGAGGTAAGCATCTACTGCCCCCAGACCCCACCTGCGCTCAGTGCAACGAGGCAGTGCTAGGAGGCAGCTCCGCACAGCTAAACCGGGTTTCCCCAGACACTCCTTCCCTCTGTCAGGTCAAAGGAGTTCTAACCCGGGCGCTTTGGTTAAACTTGTGAAGTTGGACAGGGTGCTTGCAGGGGCTGGGAAGTGCAGGGTGTAGTGCAGTACAGTGGATTCATTCCTCAGTTAGTGGAGGTGCTAAGCCCAAGATAATGAAGAGCAACAGAGTACAGCATCATGCAGGTGGTACCTGTGTAGGCGCTCACTGCCATTTCCAGGTTCTGCACAGAGAGAAGCAGATCGGACTTCCCTTTGCCTCCAGTACAACTGAGTCAGCCTCCTGTTGAACAGAAAACGTGCATGAGATTTTGCTTCTTGCAAACAGCTTCTTGCTAGTAGGAAACTATTTGTGACGTCTCTGGCCCTAGAGAAGTGCCAGGCACGATTAATATTGTTTAACAAAGCATTTGGCTTCCCTCTGATGAATAAGAAAGGTCAGAGGCTAGGGACCTATGTTGAAAGCTAATTGCTGAAGTTATTTGTCTGGCTTGCGTTAGATGCTTGGATCCCGCTATACAAGTTAGAAGTGCAGAGTGCCCCAAGTGCAATATTTTAATTTAAATGCTTATAGTACAAGAGAGAAACAATTCACTGATCATCTCATTAGAGGCTTAGCTATTTACATCTGGACAGCTTTTCCTCTTTGATCTCGTAAGAAAAATGAATGGAAGTTTAGGACATGTTTATTTGCTTTTGTAAAGGCTCGGATCCAAGCAAAACACACTTATATCTGGGAAATAACAATGAGAGGTTGTAAACGTACTAAATACCTTTGACCAGCTCTAGATACCAAAACACAGGTTTTCAAGGTTAAAGAATTCAAGAATGCTGACTCCTGGTTTCCATTTGACTCCCATTACAAACCTCATTTCTATGCTACTAAATGAAACAATATACTTCTCCCTGTGGACACATGAATGAGTTATATCGTCGTTGTTTGGTTTTATTTTTTCCCCTTGTAGTCTTAACTGCAAGCACTGTAGCCTGAAAATGTCATGAGTAGAGAAATCTCTGCTCCCATCTATTGGTGAGCAAGATAAGAATGCCCATAAGACTAGTTAATTGTTTAGCTGTTTTACCCACATCACTGATGGACAGATAATCCAGAGAGGTAGGGGCTCTCTGATACCATCTGTTAATAAAAAAATATGGTCCTTTTTTGTCTTTCTTCCAGTGGCACTTTGGGGAGACATCGTAGTTACACTTCAATGACCACAGAGTCCTGCCAGCATCCAGTCTTCTCAGCACCCTGCACTGGCACAACTTCTCTGTAAGAGCTCTTGCAAATGATTTAACAAGTAGATGTAATGGAGAGACAGATACATGATGGAGTTGAAGAAGCAAACCATGGTAACAAGCAGCAGAAGTGAGACATCTTGGAGGTTCGACTAGATGATCTTAAAAGAACCCTTCCAACCAAAACCATTCTGTGATCTTCACTGAAAACTCTTTTTTGCTCAACCATGAAATAAAATTAAACCTTTAGACTGGTTTTTAGGAATAAAATGAAACCTTCAGACTGGTTTTTAGGAAGAAGATTCAGAAAACAGTACAGTGATTGACAGTGGGCTGGAAACAGGCCTGCCCAGGCAAGAGTCAGCCATCTAGAGCTACAGTATCCAAACAAGGCTAAACTATAGGGAAATTTAGCAGATAGAAGAGGAGAAACAATGCTCAGAAAGAATGCATGCCTACAGGAAATTCCCAGCATCAGCTGTCGACCATGTCAAAGGACCATTGCCAAAGGTACCGAATGGTTTTATTTATTGTGCATTGTTTTCCCAAAGCTAATGGTATCTTTGCCTTGCCATTAGTGAAGGCCTCTTTGTTTCAAAGACTTTCATACTTGCAAGTGATAAACTATTGCCTGAAGGTATTTGGAAAACATTCTGGGTGGGAAGGGACACAATGCTGTACACTGACTTTGAAGAGGGCTCATTTTTTGAACATGGTCTTGTTGCTAGCATGAGCTCTAGTTGGGTTCTGGGTATCCAGTGATTAGATGTGGTGGGAAGATCCCAACTAGGTAGGGTAGAAATTAGCTAAAAGAAAGTAAATTACTGGATTAATACAGAAGGGATGAATTTCTGAGGTCATCAACTCCTTTGCTTGAATTTTCTCAGCATCTGAATCTTAAATGAAGCCTCATTGCCATTGTTAGGAGCCACATTCAGTTCTTTGCCATGCTGTCATTGGTGGTCATTGCTATTCCAAGATCATTAGGAAGAGGTACAGGCATGGTAAGGAATGTAAAAGAGGGCTGGAGGGAAAAGTTGCTGCTAAATAAGTCCATACTGGGGTGAATACAGTGCTAAGACAGAATATCATTCAGCAGAATGGTTTATCACTAAAAACTGGCATGTTGTAGTTGAACTGAGGTTTTCTAAAGAAAATTGCATTCGCAGACAGCTGACTGATGAGTTCACATTATAAAAGACTGTTCAGGAGTTCATCCACTGAAAGGCCATTTATGGGCTTTACTTTCTCACGGTCCGAACTCTGGAAAGAGTTACTCTGCTTGTAAGAGTTACACAGCCCATGCATATCCTCCCATTGTTTCAAGTTAAGGGAACATCAGCTGTTTTTTCTATTGTGAACAAGGGGCCACGATGGAGGGCTAATTGCTTCTCTTCACTTAAATGTCTGTTTTATGAGGCCAGGCTATTGCATGCACTGATGCTGGACAATGGGACATCAGTCTGGATCTGTGATCTCTGTTAGACAATGAGTATTTAGGCCACTTCTGAGGGATTTGGCAAGAAAACCCCTTGTTTCTTTTTCCACGCAATAAAAAACCCGTAGAAGATAATTAGGTAATTCAGAGTGGATAATGATTATCCATGGTTTGGAGGGAATTTCTTTTTGACAAAAACTTCTCTGCATCTATAGTACAAACTGATTTTACTGGAAACTTGCTATCAGGCAGAGGAAGAAAGCTTCCCAGAGAAAATATTTAAGGTGTGAAATGTTTGTTAGGTTGTTAAGGCTACATAAAAGTTATTCCTAGCAAGCCCTATTACTTTTTTGCTAAAGAAAATTTGTCCGTCTCTACCACCTGATGAGATCATGATGTCTGGGTACAGAAAGCCCACAAGAATGGGCTGCTTTGGTGTTTTGGTGTTTTGTTTTGAGGCCAATGATCATATGGCAGATTCTTTAAGAGGCAGGTCTCTAAGCCTGCTAGAATCATGCTTTATTACCTCTGTGGCAAAAAAAATTGATCCTACATAATAAATCTTAAACGGCCAGTTGATTCTGTAGCACTAGGGTACTGTGTTTGTTCCAGCTCCTCTTCCTTTCTTGGAGTGTCAGATGTCTGAACACAACAGGAAGCATTTTAGAGATGCTGAGGTGAAATAGCATATGCAGCCAATTTCTTATTGCTGACCTTGCTATTTTAATGATGAAAATTAAAGTAGCCCCATGGATGTTGTAGTCTATACAAGACCCTTATTCAGAGCAACACTACCCACAGGAACAGGGGAGGCAGGAAGATGGCTTGGGCCACCTCTGAGGTTCATCAGAGAATTAAACATTAGTATAGAGTCCTGCAAGGAAGAAAACAGTTTGTCAGGACAGCAAAGAACCAGGGTATTTTCCCAATATGCTGCTGTAAGACAATCATTATATTGGTGAACAGAAATTTCCTTTGGCTTGGGAGGGAGGGGATCCGCAATTTACAAAGCCATGTGTTCACATGCTGTTTGAAGGCAATGGATCTGTCTTTCTGCAAATTTAGGTCGCTGGAAGAACATAGGATTTTTTTTTAGTTTTGCAGGGGCACAGTTTAAAAAGCATATAAGGAGATAGGAAAGAAGGGACAGAGGATTATTTTATTTTGCATGTTTGATAGAGGCACCTTTACAAGAAGGAATTAATTGCAATATGGTTCATTATGCAAGGTAAATACAGTGTTTCCATCATACTGCTTGTTTTTTCCTTCTGTGCAAACCTGCTCATTTATTCACCAGAAATTTCATGATATGAGTCAGAAAACTTGCTATGTAGCTTCCCCACTTCAGCTCACAACTGCATGCAGCCCATGGGGAAATGAAACACACCTTAAAAATGTCTGAATATATCTACTGACAAAAATACTTGGCTTACAATGTTGGTTTTTTTCAATTTATTGTATCATACTGTTCTCCAGCATTCAAGTTGCTGCCAGGTTTTTGATTAATTAAAAAATTGTAATGAATTCAAAGTATTGATATTTATTTAAAAATTAGATGTTGTTTCTATATTAGCTTATACTGTTTCTCTGTAAGTTCTGGCAATCCCAGTTATGCCAAATAACTTAAAACCATGGAGCTCTGATAATACCAACCCGAAAATCAGATGAGCCCTGGGTTAGAGACAGTTTTTGTCTTGTGCAAATCGAGGATGCTATGAGGGACTAGCAAACGCAGTCTTGCTTAACCCTTTTTAAAAAATTTAGTAAGCTCTGTCTCAAAAATAGTTAATGCTCAACTCTTGTAACTCTGGCAGTTCCAGTACCTCACTGCTTATAACCATCATGATTTCCAGCTTAAACATACTTACAGCCAATTACCCCTGCTTGTTCCTAATGCCAAGGTTGTTCTTCGATTGCTTAGGTAGCTTTTCTACCTTGATACCCATCTCCAAAACATACTCAGTGACAATGACTGTATCCTCAATCTTGTCAGGCTGTGGAAGCTGTGATCTCCACTTTTCCCTTGTATGATAGATTTCCCATTCCTCCCATCACCCTTTTCAGCATCAGTTTGAACTAATTTTTCTCAGTCATGGGTGGTCAAAATTATACACAGCCT
This sequence comes from Microhierax caerulescens, assembly GCA_035590215.1. Taxonomy (NCBI): domain Eukaryota; kingdom Metazoa; phylum Chordata; class Aves; order Falconiformes; family Falconidae; genus Microhierax; species Microhierax caerulescens. Next base: position 19,963,592 of record JAVJGJ010000001.1, on the reverse strand, counting down.
TTCCTGTGCACAGCACTCTTCTCAGGGCCTCGTACAACAGTGCTAACAATTCCCTATCTCTGCCTGAAACATCTTTCCTGATGCATCCAAGTGCCACTTTTATACTGTATATGGTTATTACATTTACACGGTTTCCTGGTGTAGAGGGCTTTTATTCTTCATGAGGCCAAGTCGGACACACAGACTTTTTTCTAACCCTAGCTGTAATGCATTGTGTCGATGAAACAAATCACAGAAGTCCTGTATGGTGAAAACTGCTTACCAGAACCCACTTATAAAATAGGTTGCCAAAGATTTGTTGAAAAGCAACTATCTACTGAAACTGGAATTACATCTGGATGTAGCGAACGTGCATGAAGTAAGCGAATCACTTAATCAGCTCTCTTAAAGAGGCAAAAAGTGAATGGGTTTTGGACATTATTGTGACTTGCAAACACAAAAGCATTCTTACTACTGCTTATTGCTTGCATTGCATTCGTGCCAGGCGGCCTCCCACCAAAATGAAACTTCTATTGTACTGGGTCTCAAACAAACATAAATTAAAGCAAAACAAAGAAAATATTCCTCAGCAAAGTACTTCCTACTCTTAATTTAAAAAAAAAAAAAGAAAAAAAAAAGTCCAGGGAAGGTGGGTGCTTGGGTCACTAGCAGCTGATATTGGAAATAACTCTACCATCTGGTTTCATTTGACTGTTGTTGATGAGTAGCCATTTGAAGAAAAATTGCAGTGACTCTTCACAAAAAGCAGTACAGTGTGAAACACCCATTCCTTTCTATGAAATCAGGACCCATCTCTGCAAGCCTGCATATGAGTACAAGCATAGATTTTTGCACTGTAAGTTTGACTTGCCTCCTGACTCCAGTTTTGAAAGGGAGGAGAGGATGTCTAGTGACTACTCACCACGTCCTCTGAAAGCCGTGCATCCATGCAGCCTGCAACCAGAGCGGCCGAATAGCTTCCTTCATGGTGAATCTGGGAACAAAACGGATGCATTAAGAAAAGCTCAGGAAATATAAAGGAGGTATTAAGAAAATACATTGAGGGCACGGCAGAAAGATCTGCTAACGGTATGGAACAAGGAGGCATATAACTGTGATTTTACACCAAAACTAGCTCTAGAAGAGCATGCTTATTGTTTGAAAGGCATTATCTCTTCCAAGATCTCTGTCTTCCTCTCATCATCATTCTCTGCAAAGGCTTAAGAAAGTCAGATGGCAGGAAAAAAAATCTGGATTTAACACTCATGAAAAGCAGATTGAACTGAGGTCTGGTTTTGAATCAGCATATGCCAGCTAAAAACTAATCACACCCCTGCCCAAGTTTAGTGCCTTTGGAGAAGAGCACGCCTGCAGTAATCAGTGCAATTGCTAAGAGTGTTTCAGAGATTCCCAGGATATATATAGCTAAAAAAGCCCCAAAAAACAGTAACAAGTTTCAGCATTAAAAAAAAAATCAGGTGAATAGGATTTGCCTTGTTAGACTGACATATGGATGGCAATCTAAATGCAATGCTGGAAGCAGTGCTAGGAAAAGCCTCAAGTGTAGGAAAACCCTTTGGTAAGAAACAGAAAATAGTGCTTGCAGCTAGTTATAACAACATGTTATTCACAGGCATCGCTGACTTACCGAGTTCATCCGTACAACCACTATGTCATATAATAATTCAAATACTGGCTCACTTCAGGTTTTGCTCTTTTTAAAAAGAAGTTGGCCAAACTGCTGTTGATCACCCTGATGTGATAAAAACAAGAGTCCTACTGACCAGAAGGTAGGTGGCTCAGCAAAGGAGAACCACTAAAACTCTCTGGATTTACGCTGATGTAGTTGGGTTCAGCTATGTGAAAGCCACCTGAGAGAAGATGGGAGGCAGCCATCCCAGTGGTCAGATGATCTAGGCAATGCAAGGGAGCTCCAGGCTTAGGAGCTGAGTGAAGGGACAGAAGAGTAATACAAGGAAGCAAGGACATACCCTCAGAAAAGGCCAAAAGTAGCGCTAGGAAACATTAGGAGAAGCCTCAGCTGTAAGCCTCAGACATGAAACAGTGGTAGTTGAGCAGCACAGCACACCAGCTGGGAATCATGCTATGCAATGAAGCAAGCAGTGGCCTAGAAGGAGCCTCTTTCTTCCAACCCCAACACCATGCAGTAATACAAGTGAATAATGATGAAACTTACCAGCTCACCATGACAAGGCATTACGGGGTAATCTGACTTCAGAGGTCCTGCAAGACAGAGATACAACAGGAAGAAGAGGTGAACCAAACTTAACAGGACTTGAAGGAAGGAACTTTGATGGATGAAGGTGTCTATAGGGCCACAGGGAGGCCAGCCTTTGTGTACACAGCTGGACCACTAGCTACTGCTCTGGTATTTCTGTAGCTCTCTGTATAAAAAGACAGAATGCAGTTACAAGCCTGGAGGCTTTTTGTGTTATTACACAATGTAGAGAGTATGAAAAACATCCTAAAAAGAATGCCACAAAATCCGCAGAAGATCCCCACGTCTCACTTTCCATTTGGGAGAGGCAGAGACTGTGGCAAAACAACTTCCTAATGGACTTTGAATAGACAACATTCATTAGTTTGCCAGCTTATAGGCTCAAACTATAGTCCAAAGTAATTATGGTTAATGACACTACAGGTAGTCTAAATTACAGATTTTCCATTAAAACAATCTAATGCTGCCGCTTTACCCCAAAGCAGAATCTGAAGTATATGCCCATCTTCAGACCACATTGACAAAATTAGTGCAATATTTAGAGACATATTGGAAAAGAAAGGTCTTTTTTCCACTCTTGCAGAACAGTTTCAAAGCAGAAATGGTATTCCTTAGCAAACGCCACATTGATCACTGGCATACTGTAATAGGTTCTTCATGGAATGTCAGCCTGATTAGGTCTGGGTATTTAATCTGAAGAATGGTTGCCACGATTGAGTTACAGTCGTATGACGGCTTTGAACTCAACTTCATTCATTACATATAGGTGAGAGGGAGTGTAGACACTTCCAAATAGAGGTGGCTTGCCTTGTGGCTGACTGGCCTGATCTCCATAAACTTCGTAGCAGCTCACAAATTTCATACAGCTAGTTTCAGTTAGCTATGTTGGCTGCCACAGCATCCCCACAATGGCAGAATCATCATGAACTGCAGAGAACTAACTTCAAAAATTAGCTGCTTGTCTTGGGGTGAGTGCAAGACTAAATGGCTTTCAGTACCTTCGGCTCCGGTGCACCTTACTTAGCTGCAGTCACGTTGGGCAGTCCACCCATTAGCCACTGCATGACATTGGCATAGCCACCAGAGAGCTGTGAGACGCCAGGCTAAAGGACACTGCTGCGATCCCCAGTAGCCTGATTCTGAGAGATGACGAAGACAAACTCAGAGGTATCATCATGCATTCAAACTAGAGCTGCCTGTGTAGAACCAGGGGAGACATTTCTCTAAATGTGTGGACAGCACAGAATTATTTCAGTGATAGATACTTGAGAAACACACAGAACAAAAAAAGTGATCTTCCTTTTCATCTGTCCTTCTCATGTGCTTCTCTGAGCAGAAACAAGTCCATGCACAAGAGCCTGGGTAGCAGAGAGCCCAGGTTGAAGACTCCAAAACAGGATTTAGATCTCCATTGAAACTCTGCTCAGTAAACTTCTAACCAGTCTGCAGGAAAAGCTCATGATGCCTTTGCTAATAGCATACTTACGGAAGCCCCTTGTTGCTCTTTAATATTCCTCCAACTTGGCTTTGGCCTTTGCCATTTCACCAGTAAGTATTTTAATAAGTAATGATTTTATATATATGCCCCCTTGCTTGCCTGTCCTTGCTTCTGCTTCTTGCATGGTCTCATTTCTATTTCAGCCTACGAAAAAGCTCGTTGCTTAGCCAAGAGGACCTCTGCCATAATTCCCTGCCTTCCTGAGCCAGGGTCAGTTGGTCCTCAGCTTTCAGCAAGTTTTCTTCATAATCAGCTCTCTTGAGCACCTTGTGGCAGCTTCTCAGAAGATCTTAAATAATTAGCTCACTATGTTTCCCTCTGCAAATTATGATCTGATTATTCCCACAGCTGGTTTTAATAATTTTTTGAACAATGTTTGATTATCTGACAGGGAGAACAGGAGTCAGTTTTCATACATTTCTCCTATTCCCAGGTCATTTTTTTATTTGAATAGCAAATATTCTTGCCTTTCTTTTTCAAACCAAAATATCTGGACTAATGAAGGCATGTGTAAAAAAAATGTGCTTTATCTAGTTTGTAGTAAAAATCAGTACTTTCAGAAAACAGCATGCATTTTACAAATTAATGTAAAATGGCAAAATTAGAGCACAACTCTTCTTCATGTCTAGTTATTGCCACTAGAGTGGGCCCAGTAATAACTAGAAGGAAGAAAATTAAAACCAGAAAAAAAGCCACATGTGCCTTTTGTCCCATATTACGCCTATGGCTTAATTATACAGATGCATTGTGTGCTTAACTAAAAAGCAATAAAGGCACTGCAGGAAATACCATTAATGAGTCAGCATCACCCCCTGAAGATCAGCTTAGTTTCTGGAATCTTTCTAGTGGAAATTCCTCTTATTTCTTCTGTTCAGCTTTGTCTTCAGCGGTCCTTATCCAGAAGTCTCCAGTTTGTTGTTACTGGTGTAAATAGCTACCCAAGGGCAGAGACTGAGGTAATGAGCAAGATCACAATCAAATCCTACCAGTTCAGCAGGATGTGTCCACCATGTAAAGGGTAAACTATGGGAGATGTTAGCACAGAAGTAACAACTCAAAGATGCCTTAACAGGAGATTTTGAAGTTGAGAATAGTCTACCGTGAGATGAAGCCACATGGCAAAATCATGAAAAGCATGAAGGCACATGGTGGAAACATGCAAAGCAGGAAGGCACATGGTGAAAACATGCAGCATGGGGATGATGCAGGGAACATGGCACTAAATTATGTGTACATCCTGGAACTTCTTGCTGTGAGGGATTTCAGGATATCGGACATTCTCAAGATACTTATCATTCTATGGCCTCTTCAAAGACTTAGGACTTGGCAAACTAACTTTTGGAAGCTGAAAGCAAGCCTCCCCTGAAGGCAGGGTAACTCATTAAGAACTGCTGCAGGACTACTCTTCACCTTCTAGTGCACTGGTTTTGAGGAAGCATCCCACAACGTTTAAAAATCACATTTTTACCAATATGGAAAAAGGTTGAGTCAGACTGAAGGGAATGTTTAAGTATGGAAAGGGTAGAGTAATTGCACAGTTTGGCAAAGATAACTGTTTTTAAAGAAGAGTTTTGGGGGTGGTGGTGGGGTGGAGAGGAGCAGGGGCAGAAGGGACTGTGAAAAAGTGTGTCTTGGAATGGCCACCAAGCACACAGGGAAGGCACAACCTTGCTCCGCACTTCCAGCTGAAAGGTGTCCAAGACCTCTCCAATAACGCCATGTGCCATGGATACATCCACCAACACAGATTCAAGATGAGCTTCTGCATCAGTGCATTTAGGTGATCTCCAAATATACTAGCACATTTTTTCCCTTTTTGCTGTAGCACCGTTCAGTGGCCAGGGCCATGGGTTGTTGGGTCCATCCTGTGACTTCGGAAATGCTGCCTGTCTGCTCTGGATTTAAACACCTTGTTTCTACAGAGCTTTCATTAGCTGATGCTCCATCCTGGTGTTGCCAGAGAACAGCAAGCACAAGGAACACATTTGGCCTTCTCTGAAAGCTGAATAATTCACTGGGTAATCTCCATGCTTGGTGAATGGAAAGCTGAAAGCTATAAATTGTACTGTAAAAGTTCATTGTGAACACAGAGTGCTGCAGGAAGTAGCAAGCTTATCAAAGATCTTTACGTTGCCTACAGTATCAAATGTTATGTTCACAGGGAGACCAGACAAACAAATTGGCAGGATATGTCAACAGAGTCTAGACTGAAAAAGGTCCCCTGAGAAATTAATTTCCAAATCTTTAATCTCCCACATTTTATATATAATTATCTACAATAGTGCAGCTTTTCACACATCCCTACTTTAAGAAAAATGTTGTTAAAAACTTGAAAAAAACATGGAAAGAAACAGAATTAATGTGTTCTTTTTTCTATCTGACTGTGTGTTTTCCCAAAGACAACTTGAAGCCCCATTCAGCGGAATATTTACATATGTGCCTGTGTCATTCAGACTGCCCACATGCTTCCTGTACTCACTGGGGCTCATCCAATGCTTTAAATTAGGTGTTGAAATGCCCCACTGAATCAAGAGCCATAATTTAGATTTATTTTTCTTTAAGGTGGAGAACAAAGAGCAAAGTCGTCCTCCTTGAAGCCACAAAAGAAAGGAGATTATGTGGGAAACCTTGGGCCTCTTCTCCACTGGGTGACATCAAGAGCATTGCCAACCCTACCATCTCGAAAGTACTTCAGGTAGCAAGGTGTGAATGCCCCTTACCACCATTTCAGGCATTCTCAGATCATTTGCTTTGCATGGATGTCTTTTGTACCTGTGTTTGAGGAGATGAACATCTCGGTTAATAAAAGTATCATGGAAAACATAGAAGATGATTGTGAACTCTTCCAAAAGGTGGCACTTCAAGGAATAGACCTGTTCAGAAAGAACTGAATTTAAAAGTTATGAAGGAAATTGCAGGTTACAAGGTAAGTCTCAGTTTTTAAAGGGCTATTTCAGCTTTAGCTCATTCTTCAAAGTCATGGCTTTAGAAGAATTTATGTCCAACTTGTGTGACAGAAGGATTTTATTAGAAGAAACTTGTATTGATTTTAAAAAAAAAAACAATGCCATGCTGTTCTCTGTGTTTTGTAGCATCACTCATTGCTTCTGTCTGCTAAGTCTGGATGAAGAATTTAATCACTAATAACATAGTAATTGGTCTAATTTTGTGAAACTGAAGAGGAAGTGGGTTTTTTCTCCTCCAAGACATGCAAACCTTAATCCTTAGTTCTTTTTAAGGAAAAAACACTTCATCTGAATAAGATAGAGAGTAGATGTAGATTGTTTAGAAACGTGCACTGTGTGTGCTCATGAACGTTCTTCTTCATATTCTACTTACATAGCTGTCATTGCTTGCATATTAAAAGAAAAAAAAAAGCACAGCCTCTGAACAGAACATTAGTATTTCATTCCTCCCAATATGGTTATTTCTTTAATTTCTCTTCCCTTTCCCAGAGAAGCATATCAGATTGTTCTAGACAGGATGCCTTACCTATGACCCTTCTTATACACAGGACAGTCACCAATACACAATATCCTTTTATCAAGTTGATTCCAAAATCACTATGATTTTATGTCACAATAAAACATACTGTATTGAGAGAGCACATAGGCAGTTATCTCCTGTTACAAATGTCCACTGAGCACTCCTCACACCATCTGGGGAACCTGTCTTACCCTATTGCTTTCTTCTTGCTTTTCAGGTTATTTCACTGAAGGAATGAGACCAAATCAACTACAAACTTGCATGGAAAAAGCACACAAATTTTAGATGTTAATCTCCAATTACCAGTGACTGAAAGGGCAAAGGACCCCATACAAATGCCACACTCAATATTCCTCACAGGTGAGCTCTTTCTATAGCCCTCACTCTTCTTTGTCAACTCTTTTCTGACAGCAGTTAGAAGTTTTTGGTTTTATCAGTTCAAGTTTTGTCTGCATATAGTGTTTTCATCTGTCCATCCCCTCTCTGCCGAAAAGAAATGACCCCTTACCCCTGTTGCAAATTAGACAGCCCTGCCCATGTTTCTTGAAAATTACCTTTATGGTTCCTTTAGGGAACCACAGTACTCTCAGTGACATCTGTAATGTAGCCATATAATTCTTTCATTGCAACACAGAATCCTTAATTGAAAACCAGCAGTAGCACTACTTAGAATATTATGCAAAGGAAAACACATCAAAATACCTTGATTGATAGTTTGTCAAAGACTTGAAATTCACAGTATCGCCCAGTCCTCTTTCTGGTGATATTTTTGAGTCTTTTCCATAACTGATGTGTTGCTGAAAGATAAATGTGAGATACAAAGAAATAAAAGAGAGTAGTTAATAGGATCCTACCAGCACTGACCAGCTCTGACAGTTTACTGCGCTTTTTGAATTTATATTTTCAGTCTGTCTTTCCCCAAACAGCCACAGCCCTTCACCTTTTGTGCTTTAGTTTCCTAATGCATCACTTTCATGACACTAGTCATGAAAATTATTTTTCATAGTCATTAGTAACTCAGAGCAGTACTGTTAGTGTTTAAAGCGCTGTGGAAACAATCATCAGAACCAACCAGTCTGCCTGAAGGAGTAAAAAGCTCTGTTTTTCTGGTAACAAAATACTGGTTTAAATATAGCAAAATCCTGTGTCTGTTACAGTAGTGCATTTAAGGAGAAGCATTCTTTTAAGAGCTATTTTTGACATTCCTGTGACTCTGAAGCAATAGTGGTGTTTTGCCGATTTCTACTGTGTAATTTCAATATGTAACAATCTCTCCAAGCTGAATAATTTGGAATCCATGCGTGCTTTGCAGTTTCAAGATAATTTGATCTGAATAGCAGTTTCATATAAGTGTTTTGGCACTAACGAAAATATCCTCAACATTACTACTTACAGGTTGAAACACCAGTAATGATTTCACATGCTAGCAATTAAAGAACATGATAGGCAGGTTAAAAATCATTAATTCCTCTCTCTGAATCTCGTATTTTCTCACTGAAAGGTTTGAAAACAAATTTATTTTCAGCAGGTTATTTCTGTATTAACGTGATACCAGCAACATCTGTGCAGCTACCTCTCTCCTCCTGTGGGCAAGCACTGTTCATGGGAGCCTGAAGGAACACAGCTCTTGCTTGCTTCACCCTACAGCTGTGGGGTAAACATGGGATACAATGTTTGAAGTGTTAAATAATTGGAGGAAGTGAATGGAGAATGGTAACAGCAATAGGGAAATTTCTGAAGTGATTTGAGAAGGTTGTCTGGTGCAAGCTGGATGTTTGATTATGTATGCACTGGATACCCACTTCTCTCTACTTGAATAATACATGGGAACCCAGAATTGTTTACTTTAAAATACCAAAATGAGAAAAGACCATGTTCTGAAAATAAAACCTGAGAGTTTCAACTCTGCCACCTCTAGGAAAGCCCAGTGGGAGGGATAGGATTGCTAGAATTAGGGGAGGCCGCCTTTTCCTTATTTGTTATCATTTAACAAAATCTGAAGGCATTTTCCTTTGCAGAGAGCAGGAAATAATTCCTATGCAGCTCCAGGGCCAGGCAGAGGTTATGGTGCCCATTTCACTTGTGGTGTTAAACAACGGAGGGCTTCCGGATCCTACTGGGACTGTACCGAGTCACCAAACACTGGAAGAGAAAAATCAAAAGAGCACATGTACAGTGGACTGTTTCTGACTTAGTAGCAGATGAAAATATAGTGCTCTTTAGCCACCTTCTCCTTCCAATGTTCTCAAATACAACCAGTTGTCTTCCACTACTGGGGAGATTTCTTAGGGTTACATTTGGGAGCACGTGGTCAGCAGACAAAAAATTCCAGCCAAAATGTTACTATCAATTTTTTTTGAGACCTGAACTTTGTGAATCAATGGTGTTTTCTCAGCCTTTGCTCTGAGTCTGCTTGGAATTAGTAACCTAAAGTTTTACGGTGATAAACTCCAGTATCCCATTGAGAAGGACTAGGGTACGTGTTGTCTACACAGTAATAAACACAACCATTCTTGTGCATGTCGCTGAAAAATAAAAAGGAACATACACATGGCATATATATAATACAACGTTAAGATGTCTGCATCTGGGAGACAGACTGTAGCTGCCACTTCAGTCCTGGGATGAGGCAGCCCAAGCAATGCCAAGGCCCGAGAGGTCCTTGCCTTATATAGAGTGAAATGTGGTGTCGTGGACTTCAGTAGCAAAATTCTGAGTGACTTTTGTGTTTTGCCCAAGATGCATTGGTATTCCCCATATATGGAAGGAAGTATTTTACCAGAAGAAGCATGGCTTTTGCTAGTCACAGCGTATGTAATCGCTTAGGTAATTTGTAACAGTATTGGCAAAACGTGAATCTTGGATGTATTTTGCACAGACTTTCTAATCTTTTGATCCAAAGTTGCTTGTTATGCAAACTCTGAGGACCGTTAAATGTTGCTTGATTAACTTTTATACAATATTATGAATAGTGTGTTTGGAAAGGACTTAGAAATACTGCCGGCTACAGCCCTTCAGCAAACCTCCCCAACAAACACAATTCACTAGGTTTGTACTCATGTGGAAGAACTGCATTTCTTGACATCTGCTAGCTCACCTTAATCAATTTGTTCTTCTCATTATGGATCCAGTTTAACACCTTCCACCACTACCAGTTTTTGTTCTTAGAGCCTCCTCCATTTTCTCCCTTGTTTGTAGAAAAGAAACATCTAGCATATCAAACGGCTAGCAGTGCTCTGTTTGCTTTATGAAGCATAAACTCAGCTACAGCTATCAGCTAAATACCGTGCTCATTTCGACCCTGTTATCATTAGACCTGCTCTTTGTAGAGATCCTGTCTCTCATTTGCAGGCTTGCGAGCCTCTCCACGGCAAGTTGGCTCCAGATGTGCAGTCGTAGTGTTCCCAGTGGTGTGCAAGCACTGGGGATTGAGCTGCGACACCCGGCCAAAGCCTCCGGCACCCCCAAGCCCCGTGCCTGTAGCCACCTCCTAATGGGTTTTTCATACTCGCCTGTGCTTTAAGGTTCCAAGCAGGGAACTTGCTCCAGGACTGGGGCCGTCCCGCTAGGGATTCGCAGAAGGGATAGGCTCATCCCCTGCACTGTCTCAGGGAATACTGAGCAGGAATTGAACTGATTGAAAAAACAGAACTTTCCAAAGCCCCTTTTTATTGTGGGGTGGTGTTTTTTTGTTTTTGGTTTTTTTTTCCTCTTTGGCTTAACTCATTCTGGGTCGATATTCTTTACAATGTTAGCCTTTCTTGATCAGTGCTTTTAATACAGCTGTCAGAGTCAACTGAGGAAGATGTTAAGAAATCTTCTGTCCCATTGCTACATTACCAAGGATGTTTCAATGAAAACAGTCCTTTTGATCTTAGTTATTTGGGAGCTCTTCTTCTGCAGCTTGTACCTCAGCAGAAAATCTAACAATCTGTTTGTGCTTACTGGGAAAAAGATACTTGTCGCCTTGCCAACATAATTACATTGGTGAGTTAGGGAATAATGAGTGAGAACAGATGAAATATTTAGATATAAATAGTCTGTTTTCATGTGCTGTGATTGTCGCTAATAAGGCAAGGACGTGTGGTTTGTGGTTCAGGGACAGGATGAGGAACCAGGACATCTGGGTTCCTTTCCCAGCTTTACCACAGTGTATTGAAGAAGTCATCAAGCCTCTTTGTACCCCATCAGTTGGAAGTGGATAATAATGCTCTGGTGACTAATTCTTTAATGCTGTCATTCTCAGATGTTCAGAAGGGAAGAACGATACAAGCGTACAATTTTTACGTACTAGAAAGTGGGCCAACTAAAACTTTAAATCCAGATACCCAGAAAGTCTGTGAATTACTTTATCCTATCCTGACTTTAAGAATCTGACCCACTTGCAATTTCATAGCAATGACAGAAAAACAAGAGGAAAATTAAAACCCAATACAGAATGTTTGGACAAAATCCTGTCTGCAAGTATGTCAAAGTTTTCTGTAGCAAGTTTTTTCAGCTTTACACTCAAGCTTTTTCTTTTTTAAAAAAAAACCCACATCTAAAGCATTTAGCGTAACGATAGGACTGCTGTGTACCTAATAGGGAGATGGCAATGATGTCCTTGACGACTGAAATGTGCTCATTTGTTCAAAGCCTGTAAACTACTTAGGCCTTAGACTCATAAGGCTTGGTAGGATTTAAAAAGGACCTACAGCGGTCATCTACAAAGGGCTGTGCTTCCCCTAGCCTATGTGTATTTTGCTCACTGCAGCTGCAACTAATAGATCACCAAACCGTAGATTAAAAGCATGTAATTAGTATAAAAGTTATTAAAGCCAAGATTCATTCTACCTAGGAGTAAATACGCATATTTGCCATGTAAGTCATAGTGGAAAAGAGATAATTATTTTCTTAGTGTGCGTATGCTAGCAGAGAGTCTCAAAGCAGAGTTGCTTCTTTATTTTGATTTAAACTCATGAATTTAAATCATGAGAACAATTAATGTGGGGCTAGCATTATATTATTTTAGGGTTCACAGCACTTATTTAAAATAATTTTAGTAGAAAAAAAAAGTCTATAATGCAATAATAATTTCTTTACCTGCTGATGGATCCTGGGTGTCAGATGGCTGTAGCTACATGAGAAAGATAAACAGCTGAGTGGGAGCAGAATGAGGACCCCACATCCACATTGCATGCGTGGTTGGGTTTTTCAGTCTGGCCCCATGTGCAGACTGGCTGGAGCACAGGAACTGTCACTGGAGTACCATTCTGATGGTGGCTTCACCCAAAAGTCCGGTTTGTAAGCTCTGATCTGCAGTGCAAGAAAAATCACGATAAGCAGGAGAAACCAGATTTGCTTCAGAAGTGCAATTCTGAGCTGAACTAGAATGCCAACCCACCCTCACCCTATTTGTACCCTTATCACCAAGCAAGAGCGGTACAGGGGCTTGATTTGCACTCAGAATCCAGCTGGCCAGGCAAGACTGAGCACAAATTTCTCCTTGCTTTCATCGAAATGCAGGCAAGGCTGTGCTCTAAATCACTGCAGTTGGACAATGCTAAAGCAGCAGCTGAAATACTTATAATGTAGTATAATTTCAGACTTTTTTGAAAGAGGCTTATGGCGATGCGTAAGAGAAATTGGCTTCAGTTTGCTGCTTTTATCTCATTTGAGAACGTTCTTGAGAACAGTTTAGTCCACTGCAATATTGGCACACGAGGTACAAACGTAAATCAGGAGAATTAGCTCTTCACCACCACTCTAAGCTAACGCCATACCTTCTGGGATACTAAGGGAAACGCGAATCTCCTGATGCACAAGAAATCCTCCAGGAATCTGTAAGCAATTTGTTTATTACCTGATTGACTTGTACTCTAAACCGGAGAAAGTCTACAGTTAACCAAGCCCTTCCCCTTTCCTATCCCCCGTCCTTGCTTTCACCAGGAAAAACGCGGGTACATGGCCGGCCAGGAGATGTTTAGCACACCCCACCTGGGCCCCTAGTAAGGAGACGTAAGGAGCAGCAACCCAGGGCTTACTACTGAGTGCTCCCAGCGGAGACACTGCAGTTTGTGTTTGGAGTGGGCTAGAAAGTCCTGTCAGAGCAGGTGAAAACCGGCCAGCTGTCAGTCGAGATCCCTCATCCACCTCCAGAATCTTAGCAAACAGGTCTGCCTAAGGATACAGGGAACAGGTACCAGGAGACTCACCATCTTTTCCATGATAATTACACTCATCATAACGATTCACATCATCGTAACGTCTGTTGCACTAGCGGCTCTAAAAAGACCCCCCAAACCAACACACAGACATGCACACACATATCCCTAGCTGTAATCTATGTATGTGAAGTCATGTAAATAACTATGTGGTGAGACAAAGCAGCCTGAACAACCGAAAGATTTAGCAACAAAAATTCTTTTCCTATGGCATAAATCCCACTAGTAGTAATTTCATCTTGAAATGGAAAGGATAGCATTACATTATTTGAGCACAAAGGCCAAATTTCCCTGGTTGCCAGTTAGACCCCAAGCTCATACAAACACAGCAGGAGAAACCTAAAATGATTTTGTTTCCTAGTGGCACTAATTCCATTGCTGGAGAAAATGTAATTATATTTATATTGACATTATAATGATAACTTTGCTGGCCAGACTACATTCTCTCTGTTAGGCCAGATATAAACGAAGCACCAGCAGAGACCTAAGGAATTTCTGTTCCTCGGTGGTGGTGTGCCTGGCAGCCCAGCTAGTAATTTCAGCAGTAAGAGGAAAGTTCATTTTGTGAAAAAGATGGTTAAGATTTAATTTTGTCTTAATTATAAAACCCCTCCATTTTGTATTGAACACAGCATCCTCAAACAAACTCCATGTTGTCTTTGCAATATGCAGACGAGTTTTTTTGTCCTGTACAGCTGTAAAACTTGGAATGTCAACATAAAATCTTGCAGCAGTTATATATGTATGCATGTACGTAATACACCTGGGTTCAAAAGCACAAGTTTGTACAAAAAAGGAGCTGTGTATTCATCGAGATATTAACAAGGTCAAAGTACTCAGTTGTGATCTGTTACTGAAAATGGCCATTTCCTCATAACAGACCTTGCTACTTTATCCAGCACATCCCTGTTCATGCACAGCCCACCTTGCCACTCCCCCATGGCCATGCTGTTGGGGATCATCAGCAAATGCCTGAGGAGATCTGCTGCACAAGCACGTGAGCAGTCCGTGTTACCAAACTACATGTTTCAGTAATTGTAAAGAACAACACATATGCATTTATATGAACACTAACTTATTACATCCCATAAGAATTTTGTATGAGGGTTTTTATTAACTTTGTTGTATGACAGCAATAACTTCCCTTACATTATGTGCTCAGTGCATGTTATTATTATGACAAAAGGGCGAAGATTTTAGCAAGATTTGTAAAGTTCTGGTGGGGAGGGGTGCCACTATCCCCGTCATTAAGGGCTGACCTTGCATTTCAGGGAAGCAGAACAAAATACGAATTTCAGCTACAGTGATGAATTTTTCAGCATCGAGCTGATAAATGATCACAGCAGACCTAGCACCCTGGAGATGCCTTGCTGTTGTGAACAGTAATTGCCTGCTGGCTGTTTGAGGCTGTCGGGATCACATGCAGTAGATTCAGACTGGAGCCTGGCACCATTTGACTTGTGGCTTTGCTTGCTTATTTATCAATCTCAGTTGCCCCCATACTAAAAGAGAGGCCTTTCAGGAAAATGGAAGTTCTTTCCTGAAATTCAAGGAGGTGGGAATTGCAGTCATTCACTGTTGATACATTAGTTTAATACATAGTGGCATTTTTAGGTATTTACCCTGGCTATATTAATTTGATATGTTACGGTACATGTGCCAGCCTATCCTATTGTTTTCTCAAGGCACTTTGTCAGTGTGAGAAATTGCTAGTTCTACAGTCAAGATCATATAAGTATTCATTACTCCTCTTGCATGAATAGTGCTGCTGCCCACAAGAGAAGCAGTACCGAGGGAGTGTGCTTAAATTCGGGGCTGAAGGATTTCTTTTTCCTTCTATAATTCATAAAAAAAGCAACTCTAGAGGGTGCAAGCTGGAACTGAACTAAATTAAACAATTAGAAGATACAAAGAGCTAAACAACTTATAATTTTCAAAACTTAGACTTTGGTTGAGAATAATATTCCAGGACAATCAGAACATGCTGATTTTTTTAACAGGTTAGAAAAACCCACCCAACCAAACACAAATACCTTCTTGTTTGGGTCAACTGAACTTAATTTTCTTTGGCTTTTTCTTCCGTACTTATACACCAAAATAAACCCTCCATTATAACATCAGTAATTAGGACAAGAGCAGATGGATTGGTTAGTCACTGGCCCAGCTGTTATGTGTATTACTGGAAAAGTCAGTTAAGGTAGATACACTTCTCTTCATTTACCCATATAAAACAGAGGCGGCTGGTTTAACCTGCCATCCCATCTCCCTCTACTTTCAATGGAGAGAGAGTGGAAAAAAAAAAGAGAAATCTGGGCTGTGGGTGGAATCATTCACTCCTTGGTGGTGCCGCCTCCACCTCCAAGGAGGCAAGTGCTGGTATATTTGACACTCAGTTTCTCCATTAAACTGACATTTTATCACTCCTTAGCACACAGAAGAGTTAGGAAGATGACTGCGGGACATTCAGATACGAGGGCAGCAAGAAGCACACAGGAGGCATTGACAGACTGTGCACTTCTTGAACTCCCCATCCTCCGCAGCTGGATGTAGCTGAGAGAGTTTGTCAGTGTTCACAGTCCAAGCCTGGGGCACAAATTTGGCTGAGCTTGTTTTTTCCATTTTCGTCAATATTAAAAATATGTCCTGTACATGGTACTTCTCCTGGCATTCACCACAGAAAGGCCTTTGCAGGCAGAGTCCAACACCATCACATCTTTATAAATGCTTCATAGAAGTGTACAGATTTCATAAGCTTACATTGGCTTAAACAGGAGGAATTTTATGTGCCTTAACCAATGTTACCTGAGGAAATATAGCTCCCAAATGGTGATTATTTTTTTTCCAAAATACAGTTATATGGGGGTGGATGTATGTTGGCACTGGGCCAAAGTTTCTTAAAGGACATCTAAACCATTTCAAGATACAGAGCTTTCACAGCTTGTTTGTCTTAACTGCAAGTTTTGGTTTTGCTGAACTTTTAAAACTTGGTTAATATTTTGTTTATTCTGTCCTCTAAGATAAATATTAGACTAGTTATTAGATTAAATGCCTCTAGTTTACAACCACAGTGCCTTCTCTACAGTTTGTATAAACATTCAAAATTCACTTTACATTGCGATCTGTTTTATAATCTTGGAAAAAAAAATCAAGAGGGTTGTGCAAATATCATTAAAAAAATAACGACACACTAAAAGTAAATATAACTATTTGGGAAGAATAGCAGAAATCCTTTGCTTATGTACAGAAACTCCCAGAGTACTGATACTGAGTGGTCCATCATTTTCTGAGTTCTAAATGTTTTAGAGCTGACTGAATTGGTAGTGAGAAAGTGAGTTTTTCTAGCAGTGGACCATTTCTTCATTGCAATGGTAACAATTCCTTATAGCTTCTTCTTCTTCTTTCTCTCTTTTTTTTATTTTTTTTATTTTTTTTTAAGAACAATGATACTGAAGGTATAACTCTAAAATCAACAGAATTAAATTGCCATAAACCTGCTGCTATTCAAAGCACATTTACTTGATATTAGTTTGTTTTGTTTGCTTGGCTTTTACCTAGAAAGGTTTAAGAGGTCGATTTTAATATATAACGCATTTTATTGATAACAGATCTAATAGGAATATGATTGAATTTATAACTAGTAAAAATGCATCAATGGCAAGGAATAACTCTTAAGTATAAACATAACAGCCCCGGCAAATTGTAAGCTTACTGCATGAAATCCAATAGGAAGCCAGTATATGAAAGAACTCAGGTTTAACATTATGGATCACCTCTTTCTAATTTGATTTGGAATTACTTTTATCTGCTTCCAGATTTAACTAGATGAACAATATGCAGAAATACAACATGTGAGTTAGAAATGCATATATCAATTTGAATAGAATAGCAGATAATGTAAACTTTTATCACAAAATCTAGCCACTTCGAAAAAAATACATTTTGCAGGCTACTTTAGAACATTTCCCCCCATTTTTTTCACTCCTTACTGGAGCTGTGTTAATACCAGCAGTGTAGCAATACTTTAGTGCATGGGAGAGCGTTTTTGCACAGATCCTGCCCTGTCCAGAGTACTGGAAGTGTCACAGCAGTGTGACTGGAAGAGTCCCACTTCCTGTTCTGGAGGGGATTTGAACAAACATCTGTGCATTTGGATGATCATCTAAATTAAACTGAGTACGGCAGAGACTTCCTTTAGCAGTTTCTCTGTCACTAAAGGAAACGAGAGTGCAATTTTCTAAGTTCAATTACAGGATGACTGTTTAGCACCCAAACATCAGGTCAAATGCAAAGTAAAAGACAAATTAGATGTAGCTCACCACTGACGGGTTTTGCACCTCAGTATTTCAGAACTGTACCATATCATATATAAAGGCTTATTCCTGAACCAGAGAATTCATATTCTGTTCATACGACATATCACACACGAGGGAAAAAGCAGCCAGCCTTTTAGAAGTCCCATGAATTCTAAAATAGTCATAATCCAAAGCAAGAACTGTGTTCTTGTTCACTTGATTATTTTTCTTTGTATTATCAGGTGTGCCATCTCACTCATTCAAGTACCGCTCCCTCACCAGAACATATAATTCAAGATCAAACAGGAAAAGATTAATTATTAAATTAATATACAGGTGCTTCAAACTCTGTCTGAGCTGGGATGGATCATTCCTTCCTTCTTCTTGAGCACTGATTTCTTTACAAAGATTTGCTGGGCCAAGAATTCACCTTCTATCAAGTCTATATCACCTTCAGGCACTTTGTCTGCTACTTACCTCCCCTAAGCTACTATACAAATACTGAATACTGCACATGAACTGTTTGTTGGGGTGTTCCCTGTGTAACTACACAGGTTTGATACAGTAGGGTCTTATGAATGCAAACAGGAAAAATGGAGAATGGCTTCAGATAAGCCATCTCACAGCAAACTCTCATAATATAAAACCTAAGCTGTTCACAATATTATTTTTCTTTGACCTCAGCTGTCTTAGAAAACTGTTTTGCCAAGACTGATGGCCAGACAACCAGAAGAATTGTGTCTGGTTAAGATATCCTTTCAAGGAGCTAGAAATGGAGGTCACCACTGGGGAGCCATTCAAAACCTGATCATCTGTGTCCACATTGCCCTGTAAAACCACCTTCTCCCACGCCAAATTCACCAGCTGCCCGTTGTCTGCTTGAATCAGCTCTCTGGAGGCTTTGTTAGCATGCAATGAAGACCTGCAGAGAGGGCTCAGCTGTTCTAGGTCCCCTCCAAAGGCAGCCTGCACAACCCAGCTCTCTGCAAGCACCCCGGCCAGAAGCTGCCCTACAGAGTGATGACAGGGTGGGCAGCAGACATCGCTCCCCCTTGGCTCCTCACCTTTTGCTTCTCTGCCTCGGGAGGCCCTGCCCAGAGGTTGCAAGTGAGAACCAGTTAGACCAAAGGATTCCCACCACATGCTGGGATGGTAGCGGCCACTCACAGTGTGTGGATGAGCAGCAGCAGATGCTATTGTTTCTAACCAGATCGGCACTGCCCATGTGAATATAAATGAACATGCATACCAGCAAAGTCAAGTGGTATCCCAGCGTGTCCATAAAACTAAACAAAAACTTGGCTGTGTGAAACTGAAGCACTCTGACAGAGATTTGAGGTGTTTGAAGTTTGATATTATTTTCAGTGTGGTACCCTTCCTGTAGAAAAAAACCAAAATTTCTGTTTTCTATATCACGTTCTTGCAAACAGGGTCAGCTTCCAGGAGTTTACAAAACAGCAAATGACAATTAGTGGTATAAATCAGGTGGCTCAGTTATTTCAAGAGACCTGAGTCATCTGCCAAAAATGATTTTGCAAATATTTGTGTATGGGTATTTATGAGGCGTGACCTCTTGTCTCTATGTGTGTGCAGCTTAGCCTGGATTCAGTGGAGATAATGCTAAATCACCGAGTAGCTAGTATCGAGCAGCTAAGCTTGCATTTGCACTCACAGAAAGCACTAAAGTGTCCTGGATTTGCATCTAAAATTGATGTTTGACATCTAACCATTCAACTTGCTCCTGTAGGACACCGCAGAACCAAACTGAGTCCTGTTTCCCACTGCTCAGTGTCACACACCATCTCCATACCTCTCTAAGTGCACAAAGCAGTTATATAAGACATCAGAAGAATAACATTATGGTCACTTTGCACAAATGAACGTGACTAGAGTAATGCTAGAAGCCAGGGGAATTCAGTCTTATGAGTATAAATGTTGAGCTAAAGAATTAATTTATGTTTGTTTGAAAGAACTCAGTGAGGCATAAAAACGTTCAGGAAATTTTAATCCTAAAGGGAATGAGATTTATCAAAGCAATCTGAAAGGATAATACATTCGTTTCTGGTTCTACAGGCAAAGGAAAGCCAGAACAGTCCAAAGCATTAACAACTTAGAAGCTATTTTTCATGCTGCTATCATTACCTCAAGTTTGATGCTACACTGAAAGGCAAATCTGGTTTTGGTAAGCAATTGTTAACTTGTGATAAGCATTAGGTTTACATTTAAAGATCAAAGCAAACATATATAAACCATTTTGGGTACATACGTATCCTCTGCTTTATGTCCCTGCTCTTGGCTTTATATCCGGTCATCACTGTGTTTCCCTCTTACCTTCTTAGTGAGTCCAAGAGCAACTTGAATCTGTATTGAAAAGAAAATGCAGTAAATTTAATTCAGAATAACATGTAATGGACTAAAAATGTCAGGCAGAGATTATCTCAGTTGGTAAACTAGACCAGAGAACTACAAGATTTGTTAACTGCCAAGTTCATTAGAGAGACAATGAAGTGCTTTCCCAGTTGTGTCATTTTTCTCCCCTCTGAAAATAGCTATCACCCAAATGACCAAACCATTAATAATACATATTTACATAAACAAAATTCCCATTTACCTGACAAATATTAATGCTGGAGCACCCCGTAACTAAAATTGCTATTCAAAGATTATTGTGCCAGGAGAGGGTGGAAGGTTGGCAACTCTCTTCATTTCAGGGAAAGGATCATTACTGTGGTAGATTCCACCCACTCTTTCCAGAAGTGACCTTGGTCTATGGCTAAGCCATCTGCAGGTCATCACCATAAGCAAATCCTGAAGTCTTTACTCATGACTGAACTCCACCTGGCATCCATTTATGCAGGTTTTTATGCTTCAATAAATCTGGCCTTTGCTTCTGTTTGTCCTCTGTTCAGTCCAAACTTCCCAACTGGATAAAAAAAAAGGCATCATTTTGAAAACCCTCACTGAAAGGTCTCTTTTCCAAGCATTTTATGAAAAGCTTAAGAGTACGGATTTCAGTGCAGGCTCTAAATAAAACAGTTCAGAATTTGGTTTGAATAAAACTCCCTACATCTTTACTGTAAGGTGAACTAATAAAAGTACACTTCATTTCATGTCTTAAGACTGCTAGATATGACTTCTATAAAGTAATTTTAACAAGTTACGAGCTATTCAACTCTACCCACATGTAACAGGTTCTTCTAAAGTCCTATAAAGATGACCAGAGGGCTGGAGCACCTCTCCATGGAAGACAGGCTGAGAGAGTTGGGGTTGCTCAGCCTGGAGAAGAGAAGGCTCCAGGGAGACCTTATAGGGCCTTCCAGTACCTAAAGGGGGCTTATAAGAAAGATGGGGACAGGCTTTTTAGTAGGGCATGTAGTGATAGGACAAGGATGAACGGTTTTAAACCAAGAGAGGGGAGATTTATATTAGCTATAAGGGTGAAATTCTTTACCATGAGGGTGGTCAGGCACTTACACAGGTTGCCCAGAGCAGCTGCAGATGCCCCATCCCTGGCAGTGCTCAAGGGGGCTCTGAGCAACCTGCTCTAGCGGAAGGTGCCCCTGCCCATGGCAGGGGGGCTGGAACTAGGTGATCTTTAAGGTCCTTTCCAACCCAAACCATTCTATCATTCTATATGACTGTACAGATAAACAAGCAAACTCATGGCGGATTTACAATAATTTTGCAAATGGTATTAAACATACCTGTAAACAATATATCTGAAAATAATATCTGAGCCTATTCTAGATGTAGTAAACCACTGCTAAAAAACAAAACAAAATGACCTAACAACTTGAAGAAACCAAGATAATCTCCCTAAATGCTTGAAAACCATCTAATCATTAAAAGAACCAACACCTTGCAAGATCACTGACCATATGAAGGTTTGGTATCGTGGTCATACTGGAAATTATCAGCCTATGTGTCCACTTCATGATCAAGGCTTCCCATTAGCTCTACTCTCCATCCTGCACCACTGATGTTAAAATACGGAATTTCCTTGCTTCTGTGCCCTGTCGTAACAAATTAAGGCAGGCTAAAAAGAGTAGCTATGTCTGAATTTACAAAAGACTTGGCTGCAGAACTTCCAGTTAACTCCAAGCTACTCTTGCCAGTTCTCCTGGATACTCTATATCTGTAGAAATCTCATCCTCTGACCCTTGAGTTTCCGTTAAATTGAATGAAAATTTTTTATAGCAAATTGTAAGGTGGGAAGTGTGGAAAATACTTTTTCTTTTCAAAGTACCTACAGAGTTTTAGGTTTGGTTTCTAATGCATGTAAATTGAAATAACTGTCATTTATATAGTCCAGAAGTTTTGTTTTTAACGGCCTGTAGTGCCCCATTAGTTTTACATGCTCTTATGCACTGGCTTGACTTAAAACCAGTCTAGCTGTTTCGTTACAAATGGTTTTAGTTTCCAAGTAAACTAAGTGGCAGAGAAATTCAAAACAGACTGAATTAATTTAAAATAATAATATCCACAACTGGCTCTAAATCAAAAAGAATTACTCTAGACTTACTGAGTTTTATTTCTGACAGTTCTGATTTTTAAAATATAGTCAAACATACTGCATATATTCACTTACTTTAAAACAGCAAATCAATGACACAGGGGTCAACGTATTCCTTTTTGTCCCGTGTTCAAAACATTTCTTGATACAGTAGAAAATGCTTGATTTCTTTTCCCTTCAATGCAAAAATAATCCTGTAAAGGCACTCTTCGTGTCCCAATGTCTAACCGCTTTGTTAAACTTTTAGATCCTGCTATTAGATAAATCAGATTTCCTAGCGAAGATCCAAAGCTGCAAGCATAATTTATCTTCAGTTCACTAGTGATGTGGGCAGTTACTATCTTGGGACCAGATCCTGTAAACCTGTGCATGAATAACCTTACCCATAACAGCTGGTCCAGCAATGACCATTACACTGTTCGTGTGAGTGAGGGTGTGTCGAATTGCTCTCTGGGGTGGAAAATGTTTGCATTTGCAAACCTATCTTGATTTTCTAACAGAAGACAGTAGAAAGATTGCACAAAGAAAGAAACTATAACCAGGAATATCAAATGGTCATGAGATGAGTTTTTACATCATTTTCCCCTGCCATACTAAACATGTGCCATAGCTGCAACAAGTCCCAACTTAATGCTTTTAGCTACAAACACTAACACAGGGCACTTTGCAACTGATGTCAGCAGCAGGGTGACGCAGAATAGCATGAGGCATTTTTTGCAAAACTGGCTCTGCAAACAACATCTGCTGAGCTGGAGGTCAGCGTGGCCCTTCTGCCATGGTCCCAGGTGAAAGCAGCACTGAAGAGCAAGCAAGCATAGGCCAAGGCAGGGTTTCTGATGACTTATGACACAGCTCATAGATTGCAAACTGGTGTGGGGAAGGTACCAAACTCCATGTCAAGTGGTTGCAAGGTGTCTGCACCCACATTTCAAGAGCTCATGCTCCTGTCATGGCAATGAGCTATGACCCGAGCTGCACCATGCCACCTTGCAAGTCATAACAGGAGCGTGCTGGCACTGGGTCACCAAGGTCCCATTTTGGTGACCTTGGCTTGCAGAGATGGAGAACACTTCCAATGTAGCATTTGCACTGTGATTATTGGGTCTCAGAGAGGCCACCAAGGAGACAGGACAGATCAGTAACCCACAATCATTTCTGGTTGTAACCATACTCCTTGCCTGCAGGCTAGCCAGCAAAACTCCATTTAATGGTGCCCTTACACAAACCTCTGTGTTATCCTGCTTCATCATCACTTCATCTTGGCATTTGCTGCTGTGCCTTTTTGCATGTAATGCCTCCAGGATTTGACCCACACAGAGGCTACTCCCCCAGCCTGTCCCCTTAACCTTTCCAGGAGCGTTAAGAATTTAATGTTAATGGCTGTCCACTTCAGAAAGGGTTGTGGAGACTGGGGTGTAAGAGGTCATTATTGTTTAAACACATTTGCTTTGCCTTTCTTCTCAGCAACTTTAAATTAGAAGAAGTTTCCTAACACAGAATGCCCAAACTGACAGCTTTAGGATGTGTGAGAAAGACACAGTTAATTTAGTGCAAAAGATAAGACATTTCCTTGGGGAAGCACTGATACCAGGCCTATTACCCCTCAGTGTCATTTCAGATTAGCGTACTACAGAGAAAGGGATTCTAAATCTTTTTAATTGAAAAATATTTGTCTTTTCCTTACTAAAATAAGTTTCTGCCTAGAGGTTTTAAAATTATTTCTGAATTGCATCCGATTTCTGGACAGTTTATCAAAAAAAAGGAGGATGTGGTTTGTCTGTTGTCTTGTTAATTTATGTCAGACTAGAGAAAGGAGAAATGTATTTCCTCAGTGACCCAACCGGAACAGTTACATAAAGAGATTATTAGAAATACAAGTCCAGACATATCTAACTTGCTAAGAT
The DNA here is from genome assembly GCA_035590215.1 of Microhierax caerulescens. NCBI lineage: Eukaryota > Metazoa > Chordata > Aves > Falconiformes > Falconidae > Microhierax > Microhierax caerulescens. The sequence continues at coordinate 19,939,478 of JAVJGJ010000001.1, read as the reverse complement.
TTGCCAGCTGTGACAGACACATCCACATGTGTGAATACATGTGTATACATGTCATAATCATGCATGCAAAGCAGAGGGATAATTATCTAAAACCTGGTTGACAGAAGTTGAGAAAAGAACTTCACTTGCCTTCTCTTTCCCTTTTTCTGGCTGAAAGTTTTAAAAGCATCAAACCCACCAATTTTAATCCACACAGGTTGATTCATAAGCCATGAAATGACCTCACAAAAAGGAGAAAATAACAAATATCCTTTTACCTTTCATATGTTCTGAGCAAGAACTGGAAAAGTGTGATCTGGACTTGCCCAGTCCTTGACCCAAGAAGAGAAGAATTGCACGTGGCCTTGGATCAGCCCCCTTTTTTCCCAAATCTGAAGAATGAGACTGGAAGCAAAGTGCTTGCTTGGACTGGCCTAGGCACTGACCTCAGGAGCCTCCTGAAAAGCACAGTTCCCTTCAGCATAGATGACATGCTGGAAGATTTCAAAAGCATTAAACAGAGGTAGTTAATAATATATTTAGAAGTTCTTTTAGCTAAAATGGTGCCTTATTATCTATTTTAAAGGTCAAATGCAAAGGCTTAAGTGCACTCTAATTTTTTTGAGGGGGCAACATATTTAAAATGGCACACTCTGCAGGCTGATGTTTCTGCAGAGATACAGGTTTTGCCCAGTCTTTTTCCTTGAAACGCCTTCCAGCCAACTGTAGTCTTTCCACTTCTTCTCGTACTTGCTTAAAGGTTGTGTTTCCTCTGATCTTTGCTGAAGAAAAAATATTTGCCTTTTCTAATTCAATCCTTAGCCATTGTTTTCCCAACCTCTAGTTCTCAAGAAATATGATTTCTTAACAAAAAAAAAAAAAAAAGAAAAAAAAAAGTCTAATTAAGCCATTTATCAAACTTTTCCAAGTGAGTAGAGTGACAAATTAGCCCTATCTTCCAACAACAACCTGATGGATGGGAAGATAAAGATGCAGAGGCTGTTATTTTAGCTGGAAGCTCTCTACTGTATCAATTGTTTGGCCCCAAGCCAAAAGACCCTAAGAGCTGACAAGAACTAATGATGGGTCCACAAAGTTTATGCAGCATGAGGCCTGACATCAAAGGAATCTGCCCTTATTAGCACTATCTCTGTGCCTTCTTCCTGGAAAAAAACACTCATTTGTTTTTTTTAAATTTTTACTTAACCATCTTACTCTTTCAGTAAATGGAAAGAAAATGCAAACTGTAAATAAATTTGCATAATAATATATTGCTGTCAAGTTCTGCTTTCTCTACAAATATGAAGTATCGTTATGACATTACTTTTAAGTCCACCAAGAGAGTCTAAGACAGGTAGACTGCAAATAACTTTCCCTAGAAGTCTTTCCCTTTATGCCATTCCTTCAGAAGACCCGGGCTCCCTGACAGCCTGTATGCGTGGAAGCAAGCATGGGGTCCTGGCCAGGGGATGTCACTCAACTTCAGTAGGGTCAGGACCCCCAAAACTGCCCCGGATTGTCATCCACTGAAATCAGGTGTACAGAGGGTGTTGCAGAGTCAGGACCAGAATGCCTAGAGTTTCCTTGGATTCAGAGAGGGAGTGGTAAAATTAATGGAAGAAAAATTAATCAAGAGTTGGATCAAGCCTGCACCACCACTGGGTCGGGAAGATCGTAAGCCATGCAGCCACAGGATGCCAGGAAAGTATTCAGGGGAAATACCACTATCTGCTTGTGTATATTTACACTTTTCTTAAATATTCCCTCAGCCATTTTAGGATACAGGGTTTTGAGCGAAGTGGATCTTGGGTCTGACAGTTCTCTTATGTGATCACCTTCAAAGTTTGTGACTTACATCTTTCTTTCTTCTCCCTATGATTTTTTAATATGCATCCATTTTTACATGTAATGGAGACCCTACGTATGCGATAGAACATAATTACTACTCTACCAGAAAGCAAGAAGAGAGGATGTAATGGCCAGGATGACTTCTAAGGAAAAACAACAAATAACAAAAACCTCTTCTGATACGTGATTAGAAAGGTTTGGCTGAAAACAAGCCATTTCTGCAGCTACTGTATGTTACTGGGAGATAGAACTAAAAGCCATATATTTTTCACTGGGAAACTATTTAAAGATTATTCTTGATGTCCCATTTTAATTACTTTTTTTTTCTTGTAGAAATAGAACAATATTCAACTTACTACCAGAATGAGAAACTGTAGTATTGCTTTATAAAATGCAGTAATTCTGCACAGCTGAATATTCATATACCTGATCATCTTGATCCATCTTTTCAACAGAACATTTTTACAGTATGGAATTAAAAACAATAAAGCAATGAAAAGAAGACAGCATTAGGAGTCAGTGCAAAGCCATATTCAGCACATCCTACCTTTGTTCTTCAGTCAGGATTTAATAGTACGTGTCGAAGCAGCACTATACAAAACCAGGGCATGTCATCAATCTTGACCTTTCCTGTGTCTCAGTAAAATGCCCCATATTCATCCTTCTTCTGTAGCTACCTATCCATCAAGCCGCTTACTCCAAGTGAAGAGTAAGTGGCTTTGCCCTCATGGAATTTTCCCTTCTTGTTACTTTTCAAAGGGGGGTATGCCATTTAATCTGCCATGCTGCTTTTTAGCCTGAGACATAAAGGTGATTTACATTGCTTCATCAGCTGGAGGAATGTCCAGCAGCTCTGATGTTTTTTTGGGAAATAAGAAAATAAAGAGCTTGGAGTACACAGGGCCAAACATGAACGATCATGGAAAGAACACAAGAGAACTTTTTAATATTAAAACCTTACTTAGCATCTTCAAAACAAAGAATTTAAATTCTGGTTAGGAATACAATGTGAACCATGCAATACCACAGTAATTCAATTTCTTTCTTCCCCCTGATGCGTTTGATAGCTTTAAGTACCTAATGTACTTTCTTAGCTGTTCATTGATAATGGGACTGCTTAGGAACCACATTGTGGGTTCTCTATATGCCATTCACTTGCAACACTTTGGATGAAACTGTAAGGAAAGATAATGCAGTAGTTGAAGTTTTTAACTCAGAACTGTATTTTTCCAATAAAAAATAAAGCCTAAGTATTACAGCAATATGCAATTCAGCATTCAAATGTCATTGCTTCTAACTCAGGAAGGGAACTCCTTGAACAAAGAAGCTTAAATGCAATTTGGCTGAAAATTCAATGTTATTCAGCAAAAGATCAGTACTGAAGTTGCCAACAAACCAAACTGTCTGCTTACTTATAATTAGCAACATGGTCATTGTCTGGCTGCCCTGGAATACTGTAAATATGCTTGGGCAGACTGTGTGATTTAAGATTGTTTAGAAGACAGTCATTCATTGTCTCAAGAGACAGGTAAACCAATTCCTCCCTTAGTCAATTAGCTTGGTTCAGGGGGTAGTGGCTACAACTCAATCCTGTTTAGCCTTTCCTCAGTAAACTAAAGAAAGGATTTTTCTTCTCTTTAAATATGGCTGCAATTACTGAATATAACAAGCTCATTCAGAACTACAAGCATCAGATTTTTCAAAGTCTTCCAAATTTACCAAACATTTTAGCAAACAAAGTTAAGAAATTTTGTTCTACAATTTACACTTTATGACACAATTCAATGGAAGACTTCAAAAAAAGTTTCCTCCAAAATAAGTAATAACCAGAAACTTATTCCACCCTTCGCTTGTCTTTTATTTGCCAGATGACCGGTTTGCTTCACTTCCTTTCCACAACTTTAGAAAATACAGCAACTCTGTACAGTTTCTGCCTGGAAGCACAGACTTCAGCCCAAGTTAAAACATAAAGTCATCTTTCATTTCTATTTTAAGATAATATTTAATCTCTTAGGGCTGAAGGATACACACAAAGTTTGCCAATAAATGTTGCCTAGTAGATTTTGAGGAAAATAAGATTGGTAGAACAAAACTGAAAAACAGATAAACAAACCGCCACGCTGCTACCAAAGCTACAGAGAGAAGTGCACAGATCACGCTTGTGCGAATTACTGTTTTTCCATTGTGCCTGTAGAACTGAATAGAAAGACAGTAAATTAATTCAAGTGCAGATACTGTTCAGCTATGGCAATGGGAATACAGATTTCAGCCACCAAAGGATTCCAGTTTTCTCTTGTCTTGATTTTTCCTTCTTTAAATCATGTTAATGTTATGTCTTTTTTCAACTTAGATTTATTTCAGTCTCTGGTGTTGGGAACAGCATCTGATTTTAAGACAACTTTCACAAGAGCATTAAGAGAGAGATTTTGCTCACTAAATGATGCACGAAGTGAGTAACGATTTCAGAGCTGTATGTCCTATTTTAGCTATTTCCAGTATCAGGAAAAGATGGGCTGACCTACTTGTATGTTACAAAAATAGTCAAGGATCTTTAAACAAAATCAATCTCATTGAGCTGAACAGAAATGGAGAGGTGTAATGTGCTCACAGCATAACCCAGTTAGGTGCCCATCCTGGCAGTGGGAGCAGTAAAACCATCAGAGCACACCCATGGTGTGTTTTGCCCAACACAACCTGGGAATTATTGAGAAGCTCAAAAGCTTGTCTTTAAAAAGCATCATTCAAGTTCTAGGCCAAAGAACCTCAGTGAGGATTTTCGTGAGCTTCACTCTGTGGACTTGAAAATAGGGACTTGAAGGAGAAGACGTAGACCAATAAATGAGACACAAAAAGAGGCGGAACAGGAATGATCAGAGATGTATTTGAAAGGATGGAGTGAACTACAGCTGCTCAAGCTAGAGAAAACTGAGGGGCTGCATGCCAACACTCTGAAAAATATATGAAAATTAGGAAGGTATAATAGTTTCTTGATTATGAGCTTTATTTGGGGTAGGACAATGCCCAAATGACCTCTGAGGTGCCTTTCAGACCTTAGTGAAGGGATATGCTACATGAGAATAAACTCCCTGTAAGGTTCTGGAAGCATTTAGTAAAAGCAGACAATAACTTCAACTACAGCTTAAGGTCTTTTAGATGGTTCACAAAACAGAAACTGTAGGTTTACCACAAAAGTTACATTTTTATTCTTTACTTGCATTGGTTTGATCCCTAGGAAACCTGTGTACTTTCTGCAAAGAAAAAGCCTGAATTTACAGCCTGCAGAGATGCGGTCTTTGCTTTATTTAAAACTTTGTGGTTTGAGTCTAGGTGCTGCCAGTCACTTCTGCTCTTCTGATAACATATGTAAACCCTTTTGAGTATCTCTATCATTGTAATCATTGTTAGAATTCTATAATTAAATTTATTGTACCTCGTTTATTTTGTACTATTTGCTATTAACGCTAAGGATGAATATTAGCAATTCTGCATTTGAACTCTGTTTTCTGCACAAAGCCCCGCGTGCTGCTAAGATATAGTTACCTATTGTAATGCTCAACTGAGCGTCAAAGCCTTTATACAGACCAGTAACTTCACTAGGTGGCAGTGGAGAGAAATACTACTTCATACAATTTTCTTTTTAAATAGTTCAGGGAAACATCCCAGTAAGTACTGCAATCTATTAGCAATTGTCTGTGTTAATGCTAGATCACAGACAGCAATGTTTTCACCCACACAAAAGTCTGGGGGCTTCTGCCTGGTTAACTCCCCACGCAAATGTGTGCTAGAGCATGGACACGCACTCTTCCAGCACTAACAGAGCTGCAGAGAGCAGCATCTACTCATCTCCTAAGGTCTGTGTCACAACTGCTCTTTCTCTATCTTCATATATATGAACAAATGTCACATTTGTATTGTCATAGTCACTAAAGCAATCCCAGAGAAAGAATTAATACCATCGTGCGTTAACCATGGCCAGGACTAGAAAGACAGGAAAGCTCTTCCCTCTCCTGTGCCTGCTCTGCTGTTGGTGGAGCAACAGACTGCGCAAGTAACCCGGCGCAGATTTTTAGGGAAGGGAATGGAAGGCTTTGATAAATGAATGCTGACAGTTTTTCAGAAGCAGCACGATACAGCTTCACGTCAAGGGCATGAACAATTCTCTCATAAGCTCAACTGTACCACGGTCTTTCCTGAAACAAAGTCAGAGACTCCATCCCTCAAGGAATCATAACACTGATGCTAGAAACATGATGAAGAAAATGAGTGAAGGGTTAGAATGAGTAAGCGAGTGATTTGAAGAGTTTTGTATTCAATAAAATATCTTTCATTCTCAACTCTTTACAAATACATGTTTGTTGGGAGAATTTAGTGCCTTTACAGATGACTCAAGAAACAAAGCATAATTTTTCAGACTCCTGACAAAACACTTCAAGTCGCAAGTTCTGCACCTTCAAAGCTTCAACACCTTCAAAAAATCAGTCTTTTGAATACGGAAAACTGATGCCTGCCAGTTTTCCTTAGAAATTAATACACTTGAACAAAAAGAATAAAACAGAGTACAGTGGATGATTTCAGCCAAGATCATTACTTCAATTAAAAGATTATCAGAAAAGTTCTCCAGAAACTATGAAATTGTCTGGCTTTACTTCCAATGTTCAGAAACCACAAATTATCATTTAGTAAAATATGGAGATGAAAAATGTTTTGTTTCTTCTAGCATCAGTTGTAAAAAAATTTTTTTTTCTAAGGTTTGTTTCTTGCTTTTGGAGAAACATTATATGAAAAAAAAAATCAATTCACCGCCTAAATCAACTTTTCTATACTACGTCTTGCCTTTATCTTAACGATGTCCAAGACTTTTCCCTTAGAGAGTGATACTTCATCCTCTGACATCTCATCTGCTTGCTCACCAAACTGTTTGCAATAGCTAGCAGAGATTCAGGATATTGCGAGTGATGATAAAAAACAAACCCAGTTCTGTTGCAAGTGACTTCTTGACTTATGCCTGCTAAGCACAAATCTCCATTCAAAGGCTTGAACTTTTAAAGGCATAATTCCCTATATTTATTTTTGCGTAAATATGAGCAGATGAGAAACAATTCCTCATGGCATTCATTCTGTGAGATTTTCCTTACTTTTCCTCTTCACTGGCTGTTGAGAAACAGAAATATATGGAGGTGCAAAGCCCCAGGGTTTCGTTAAGAGACACAGTGGGTTGGATTCTCTGCTCTGCAACTTGCACACGGCTCCGGTCAAACAAACATACACAATACACCCGGCTGTCAGATACAGTTCATCTTGTTGCCTAAACCAACCTGATAAAAAATAAATGACTGCTCCCCCAGCATCAAGGGGCAGGTAAAAATAAGGAATGAATTATGTCAATTCCTAGGAAAAAAAAAACCACGTCAAATTAGCTCAGTGGATTTCCCCAAATGGAACAATTGTAAACAAATAGCTACAATTTTTTATGTTTGTGGGGCTAAATACATTTGGCAGAAACACAAAAGATCCACATGACAAACCAGCAATGCAACTTATGCTCCCTCCAACCCCAGTTACAGGGAAGTAATCTGCTTTTATCATTAGACAGCTTCATGCTGGATGACCCTGATATGCAACGAGACAGTCAGGTACCCTGGTAAAAAGCCAAAAGTCCTCTCAAACAGCCTGGATACTGACAAAACAGTCCTTTTAGGTTATAGAGGAACTGAATGAGCGCAATAAACTCTTAATTTAACTTTACATGAGAAAAATCTCAACTGCAAAGTCAGGATAACTGTTATGCCTTATCCTTAACCCTTTCCCCCAAAACACACTCATAAATCAAGGCACTGTGGATTTGCCTGGAAGCTGTGCCATCATGTTACTCTTAAG
>JAVJGJ010000001.1:19921256-19931674 GCA_035590215.1 Microhierax caerulescens | reverse complement strand
GAAGCTGTGCCATCATGTTACTCTTAATTAAGTAGCCTTAAAGTAAGTGGCTAATCAATACTGATTCATAAGGGTCTCACTGCAATAAGTCATCACAATGTCTTAAGGTGCTACTGATGTGAATATAATATCTAGACTTGCTCTTTTCACATTCAGGTTAAATCATGATTAAGAGTGCAAAAGAATACTTACCTAGCTTTCTTCTTCCATATAACGTACATCTGACTGTGTATACAGCAACTTCTCTTCGTTTTCAAAACTGTGCAACTGTTTCCCAGTCTACTTAGTTCGTTTCTCTTCACACATTTGAATTTTGCACTACTGAAAAAAAAAAAACAAACCCAAAAAACCCAGTAGTAACCTACTTTTTCCTGAGAAGGAGGACTTGCATGATGGGTACTGATTAAATCTGACCATAACCTGCACAACACTCTGCTTGGAATGAGAACTGAAAACTGTCTACAATCAATTAAATGCATATCAATATCTAAATTAAATTCATCTAACTCTGAGTAACTTGCTCAGGTTTCCTAGGAGTTCAAGCATGTTTGTTTTTCCTTTAAAGAGAAGTAAGGGTTTGACTGTCCAGTGTCTATAGGTGATTTTGCCACAGCCTAGTTAGCTGATTAGGGCCATAAAGACTATAATCTAGCAGTAGCATTAAAAGTTTTCTTTACTACTGTTTGATTTCCTATGATTCTAACACAACTGAAATGAAACTGTCTTTGTGCTTATGACATACAAGTTTCTACAATTTAACAAAGTCCATGTGCTTATTTTGTAGCAGAAGTACAAACTTATTACAAGTAGTATTTACGTGGAAATGTTAAAAGAGGAGATAAATACATGAGAACAAATTGTGTATTCAGTCACGTAACATTTTTTGGCTCAGTTCAGGTTGCACAGTCATGCAAAGCAACTCCTTAATTGCCTGTTATCCCACACTGCACAGTTAGTATAAAACCTTTATCGCAAATCTCTTCAAGGCGGGGATCTGCCCTTACGTGCAAATGCATTGATAACTAGACAGCAAGAAGAGGTTGATGCATGATAATAATTTTCTTCTTCTTCCTTGGCAGTGAAGTAGCTGGAGGCAGGATTAGCGCAGGTTCCACCCAGCTGCAGACCCAGGACAATCTGCCATGTAGACCAATTCTCAACAGGCAGGCGAGTAATTTTGCAATGGATTATACTCCTATCTTTGCACTAACACAGATCAAATATTTGCAAATGAGATGTTCATTACTTCACTATCTTAGAAATCAGTATATTCTTTCTTGTGTCTGTCCTGCTGTCACTATTCAGCCAAAGTAACCAGAGATCCCAGTGATACTTTAAAGCCTCTCGATTATCAGATGGTGGGTGTACAAGCTATTCTGATTCCTCACCAGGCCACCCCAAAAAAATTCTGAAGTTTGAAACTCTTATTTAAAATGACTGCGTATTTGTACAGCAATTGCACTATGCCTTGATTGGGTTCCGAAGCTTAAACAACAGTGAAACACAGCTGAAGACATTGCCAATTTACAAACTGACCTAAAGTGTTATGCATCAGTAGATCCTTGACCAAAGTGGATCACAGCAGAAAACCTTGACAGAAACTTAGTAACAACATAAGTAGTGGAATAATAAGGCGGTATTTTTATTATCAATCCAAACCAAATTCTCTCTTAGAAATATATTTCGTATCACAGCCTCTCATTCCTGCTCAGATTTGTATTATGTTTTCTAGCTAGTGGTTAAAAAGAGTATTTGAGGTAGAGAAACACATAGCTTATTTAATTTTTTGTTACCCTTTTCTTTCATCAGCCACAAAAACATGCAGCACTGTGATGCTTGCTGTGGGCTGTAGATGTGAGTTTTCAGCTTGTACAGTCACACTCTCTTTGTGTTTACTATGCAAAACAGTTATAACAGTATGTGGGAATGAAAAGCCATCATTTTTGTGGAATTGAATGAATTGTACAAATTTTACTTCTGAATTGCTCTGGAAACTTGAAATTGTAACGTAATTAAGAAACCCATTCAGATGTCTTTCCAGTCTTTCATTTTCTCTCTTTGATGCATTTGCCATTGGGTCTTTCACAGAATATTAAGCTTTGCATATGGTTTCATTTACATTTCTAAAGCAAGAGACCTAGTTTGCCATCGTGTGTAGTTTAGGTCTCAATTGTAGGTCACATCTAACTAGGGGACATCTAGAAAATGAAAAAGTCCTAGCACCTCTGTGGTTAGCCCTGCTGAATAATTGCTGCAGTAGCTGAATTCTGCTGTACAGATGTTGGTAATTTGCTATTGAAAACCACCAGTATCAAACTGTCAGAGTCAAGAAATGGCTTTAATTATTTCCTCCCTGGAGCAGTAATAGCCATTACTTGAATACTGCCAAAGCTGGAATGTGTTTCTGCTGGTGATTTCTTAGCACATTCAGTGAAGGTAGCTTACCTGCACTTGCCAGCCCCGCTGCTGTCGTAGATTTGCAGAACGGCATGATTGCTTCGGCGAAGGCTATATCATCTGGAGACCACCTTTGCGATCTTGTTATTTTCTCTGGCCACCAAAGACTAACATTGTTTTTCTGCTCCACTAAGTACTGAAAATAGAAAATAAATCAGACAGAAATCTCTTGGAAATAACGAAACAGAAAAAAATATTTTCTGGAAGGGAAAAATCAAATAAAAATCAGAAGCTACAGAGAACTTGGTGGAAGATCGCACTAAGAAAGAAGGTGAGGTCAGCAAGGCTACTGCAGGAGTCTCCTTGTCACTCTGCATGATACTGCCCAGGCTCTCATCCCTACTTGCAGCAATGGGCATAAATAAAACCACAGACAAAGCCACACAGCTTAAAAGAAAAAAAAAAAAAAAAAGAGCAGGTTGAAATATTTTTAATGATTTACAGCAATTTTAACGTTATTCTCTGTCCTGCTTCAAATAGATCCAAAACCCAGAAAAAATAAAGACTGATGTTAATGTGAACATTTCCACAGGAGCCTACAACGGGCTTTGGCTTGTGCTTCAAAAGAAAATGTAAGCCCTTGAAAATAACTCTTGGGCTAGGACTTTTTATTCCTCATTCCCATGCTGTATCGGTTTGGGAAGACAATCTAATCTCTGCACCCCAAAAGTTATCTTGCCTCTGAAGTGGGATAAGGCTTTTCTCCCTAAATGATTGCAGGGTTTTTTGTTCCTCTGGCAGAGAGTATTAACAAGGGCTGAGGCAATGTTTTTGTGAAGTCTGGAGGAGTTTTGTCTCCTGGAAGAGCAAAAAATCATTGGGATGTTCATGCAAGAGCCATGCGCTTGGCCAGCAATAAACTGTTCCTCCTTTGAAGTGCACGCTCCAGAAATTTGCGCATATAGAGACCAAGCGTGTTTTCCCACACACAGTAAACTTTTCTTCTGCTGTCTGCACGACACAGACTGGTGCAACATCGAAAATGCGGCATTAATGGTCTCTGGGTTGCTCAGGAAAGAAGGGTAGAAGGCTGGCAGAAGCAAAACATTGCTTATAAAAAAGAAGGAACACTATGAGGAAAACCAGTCTAAAGAAAGATGTTGGGGTCCCTTTGGAAATATTTGCCAGCCTAAGAGTCTTTAAGTCATTAAGAACGCACCTCTAAGTTGTGCAATATGTTTGCTATTCATTTATGTGATGTTCATAAGCACTAGCAAGGAAAAGGTCAAGGAATGTTTTAACTACAGCCAAATTTTCCTTGACTTGTTTTTTTGTTTCTTTTCTTTTTAGGTCAGCAATAAAAGAATAAAATCTTGAGAAAAAAACAGAAACATTAACAGTAACTAAAACAAGCAGCTTGGAAAAGAGAAGAAACATGGGTTTTCTTCACACCCCACTGAAATAAATACCTACAGGTTCTGTTGAGTTTTTGATCAGGCATTAAGATATTTTTCCAACCAAGCTCAAGCTTCTGCAATGAATACTTCTGTGAGGTGATCACTTCTCATGGCGGTGATTACTACTGCTAGTATTATACCAGAGCAGTGACAGCAAACACTATGTGTCAGCGTCACAGGGTGTTTGACCATTAATGAGAAAGATTGTACTACTGGTTAGTAGAGGTTTGTGATCAATAGCTATGACACCTCTGCTCTTACCCCTCCACAATAGCCAAGAGCATAAATAATAATGAGTTATGAAACTCTCTCTAGTGTCTCCGCCTGGCAGGAACTGTTTCGATTGCAAACAGGCATGTCTTGTGTGTGGCATATCTTAGCCACAAAACTGATATCTGCGTACAGAGTTTGGTGTCATCGACATTCAACTCACAGCTGAAACTATTTTGGAGTTTTGTTAAGAATGACAAGATTTGATGAATGGAGATTAATGATTAAAATATTTCAGCCTTTCTAAGTCCTCACACAATGTGATGGCAAATAAGTCTTCAAAGAGATTTATTTTTGTTCCTAGCAGCTGGATATCTAGAGCCTGCCGTTCCTGAGGGAGTCCCAGAGACCTACTTGATGATGGGAGTGTTTCACAGCTGTAAGAGACTTGGATTGTTAAACAATGACTTGAGCTGTAACATATTTTAGTGACTAGACTCTTAAAACCCTGAGGTTTTCTAATTGCCTACAGCCCGCCTGCTTATCTCTGGAAACCTGCAAGCTCCTATGTTGTAACACGAGGCAGTGAAAGCCCATCTTAAACATGGAATTCAATTACAAGGAAATTGTTCTGGGGAGAAAAAGCCCACCCACTTCCACCCCATTTTTCTGCTGTCAGAGGTGCAGGTGGGCCAGGGGGCTTGCTGACAAAGGTAAGATGGCACTGGTGGACCCCTGAGGGCCCCCTGCAAGGGTGCCACTTTTTGAGCGCTGTTGGAGGAGGCAGAGATTGTGACCGATACCTCTGATGAGAATAATGGATAAATGGCAGAGAAACTGTCCTCTGGCTCATAAAAGCCTTCCCTGGGGCTCATACTGCAGAGGGATTTGTTCCGTTGTCAGTGGTCAGGGGAACTTCTCTTCAGCCACTGTGATGGTGCCAAAATTACAGCTGTAAGACCAGACCCTGTACCACTTCTTCAGAGAAGAAAACACCTGAAATGGGTATCACTGACACCCTATTCGGCAAGGCATAATGGCATTAATAGTATTAAGGGTCTTTATGGTCCATCGAAAAGTATTCCTTGTTGCTTACTCAGGAAAACAGATCTGAAAATTAACTGGATTTCCTACCTACAGAGCAAATGTAATTGCAAGGCAATTACTCAATTCCAAACATCACCATTTTGAACTTGAAGGAAAATAAAACTTGGACAATACCAGAGAAACATTTGGGAAGTCACGATGATGGAAGTTGAGTTTTCGGTAAGATGCTTTTTATAAGCCACGCGCACACTGAACAATCACCTTGAAGCTCTCATCAAAGATTTGATTCCCAGCTCCATAGTGATCTATATTACCAGGGCCTGATGATTTGTGGAAAATATGCTACATTAACTTGCATATGATGGAGTTACAGATTTAAATAACTTTAAAGTATTATAATTAAAATTAAATAGCCATAAACAAAATTAATTAATAACATTTTCTGGCATTACAGACTCTATTCACTAGCTGATCAGTATGCCAAAAGTGGTCATTTTCTATCATGCAGTCATAATCCTGGATGGCTGCACTTATGGATGTAATTCTACTTAAAACCCAGAGAATCAAACTACACAAAGTTCCAGTACTATCTTGAAATTAAAAAAAAAAAAAATAAAAAATCTTACAAGCTCCTTACTGTTATATACGATAAATACGTTAATTACTATTTTTAGGAGGTAAAAAAAATCCTCACTTAATCTGGCATCTTTCTAAAACTTAGCTGTTAAAATGTTTAAGAGTTTTCCAGATTTCTTCCTTAGTTTGGTTTTTATTCTGTGGCAAGACATTTTCAGAGATACTGTTCGTATTAAATGCATTTGCTTTAAAAATATTATTCTGAAAAATCTAATTTTGTCCTTATTTCAGGTAGGCAGTGAAAAGACACCACCACACCACCACCCCCAACACAAAAAGTGACAAGGGTAGAATACAGTTCCCCTGGAAAATTAATCTTTTGAGAACCTGATATCTAATCGTCATAGAATAAAATCTAGTGTGACATTTTGGGTCAACGTGAAGCAGCATTTTGTTAGACAGTAACTTATTACTCTTACCCTGTTCCCACATGCTTTAGTGCTACATGCTTTTGGCTAGTAATTTTCAGTGAGTATCATGTTTTCTTCCTTAGTCATATAGAGCATCTTGTCACAAAACAATTCAAGTTCTACTTTGATTTCCCCCCCCCCCCCAGAAAAAAAGATTATGTGGGACATACTGTCTTACTGTAAAAAGAATAATTTGCTTATATAGTGCCAGTCAGTTTCCAGGCGTCACATTTTATGGGCAGAGAAATCCAATAATTTTGGATGAAAAAAAAATTCAATAATGCAGATTTTGAAGCTGTTAGTTTTCCTGTATCACTGTGCCAGAAATCAAACTGCTAGTACTATGCATGTTCGTGGGTGAGTAGCCACTGAGGGAATGTGGAGAAACTACAGCTCTGAAGGGGGATATGTAAGGATCCACATGTAAGAATTACCTGAGCAAAATCAAGCATAAAGTCAGGAATAAGAGTTATTCCTGTGAAAGAGGGGAGATACTTTTTATGAAACCCACACTTCAGAAATCCCACTGCTTGTTTACGTAGAATGAATAAGTGGGATATCTCATCGCACTCGACTTTATAAACATTTTACAATAAAGGGATCCTTTAGGAGGAAAAATGACAGTTCTGCAGTCTCATGTTTCTCCAGTTACAATGCTGAACCCAGTTTTGCTCTAGGAAAGTCTTAAATCCTTCCAAAAAAATCACACTTCCTTCTCTATGTTTTTTGATAAAATGGAGGTACTGCCTTGATCTGTGTGGCTGTGCCCGAGGAGAGGGAACCTTTCTGCCTAGGTGGGAATGGCTACACAAGGCTGCTCAGAGCTGATCCTCTCTCCTTTGCGAGACTTTGACATTCATAAGAATGAAAACTAAACCAAATCTTATCTATTTGGGGATGGAGAAATGGGGGAGCTTCTCTCCACTGGGGGTGACTAGCTACTGCACGTTCCAGTAACTGTTGGCCTTCTGGTCGCTCTTCCCCTCAAGTGGTTAAGTAAAAATAGATGTAGATAATGATGAATTTAATTTCCACCTGAAGCTTTTACAGGCTCAGGTCTATAGGGAAGTAGATTCCAGTGTGTGCTCAGCTGCGGAAGGAGAGACAGGTGCAGACTTTTTTTTTTAAAAAAAAAAGCTTATTATAATCATTCCTCTTCAACACAGCTGGTTTAACAAGAGCACAGAGGTTTATTTGGACCATGCTTGGAAAATGGGAATTTCCATCTTTTTGTTCTTAATGCACTGTGCAGGAAGGTCACTTGTTCTGGCAGTGGCTAATATCTGACATCTGAGCAGACCCTTAAAAGGGGTAAATTGCTGTAGTTCAGCGGTATAAATAGCCACAGCAGCACTCACCAGCTAAGGATCCGCTCAAAAATGCTTTTGATTAATTTCCTGTTACTGGGTTGGTCTTCAAATGCCTCTAGATAACTTCCTGGCAGCGCAGTTAAAACCCCATCCGCAGAGTGGCATTTCCATGGTTTTGCCTTTGATTTGCAAGCCAGCACTCGATGCTTTCTATCGGTCACATTCACCCATCTCTGTTGGTGGCCTTGGCAGGGAGCTGGCTTGAGAGCCCTCCCGGTGCAATCTGCACCAGCACCGCACAGACCAGCAGCAGCACTAATTCCTCATGTCCTCCAGCTGCTGGTTCTTGCCTTACGTATTTACCAGTCTGTGGAGTCCTCACCGCGTGTGGATGGACTTTGTGCCCTTCTTCCTCTGGGATGTAGGACTGGATAATATAAACATGCTGCTCCCTCACTTCCCAGCATACATTTAAGGCTTTTAACTCTTAAAGGATTTGTTGTTCAGTTACGACGGCAACTTTTCAGTAGCACTTGCATGACCAAAAACTACTGATTAAAAAAAAAAAAGGATAGCCATCCCCACAATATATCTTATGCAATCCTTAAGGATTTTTTTTTTTTTTAAGGTGTGGTTATTTGGACTAAAACTGTTCAACTCTAGCATTTCATGGTAATTTGACTTTAAATATGGTTGTAGCACAAGTGAGATTTATAGGCATAAGATCCATTTATTAGAAGCAGGTGAAGAAAGATGTATTTGAGTAGCAGAAACCAAAATTCACACTGTTCTTTTCTACAAGGTTGTAATACCAGGATTATGAGCTCCATTTTTCTGTCACCTGCACGAGTTCTGATGATGTGTAACTAAACTCGGTGAAGCTACCCTTGATGGAGAACACGTATCACCCTCAGGAGAGGCCAGTGCCAGCAAGTGATCTAGTTTTTGTATTCATGGCATATCGCTGGGATTTTACTTCCATTCCTGTGTAAAACTTCATGAACGCCACAAGGTGGAAAAGGATCATCACTTCAAAAAATAAGAAAAAATAGGGAAAATAGTAGCAGGAGGAGGGAAGGAGACACTCTTATGGCTTCTCTTGAGTTTCAGTGACCACCCCCAGGCAGGTGAAGGGAGGTGGACCAGAGGCAGAGCCCCGGTGCAGTCTTTGCCACCTCTGTTTTCCAGGCTGTTGCTTCCAACCAATGCATTAGACAAATAACTGATAAGAGACAGGGGTGAGAGGTCAGAAAGGAAAAGACAGCACTTTATTCCAGATTTTCGGCCATGTAGTGATAGCGTGGAGATGGAAAAGCATTCACATCCCAACCTGCCTGTACTCCATCTGTTTGCAACAAGATACTTAGTCCCTGTGTAAGCAGAGGGAAAAGGGATGGGTGGTTTGTTTTTTTTTATTGCACATTCATGTAGATTTTGAAAGGAGGAAACCAAGCAAGCCAAAATTAAATATAATTTTCTCTTTTCCCCACAGACTTAGTCTGGATGGATGCCAAGCCACATTTTGGAGGGGTGAGAAAGGCCCAACATCTGCTTCTGGTGTAACTGTTTGTACCTTCACTCTAGAAAATTAGGTTTGAAATAATCTCAAATTGTCTGACACCTGTATCCTATTAGAAGTGACACATGGAAACACCTTCGGCGTACTGAATTTAGCACCATGTCAACAGTTTAAAGTTAACAGGAAAAAAATCAGTACAAATCATTGCTTCACAGTTTCTGTTGAAACAGATCTTGTGTCACTTCACACGATCATACTGCAAGCTTGATCCATAAATGTAATGGGGTTCGAATGAGCAATTCTAGTGTGGTTGGTGTCCCCACCTATAGCTGGAATTAAATTCAGCGTGCACCTCAAGGTTTTTGGGCTCAGTGGAGGCACACCCATGAGCTGGGTGCCAGCCAGCACCTAGGACACCAACACAGCTATTTCAGGGACACTTTTGCAGAAGCTCAGCTATGAATCTGAAGTTTAGCAACTTGCAGCATACAAGAACAGCGTGTGGGTCCTGACTTGTCTCAAGAAAGGAAGCAAAATTCCTATGACAGCAGATGAATCCTGCACAGCATGGAGGTTTGCTAGTATTTGGACACTCAGGAAAATCAAAAGAATTCTGAAGTCAGGCAACTGGCTTTGCTATATTGCCTGTGCACTTCTCACAGTGCAGATGCTGAAGTGCATTTAAGGATTTATTTAAACTCTCTTCCCAAACCTGTGCAATATCCCATTTGCAAATTCCTCTCGTTTAAGAACAGATCTGGTGACCTCTTCCCAGAGAGCATATAGTCAGTAAGATTCAAGTTCATCTGAGAAGGACATTCATTAAAATTTGTAAAACTTTATGACTTCCATAAAATTTATACTACCTAAAAATGCACTATCCATTACTAAACAACATCTATCTTCCCATTCATCTTGAAACACATTCTTTTTTTGAGAACTTTCAATCAATTTCTTTTGATTGTTTTTTAATGCTAGTCTGAAAGTAAAAGAAACAGTTTTCTTTTTAGACAGTATTGCTTTTCCAGCAGATCTGCATCTTCAATGACCAACAACTAGAGTCAAGAAAATGGGAAAAAACACTGGTCTTGACTATTATTTTTTTTTATTACTGCCAATTATTTGAGACCATGCATGCAGTCATTTTATCATGGAAATAACTGTGAGAAGCAACGATGATATTTACAGAAACACAGGCAGGTCAAAACATGGTTTAAGAGTTGGAAATTAGCAAATTAACCTTTGGAAATTTAAGCAGAGGGCCAATACCAGGGTTTTTCAGCCTGTAGAGATGGGGTAAGACTGGAGTGGTGGTCCTGCCCCACTGGCACCAATGCTGTGGGCAGCTGGGGAGGCTGGTGGGGAAAATGGCTGGGGCTGATGGAGGTGCCTCACTCTGCTGTGGGCCCTGTGATGCACAAAATGACTGCCA
>JAVJGJ010000001.1:19863898-19921156 GCA_035590215.1 Microhierax caerulescens | reverse complement strand
GGGCCCTGTGATGCACAAAATGACTGCCATGATGTCATTCTGGTTGGGAACCTGGGAAGGTGTGCACAGGGGAGTGCCTTCATCTCCCCTTTTTATTTTTTTTGTCTAGTGAAAAGATAACAGTGATAAAACTCACAAATCCTCTGTAAGACTTCCTATAGCTAACCTGCTGTCTCTGTGCAAGTAAAATCAGAGCTCACGCAAAGACCAAAAAGTTTAAACACAGGCAAGCACACTGAATTTCAACATGAATTATGGCATGCTAATGAAAAATACGTTAAAAGTAGAAAAATGGGGCAATAATGGAAAGAGACAAATAACACTGAGCCATTTTCTAGAGAGAAGAAAGCATGCAGGACCCTGCTACAAGAAAGAGCATCAAGTAGTACAACTTTAGGCCTTTTAGGACCAGCCAAGCAGACTCCCTATATGGTATGGTAGTAACACTAAACAAAGGATAATACCTAATATTTTACATGCACCCATAGCTGAAAACTATCAGTGAAAACCTGCTGAAACCTATTTGAGGTGACATTTATTCTAAGGGATTCTAAGCTCCTGTGCCACAGCCTGGTTTTGGAACAGTTTAATGAAAATTGCTCCCACAGTCTTCCTTAGGTGTAAAACCCTGAGCTTAGGAGAAAAAAAAATAAATATGAATAGACCTCCTGCAAGCTTCCCAAGAAAGAAAATGATGAACTGCTGTAAGTGGAACGTGTGCGTACATCGGAGGAACAGCTTTGAAGCAACACAAATTTGAACGGAGGAGGCTCACAGCTACATACTGCAAACAGCCTTCCAAAAAGGACATTACATGGTAGGACACTACCCCCAGAAGGGTGCTACAAATCACATACTTGAGTTATTAAACAACAGCAATGGTCTGAAGGGAACAGGATAAGACAAGCAGTAATTCTTCATTGGGAACATCTGATTAGAGGCTTTATCTTTCTAAAGTATTTTTGCCTATTACTGAAATGGATGGGAGAAAATAATGTGCCTTGTAAACAGCTGCTCTGCTTTAGGTCCACAAAAGAAAGAGCTTCAAACAAGGTGCGAACATGAATTCAATAAGGCTGCAATACTGCTCTCCCTGTATTTCAGTCACGTTACAGCTGAGGTTCAACTGGAATATGAATGCAGAGCCCGGCTATTCAGATGTGCAAATACTGATCCCATCCCGATATCGGGATAAGCTAGTCCCTTCCCATGGGCAGCTTGGCCTCCAAGACAGACGTTAGCTGCTGGCAAAGATCCTTCCACACATCCCACAACCTGTTTATCCCAGCTGAGATCTCTGTAAAGAGCTAAATCAACAGATACACACTTATAAATGTAACCACAGGCTGTGAAACTCCAAACTGGAAGGCCAGCGCAGCTTCCTCGCATAGCCCAACTCCCACCCTTGAACTTTCAGAAGTCCATTTTCCCTTGGTACTTCCGATTTTAAATGCATGAGCCCTTTTCAAAGTCTTTGCAATTTTTATCCTGCAAAAAATATCCAGGTTTGATTATTCCTGGTTGGACCTTGCTATCGCAACTTGACAAACATGAGACACAAATAACAGTCAATAGATTTTGAATGTAAATCCCACATTTGTCCATGAGGAAGTACACCATTCTTTTAAGGATGGACAATATGGTCTTATCCCAGAATTTCTGTTTCCCTTTCAGAACATAATTGAAAGAAACAAGGATCTGCTTATCCTTTCCTTTTCAGTTCATGACAATGTAACTTCCTGCAAGAGCCTGATCGGTGGCTGATACCATCACCTGATCTGAGCAGGAACAGCCTGGGGACTCTGATGTGAGACAGGAAAATAGCCAGCTGGAAACCTGCACAGGGGAGGTGCCAGCTTCAGTCACCCCCATCAGCCCTGCTGGCTCTCCTCATGCTTACAAAGACCGTAAAACAAACCTAACTCAGAGAAGAGGTACAGGAAAAAGTGTAGGGAGAAGAGGACAAGCAAATCTGGGAACTGAGTGGATTAGTCACTGGTGTCTCGCCCGGGATCTGGGACCTGCTGAAACATTTTCAGTCCAGTTAAGCACACTTAAGATTTAATACCCTCTTGTTGGTAATTATTTCACAGTGGCTGAGGCCCAACCACATGTGAAAATGCAGTGCCCTATTGCCTGTCTTTCCCTGTGAAACAAACAAGGTGCATGAGCAGCTGGTGTATCTTTCAAGGCACGTTTCAGGTATTTGCTCTCTTCAGATTAATAAAGATTTTTTTATTTTTTTTTTTTTTGTAGTTCACAGGACTTTTTTCCTAAGAAACACCAAGCTCCTTGTGTGCCCTTTGTATTTCAAGATGCCAGAGCTGCTCCCCTTTGAAAGCTTGCTGTAAGCTGGCACAGCTCTGATCCACAGGTCTCTGTGAAGCATTTGATTAAGCTACACCAGTCTCATTGCTGAAAATCTGCCCTTGTGTGTGGAATTATTTATGAAAAGCTACATGAGAAATGCAGATGTCACTCCTTATTTAACAGCTACTTGCCTTAAAGACAAGATGCATTTATGTCAGAGGGGCTTTGGGGAAGAGCAGCCGTGTTCTGGCCTCCAGACAGCCCAAATCCCTGAGCATGGGGACCCGTGATGCTGGCAAGGGCAGCTCGGGGCGTGTGCTGCAGCGTTACCATGCCCACCACTGGAACCTGAAGCAAAGAAACCAGAACACAAGTACACACAGAAAGTCAGTGCACCACCCAGCAAGAATGTCTGGATCCTGGCTGGGACTTCGGCACTATTCTTTGTCTTTCTTCAGGAAGCTAACCTTTCTGTAGGACCTACCCAGAAGTGACCGTGCCTTTTACAATATAATATAGATACAGCAACAGTAGGCTAAGAGCATCTTCCATTTGGAAACTTCTCTGAAGGTCAATGGATTCTGTTAAATGCACTAACATTTAAAAATCCGTAATGCTTTTCCCAAGATTAATTTCTCTGTCATATTTCTGAAGACTTGCACTTCTGTATCATTAGCTGTAGGTGTTTGGCAAATACAATCAGTCACAAATAGAGGAACACGGTGACATGCAAGAAACAACAAGCTTAAAGGTAGCCAGGTATGACAGACCACCATAGATAAAAACAGTGACGGGTACTCTGGTATGTATATGTAGCCAATTAAGATTCAGGACTCAAGACACTAACATCCGAGTGGGAGGATGCTGAAATAATCTTTTAAGCCAGAAACAACACTTCATAATCAGAGAGACTTCCTGAAGAAAAGGAATTCATTTCCTTTGGGAAGATTTGTTAATAGTAAGTCTAATAAAGTTGTATGTATCTACAGAGCCTAAGGTAACGCATTATGAACAGGTTAATGGTTTTGCTTTTTCCACTCTCAGAAACCAAGCTGGGATTTTTTTGTTGATTTGCTGTGTAATGGCCTTGTGTTTATTTCTTGGCTCTGGGAATTGCTTAGGAAACCATACCGATGAGTGAGGGATTCGGTAACATTCACTTCAGTTCCATGAAGGCTCATGACAAAGCATGACATGGAAGGGGGGGGAAATGCTTTTTTGCATCAAAAAATGGAATAGGAGACCACAACCAAAATTTGATGCAAATATTAGTTATAATGACACAAGGTGAATATCTAACTGCCTGGCAATTCTCTATCAAACCCCATGTTACTTAAGATATTTATGAATGATTTAGTATAAGCAGTGAAGTAGCCCAACCTGCAGGAGGACCTGCTTGCCCTGTTTCTAAGCATCCCTTAGGACTGGAAGGAATTTCACAAAGACTTAATGTGTGTCCACAAAAGAAAGGGTCACAGCTTTCAGTAAGTTTTTTACAGCAACTTCCTTGTTAGTTTAAAGCCTTCCAGTATTATTTTGCTTTTGTCATCACGCAGTCCCTTTACTGCCTTGTGTAAGCCTGAGGTTACAGCACACTTCAAACCCAAATCAATCTCCCCCCGAAAAGCAATCAACCGACCAAAAAAAAGGAGCCTGCAACATGTACTGGAGCCGAGGAACAGGACAAGGCAGCTGAGGCTGAGCGCTCAGTAACCACTGCCACATGGGTGCCAGCACCTCAGCCAGCTGCCAGGGCTCGCTTGTTGGCCTCTTGTCTTGTTTTACACATGGTTGTGTTGGAAACCTTACTGCTTGTTAATGACACAAACTACTTTTCACAAAATATCCAGATAAAACAACTCTTTCATATCACACAAAAAGAGACCAAAAGCCTGTTGTAGCAGCAAAACCACTGGCTTTCTGCCCACCCCCTGGCAGCCTTTGCTGAGAGGCCCCCCCCTCCGCGACCAGGTGGTGCAGGACTGCACCTTGGAAAAACTGTTCAGGTGCCCATCCCTGCCTTCCCCTTCCCCCAGTGAGGGTCCTGCTGACTTTCCCTGTTGTAACTGCAAACACATCCCACAGGGGGAAGTATCGCAGCCACGTACCAGATGTATCTGGCTGCGGGCAGCAACTGCTGCTGCATCCCCCCGTCCCCAGACACCCAGCTATGACATGACCACGACAACCAGCTGCCCTCCACACAAGGAGCAGTTACCCTCACTAGGTACACTGCTGGTGATGTGGCCGGAGTGAGACTGGGGTGTGGGATCCCCCCCAGCCTCATCACTAAGTTGTACATGCAAATCAGCCATACACAGAAAAAATCCACACCGTGTGTGCCAGGGGTATATGCTATGCTATAGCCGCGTTTCCAACAGTCTCCTCGGATGTGACCTTGCACGTCCCTTCTTAGCCGGGTGCACATTTTCAAATACATTTGTAAAGGACTGAAAATATCTGTTTAAATAGAAATGCTGGCTGGTTCAGAGAAATACAAGAGAAGCATCACAGCTGTCTTTCACTATGTGCACAGGAAACGTGAATGAGCATTTTACAGAAATTTCAAGCCTACTTGTATTTGTTATTAATACAAAGTAGACTTACTTTAATTTATTGGTTAACAAGACATACACTGCTAAGGTCAAAGCCTTCTTAAATGCTTTAAAATCTAGTATTGATCATTATCTTACCTCATACATCAAAACTGCCTTTTAACTCCATTCATAGATGGCCCAAAGGCACAAAAACAGAGAAAGGCACAACAGAGAAAAAGAACTTTCTAAAAGTAAAATCTTCTGTCAAACTGAAACAAGTTCCCTCCTCTCTGGTATCATTAACACTTTCTGATTTATGGGAATGTTACTCAGTTTGTCTTCCTAAAAGTTCATTGGATTGGAAAAATGAAAAGGTTGCTCACTTTATGCTTTCAATGGAAAATGTTTATGACAACTTGATTGTGGAGAAAAACGCAAACAGGCCAAAGTAAAAATGGACATTTACAACACTACTGATATGACTGATTTTTTTCCACTTTGCTTTCTGAAAGGACCAAATTAAACCAACCGATCCTACTCACTAACTCAAGTGGGGCCTCTCACAGCAGCACGAGTTTGAACTCACTGAACTGGAATTCCAAGACTCACTGCCTGAGCTCATTTGGAGAACATGCATGTCTGAGTAGGGCTCTGCTTCGCCAGGCAAGCGCACGCTTAGCTTTCACAGGATATATTCAGTGCGCATTTGTCTGGCAGAAGTTACTCAGCAATTTTGAGAAACCTGACCACATGTTATCACCAGCAGAGACTTTTCTCCACTGAACATGGAAATGCAACTTTTCCTGAGAAAATGTGGTTTTGTTGCTTTCAGACACAATTTGAGGATAGATTGCTCATACGCAGACAATATGACCAAATATTGATGTTCATATTATTTGGATAGCGATCCCATAACATATTGCATCTATCAAACAATTACCTTGTCACTAGCTCTTTAAAGTCTAGAAATGTGTATATACACAAGCAGCTCTGTTGATGCATGTCATTCCCCACAGCAATGACTTGCAGCTGGGAAACGAGCAACCTAATTTGTACCTTGTTGGGCAACAAGATGTTCTGACAATTCATTGTGCGGAGGAAATCCAAACTTCTGGAAGTGTTTTTTTGCTGATTCTCTGGGCCATCACACTTTAAAGCGGGGATTGCATCCCTTAACCTATAATGTCAAAATTATTCTGAATTCTGTTATTGACTTCAGCTGAAATGGGGAAGAACTTAAATTCATCGCAAAACTGCCTGTTTAGGTACGTCTCCAGCCCCAGCTGGATGAACCCTAGGTATGCGTAGGTAAAGTCCTGTCTTTATTCTGGCCCTGGTATTTCTAAACTGCATGGATTATTATACTATATTTGAAAAGGACTCAGGAAAAAGGCTTACAACTCTTAAAATAAACAAATTGGGTTTTCTAGCTTCTAAGGAAACAGAAAAAATCCACACTCTCTCTTTGCCCCCTCTCTCTTTTTCTGGCACACATTTTAAACCAACCATTTTGTATGTATTCTGGTTATTATTTTTTCCATGCATATCAGCATTCCTAGCAGAGTCTAGAATCAGAAACCTCACAAGATTTCTTTATAGGACAGAAGAAGATATCTTGAATATGAATTAAAAGAAAATTACCCATTGAAGAGCTGAAATCCCTAAATTTCTCATTTAAAGTCAGTCAAAACCATTACCCTAAACTGTTAATGTGTCCAAACAGAACCCCAAAGCTGTGTCATGGCAGGCAGCAAACACTCTCCAAGGTTTTATGCCCCCTGAGGACTGCAATCGAGCCACGGTGGCACAGGCACACCTCCACAGCACCAGACACAATTATGTCATTTCCATTCATAAACACCTCTGTTCCGACCCAAAGTGCTTAATCACCTGCTCATAGCTAAGCACGCCTGTAGAACTTGCAAAGCCAGTGCAACAACTGGAAAAACATTCTACTGTGAGATTCAGCCTGTGCACCTCTGTATTCTTCCCTTTACTTTCTCTAACCTAAAGGTCTAGACACCTTATTCTTCCTGACATAGAAGGGCTAATTTTTACTATGGTCATATAGAAAATCATCATCATCACCACAATAAAGTAACTGAATAGATGAGCAAGAGAAATCCATCAACTGCATGAAACTTACTCCTTCACTTCTACTCTCCTTTTTTAAGACAACTAGAACAGGGATCCTGCTCCTCAGTAACCCATGAAGCAGCCAAAGTTAACTTGTCATTCTAGTAGTAACAATAACAGCTAAAACATTAGGAACCACATAATGTGATTTGCTATCTCATGATGTGTTTGGATAGCAACTGTAAAGTTGCCACTTTTTACAGCTTTTCACAATTTCTAAAGAAAAAACCCCACAATTTCACCGTGTTCATGACCACACCAAGATCAGCGTTTTTCTAGTGACTTACCTAAATTTTGATACCAGAAAGAACGACACCCTCTTAAGTCTGCTATTTTATTTGTACAGAAGAGTGTAAAGTAATACAGGCATGGGGCTCTGTCAGTCTAACAGTAGGGGTTTCTAAAACTGGAGAGATTTCACTAGATAGAATTTAGATGTGCTTTCAAACCCAAGCAGTTTAAAAACTGTTCCAGAGTCATCACTGTCTCCAGTAGCTTTTGGATTGCACTGGGAGATGGACTGACATTATTACTGATCTTGGCTAAATGCTGTTGGTGCAGCACTCAAGGTCACTCGCAGCTTACCTCCGCATGTGCTGGGTGATGTACAGCAGCGCTCGGCTGCGCTGATAGGTTCATCGTTATGGAAGGCAGTGACCAATGTTGAGCAGCTGGCTGAAAGGCTGTTTGATCTTCCCACTGCTTTGCAGGCAATACCACACTGCTCAGAGATGGAGGAGGGGAAGAAAAAAAAAAACCACAAACCATTAGTGAAAAGATTTATCAGCAAATGTAGTAGAGCCATGTTTGACCTCCCTATCTTCTCTTTTCTTGTTCCCCAAAGGCAGCACATGTAAGGTATTTCCTGTCTTTCATGTTACTGACTGGAATGCATCATGAAGTCCAAATTTGCAACCTGCTGTCTGTTGTAGTCATTAGGCATGACTGACTTTGTCTCTTCATGAGAACTGCAGCCAACTGTTTATTGTTGTAATGTATATTTTTTTCAGTATTCCCCCCTCCCCTAAACAAATAAACAAACAAACAAAAAAACCAGCCAGGCTGAAAGCTGAAATTCACTCATCAGACAAGGCTGCTGAGTCTTACAGCATCTTATTTCCACATCAGCACATCACTCTCTGCTCCAGACCACCAAAATATTAGTTACAGATTAAATGGCCTCCACCTATTATTCAGGGGCCACATTCAAAGGCTACTGAACAACAATTAAAAGCATCTACTAGATTTCAAAATAGCTGATGAGCCCCAGCACTTCTGTGAGTGAGCATGAAGTTGGAGTTGGCTGGCTGCAACTTGGTTCTACATTCACCGATCTGTCATTAACACCCATGCATTGTGATCTTTTATATTATTTTTTTAAATCACATCCACTCAGCAGAGACATGCCACAAGTTATGAAATTGAGCTATTGTGCTCTCTTTGCCAGCTGCTGTATCTCGCAATATTGTTCACAACACTGGTACTTTAATCTCTGACCATTTTCAAAGTCAAGTGAAGACAATTTATAAGGACATTAAAACACACACAGAGCATAAAATACCAGTCTGGTTATGTTTTGATCCCCACAGGCAGTACACAAGTACTAGTTATGCCCTTGCTCCACTAATATTACATACATATTCAATGCATGTCTTCAAAATGAAACAAACACTTAGAATCCCTAATCACTTTGTAAGTTTTCTGTGGTAGAGGAAAAAAAAAAAAACAAACCAAAATGCGCACATACCAAACGGATGCCTAATTTAAAAACTAGGTGGGTGAGAGGGATCTCACCCTGAGAGAAAGCAACCTGTGGGGCTGCTCCACCATTCCAATAATAAAAGTCTATTCCACGAGCCGCAAAAATAGCAGAACTCTATTTCCTATCTATTTGTGCCCTTTGTCCCCTAAACCTCCTTCCAGCGCAGTAAGCCCGGCCATCTGCTCTGCCCTTGCAGCAGCCTGAGTGGAGCTGTTAGTCTGGAGCTGGAGACAAGGGCTGGGCCAGCAGCTCCTGTCAAACCCACAAGGTGACTGATGGTTCCTGATGGTGCTTCTGCCAGTGTGGGCACCAACAGGAATTTTTTCCTTCTATCCAACTCCCAGTGCTTACAGACCTCATTGGCAATTAAGGTGATTAAATCTCATCTCAAATCTGTTTGAAATTGCTGAGCCATTTCCAAGGTTATGAAGGGGAGACTGGCCAGCAGACTGGGAGGCGGACTGCAGAGGGCTGGCGTGCCAGGTTAGATGCAGCCCATTCCTCTCATCCAGCACAAATGTCCAAACCCTCACAATTTGAAGTAAAACAGCCTTTGACTATATTGCATTAAAAGCTTGGCAGCTACTTCATAAATTATAACGCATTTTTGGGGTTGTTTTGGTTTTTTTTTTATATATATATACTAATTTGACATCAGTCATTGCAAGCAAGTTGAAAAGACCAAAAGGTCAACTTGTCCATTCATCTGCAGACACAATCGTGTCATTTATCCAGGTCCCACCTTGTAACTCAGAGACAGACTTTGTTGTTTTTAATGGAATTTCAAGACAGAAAACTGACAGAATATCTGCCAGTTTTCTTGTTCAGTTAAAAACGTTGGTCTGAAGGGAGGAAAAACCATTGAATTCAGTTCTTCTACAACAGCGGCAGTTTCAGTCTTTCCCTTGTAGGAACAGTTGCAGGATCCCAGACATGACTCACCTCTTTGGAACAAAAGGATGGAATATTACACAAGTATTTTAGCCCAAGGATTTCCCCAAGAGATAGAAAGCTTTATAATGGAAACTGTCTGGTCATGCCACGCATCTCTCGGGCTCACTGTTTCCACCCTTTGCCTGACCATGCCCATTTACTTTGAAAAGCTGTGAGCCCTGGTGGAGTAGGAATGCTCTGGCAGTCGATACTGCTGTGTTCTCACTTGCAGATAACACTATGCAGTTCAGTCCCTCAGCTGTAGACTGGAGGCTGATAGCCTAAATTATTCTGTGGGAAATTACTTCCCTATAGCTTCAAGTAATTCATTGACTCTCATTACTTGTTTTACTTCTGGATTTTCTCATTTGCTTTAAACAGATAGTAAACAGATCACTTGGGGGAAGCTTTCATAGTGAGAATTACAAACATCTTTAAAGCAAGAAGATCCTTGCTAAGAGGCATTTTCCTCTAATTAAAAAAAGTCTGAAAACATCCAATAGAACAGTAAGATCTGCATGACTGACAACACCAAGGCCGTCTACCTTACTAGCAGAAAGTATTTAGCTACTTTATAGTTCATGGCAACTTGTGTTCCCACCAGGCACATGAGTTAGTTATAAAGCTTTGCATAAGGCTAATAAGACTCCAAAATCCCACACATGTCCAAAACGCCACACACCTCCAAAACTTCAGACTATATGGCAAACCATTGTCATCTTTCCATACTAGAAAGGGTATTTCTAGCATATCGATAACAGAAGATCCAGCTGTGGGAGGGTACGTTGAGACTGGGTGTTTGGCTCTACCATTGCCGCTAGTGCATCTATGCCACGTAGATGTGTTGGTACTGTCACTTGGGCATTTATGTAACCTCAGGTTTTACTTGTAAAGTACAACCAAACTGCATATCCTTTTCATTGTCTGTGAATTAAATCTCATTATGACAAATGACAACTTCAATTTCACATCCAAATGGGATTTGAAATGCCGCTCAAGATGTTTAACACTTTACATCGCCACATCTATTTAAAGCAAGCATCTATACACACTCCAGACCTGCACTGAAGGCTCACTTATATTAAGCAGCAGCAAGTCCTGTTCACCGAGGCAGAGAATACAGCTTTGCTTTTCAGGTGGATTGACCAAATCTTCGTATGTCAATTCTCAAGCACAGGCATCAGCCCCTCACCTCCCTCCCTTTTTTTTTTTTTTTTTTAATCAATTTAGATAAATAGACCGTGCCATTCATAACTCTGCTAATCACAGCCACATTACTCAATGTAGAGTTGGGATAGTTTTCAAACGGCCATTATAAAATATCTTAAAGAGAAAGGACAACCACTGTGTTTCAAAACTTTGCCTGCCTGTTTTGACCATCTGTGTAAATCAGGAAACAAATTTTATGATCTCTTGTAAGATACAACTCCAAATTTACAATTGTTACCTGACAGATATCGAAGGAGCAGAGATAGGAATACAACTTAACCCAGCAATACCCAGGCCTCAGGCAGACCTACTTTGCTAATTAATGAGTAAGCACGTGTCACTCCAGATAAACAAGATCTGATGGATGACTGCAAAAAAAAAAAAAATAAACAGCAGTAGTTTGATGACAGTGAATCAGGACTGCCCGTCAGAAAGGAGAGCAGGGGGTCAACAGAAAAGAAAAATCTGTGGACAATAACCCGTAAGGTTTTATGTATCCATTTATTTTATGTGTGCCTTACAGAGCCCACTGGCATAATTCTTCTGTTCATTTTATCAAAACTCAAGATAAATTTAAAAATAAAAGTAGAAGTGATTTACAGGAGTTTGGATGTCACTGAAAGGGCAGACTCAAGTAACGCCTATCTTCTATACACTGCATAATTTACATGAACTACTCAGTGCCTACAGACTAAAGCAAATTTGATAAAGGAAAAAGTAGTCCTTGTTTTTATCACTGAAAGAAATATGACTGGGCTGAGGGAAAAAAGTAAGACCAGCACATTAAAAATCACTGTTAGGGGAAAGACTACTGGTCTGATTGCAACTCACGTGTGATTCAGTCAACTGCCTGTAACCACGAGATTGGCACTGTTCAAATTCACAGCTTTTCATAAGGAAGAAGCTTGCTTCCTATTAATCTTTGCCACCATCTAAAGAATTAAGAGTGGCTGGTGATGAAGAACAAATTAATCATGTTTATTGTGACGACCATGACTGTTATAAAACAGATACTCTTACAGCACATGCTAACCTCCCACACATTTTTTCCTTCTTTATTCAAAACCTGTTGAACATTCAGTTCACGTGTCTAGAAAACTGCTGATTCCAGGAATAAATCCACTTCGGGTACATGCAAGAGAAGATGCTTGTAATACACTGTTTGCAGTTATGTATCTAGATGTACTGTTGTTCTCACATCTGAAGTCATGCAGTCATTTCTTAAAGAATGGCTTTGAACAGTGTTCAGAAACAACCAGCTATGCAGAAAAGCAGCTAACAGAAAAAAAGCAGAAAAGCAGAAGTATTTATCTTTGAGTCTAACATTTGATTCTTACTTAAATATTTACTCTTTACGCTGGAAGTGGCTGAGGACAGGGAGCAATTAGGAAATTTCTGAGTCAAGGTCACCTCAAGCACAGTCAATATGAAATTACTGTAAAAGCTAATATCCAAAGGCTTCAAATGGGTTAAGGAAAGACTGTGGAAGGAATGCCTGTGGACCGACAAAAATGGAAAGGCTTCAAACTAGGGAGTTTAAACTGACACAGAAACTCTTGTCCTGAAAACAGCTCCTTCCTTGACATTGTGAGGTATTAATGACCTTTGCCCAAGAAGAGCTCAGTAGAAGAATGGCTGTAGTCATCCCTTACCTTCCCTGGTCCTACAGAATGCAACATGCACATGAGCACGGGAGGGTTTGCTGCTGCACGCCCCACCCAGCCTACAATCTTCCACTCCAGGTTAGAGGATTGCATTCCTACTTCATCCCTGCTGCCCCACAGACACATCACAGCGACATCAATGTTCCTCAGGCAGAACCACCACATCCTAGCCAAGATAAAAGGCTACACTATCACCTGGCACCACTCAGTCTGGGCCACAAAGAACAGCTACAGCCTAAGTTTTCTATCTTCCCACTCTCAGATCATGTTACAATCTCCAAGGCTAAATAGCAAATAGCTGTGCTACCCACATGCCCTGCGTATTCTGACATTTAGGAATGGTGACAATTTAATGCTGATCGCTCCAGTGGGTCATTTTGAAAAGATCTTCCATAATTACATGTTGATAAAAATTATTTGCCTGCCCTGCACTTCAGTCATCACAAGCAGGTAAATGAATACAAAGTTTAGGAGGGAGAAAGCAAAGTCAGTACAGAAAAAGAGGTGTTGTACATGGGGCTGAGCTCACAAGACTAAACTGCGTCCAGCATTACTGGCATCACACTTTGTGGTCTCTGGCAGAAGAGTCTATTGTGCCAGGTAAGTGTCAGGGATCTGGATTGGTAAATATTCTTATCCTGCCTGTTGGTGAAATTGCTGAATCTCTTTTATAGCTAAAAGCATAGCCTGGCTTGATTTGTTTCCGCCCACCACTAATAAGATGCAGTCCTTTGCTCACAAGTTCCACTGTGAAGCAATGGGATAGCTGCAACCTTGATAAAAAACGGAAGGAAGGTAATGATGTCACCGTCATTTGCTCCTTTATATCTGTCAAAGGGCCAACTGCATTTTAAGCAACAGACTTCACCAGACACTAGTGAAAATAGGGCTTTCAGGCAAACTTCTTACCCAAAGAAAAGCCTTACTGAAGCAAGGACTCTCGACACCAAATGCTTTAGATGCACCTTGATGCTGAAGACACTAGAGAGGGCTTAACCTGACAGACTATCGGAAAACAATACAGTTCCAAAGCAAGACAACCAAAGAAAAATGAGTCTTTAAATGTTAAAACTGAATTATTCTCCCTTGCATGAAGAAAGAGAATCAGAGGCCTAAAGTAAATATTTGAGTCATCTGATCCACACGCTGTAGCTACAACTCATTAGGTATCTAATTAGAGCTTTGAGAGATGCCATGGAGTGACACAAGGCAGCCTTGGATGTATTTAGTTAATTTTGCAATTGAGGAGCCTGAAAAACCCTTGGGTTCTTTCCTACAGTCAACAGCTTCAACATAGAGCCTCTCCATTAATTACAACCACATCGTGTCCTTTTTTATATATGAGAAACACTGCAATCCTTATAAAAACTATAAAACAGCCATTGTCATTTAGGGATGCTATTAATCAAGACATTCTCGCGTGTTTTCCCTTCACAGCTCCCTTGCCCAGATCTCAGCCTAACAGTTTGTTGTTTTTTTACTAAAAGCAGTATGGCCATGTGCAACGATTGCAGAAGGCTCAGGATTTCAATTTCAGTGCAGGAAATTGTAGCTGTGATCCCTCTTGCGAAGGGGAGACCCTGAACTGTCAGGCAGCGTTACCAGAACTGCAATGTTCAATCTGACAAAAAGGATTGACAATTACTACTTCATTCTGGAAGTAACTTTCACATTGTTGCTTCTCTCCTTCCCCATCACTGGAAATTCAGTGCAACGAGCAGGAAAGAAGCTGAATTCTTTTTGCACTATCCCAAACAGGTCATGTCTGGAATCCAGATGTGACATAATGACAGCCTGGAATCCTCAGGCTCCAGACTAAGAAAAACTTCCTAACATTAAGGGTAAGCAGTTGCCTGGTGAAGCTGAAGGGTTGTCATTACTGGAGATATTTAAGGACAGTTTAGAAAAGCATCTATTAGGAATATTAGTGTAAATGTTCTGCTTTGGGGCAGAAGCATGGATGAAATGACATCCTAAGATCCTTTCTGGTTGCCTGACTCTATGACCCAGAAGCCTCCCCTCCTGAGTTACCCACCCTCTATTTTAATGGCCTTCTGTATCATTTTTAAACTCTTTCACAATTCTCACAGGAACTTTGCACAGATATACTTGCAATGAGGAAGACTGAAATTCAGTTACTTTGTAATAAAAAAGGAAAGAGGGAAAAGAAAAAAAGAAATGGGATTGTTATCTCATTGAGAAGTAAAAAACGAGGCAGAAGACGCACATGATAAAAGATACCAGAACCACAGTAGTATAAATTACGAGTTACAACAGCGATATAAATCCTGTTAGCAGGTTGGCAGAAACCTTACATTTTTCATTTCTCCATAAAGCTATTATACACGCCTACGGAACTAGAGAAGTAAGGCCAGTTCTGCCAATTTGAGTCATGGCCAATTTAGGTGAGTTGCAAAGTTGTCCTCTGTTTGGGTCCATGTTAGACACCTTCACTCTACACCAGCTGATTTAGTACCGCAATAGATCAGCTTTGAAGTATCACTGGGTGAAACATTTTTTAAGGTGTCTAGAAAACAGTTAAGTGTTAGAAGATAACTTTAGAGTGACTTATAGATCTTTTCTTCCCTCCCCTGACAAATAGGAACTGCTTAGTTGAGGTTCACTGCTTAAGGCTCCCAGTTTATGACAGAAGTCCTCTGAGCCTTGGCTTCAGCAGCCCATAACCAGGTCTCCAGTTGTCACAGAAACACAAGGAGGAGAGCTGAAAGGGACCCTGGTTAGTCCTTTCCCCTGCCCAAAAGATCCAGCACACAGGAAGAGGACGGCTGAGTAGGACAAGCCAGCAATAGCATGGTTCTTCCATGTGGTTTTATGGGGCAGTTAACTTTTATTACCTGGTAATTACTGAGTAAGACTTCAGACAAGCTGACTCTACAGCCCACATGGCAAGAAACTTGTGTGGGCAGTCAGCTCACAAAAACCATGCTGCAAGACTAATGTTTCAGAGGGGAAAGTCAGTCCATTAGGAAAGCCAAGTTCAAGAATATAGTTTAGCCATAATGTAATACTACCATTAAAAACTATAAATACCAACTCTCAAGTTAAAAAAAAACAAACCCAAACTCACAAAAAAGAAGTCCAAGAATAGGAAGAAGTTACCAGGTACAAGCTACGAAGACAAAAAATACAAAATATCTTAAGATTAAAAAAGGCTGGAGGGCAGGTAAGCGGGGATCCGACGACAAAAATACATCTGTGAACAGGAACGCAAAAAGCTTTAGAGTTGAGCTGAGAAGGCTGAGATCCATGCTGCAAAACAGACACATGCTTATAACACCACCACCAAAGTTGGTACTACATGGAGGAGCAAAGAGGAAGGAAGAGATGGCCTTAGAATAGGAAAAAAGAAGCACTGAACAAGCACGTTCAAAGCAGAAGCGGCATGTCTAAGAAGAACATTAACTCTGTCCCCACTGAAACCAGGACAGAGCATAACCCAGGGGTGTAAGAGCTGCTGTTTAAAGCATTGGGCATTATTCCCAAGGAAGTTGCTTGATACTTTTTTCTTCTCTTTTTTCTACTGTTCACTACTATGGTACTATTTCTTCATGTAGTTAATCATGTGAAATATGTGTGAGCAGAACATGTTAACACTTGTAAGATCAGTACTAGCATTCTTCTCTGTAGAGGCACAGAACATTTTTGAAACGAATGCTTTGGTGAACCTCTGACTGTTCTCTGTAAACTGGTGCCTGTTAAATAGTTTTGATCCTGTATACCTGTTTTAAACTTTATTTAAACCTCAAAGCTAAAAAGATATCAAACAATCCTAAACCATGTGATAAACAGATGCCAAAGTCATACAATTCCCAGTCTCTTCTGTTCATTCTTTACAATAAAACACAGAATCTATGGTTGATTTACTGTGCACTCAAATGCTGGGAGAATCCAGGAACATGTGGGATCAGTTTAGGTCAGGATCAAAACCCCATAATTTAGCTGAGAGCAGCTTCCAAACTAAGCTCATATTTTTTTCAGACTATATTTATAGAGCAGTTACTATGTGCCAGTACATAATTAAATGTCATAAGAACTAAAACAACCCTACTCTTTATCAGGAGGGTTTTTTTTCCCCCGTACCTATTCTAGTAAAAATCTGCACGAATTGGCAACACTGACAGTAATCAGCCCCCATCCGATCTCCAGAACTGATGGCTGCTAAGCTGTCTACAGACTTTTCTTGTTGCTGGTAAGAGATCAGAGTCTCCTGTTCTCAATTTTGAACATCTACCTCAGCCTGGCTATGACCACTGCTCCCCCTGACCAGCTTGAAGCGGGAAGTAGACTCGGCAAAATAGCAGAAGAGATGGGATGGAAATGAGTGTCTGGTTCCACCAAAAGTACATCAGCCTTGAGTAGGCCATTGAGAAGAGGGAGAGATAAACTACAAAAGCAGGAAAAAAAAAAAAAAAAAGCAAAAAGGAAAACCAGAAAACCCAAAAGCTAAACAAAGAAGCCTTGACCTATTCATGCTGTTGTCCAACCTACTGCTCAGAATGCAGGACGGGGAGTGAGAGGACTGACCCTGCTTTCCACCACTATGTTTGCAATATAAAGCTCTCTCTCATGGGCTGCTCCGTCTGTATGATACGGATAACGATGGAATTTTCAAACATCCTAGTTTCTATACTGTGTGCTCAGCCACATGGTACTGTTCGAAAGTCTGGTTATTTCTGATCCTGCTGCATTAAAGCAACAAACTGCCGAGAGTGTTGTGCGGGAGACACATTGGACATGCATCAGAGATCTTAGCTCAACATACTTATTAAAGGAACGGTGCTTTTTGATGAACGTTCAGAGGCAAAACCAGCCTTATCACACAGAAGTTGCTGTCCATAGGGAAAGGCATGGTGAGAGTAATGCTGACTGGAAAAGCAGCCAGCTGACTTGGTATCTCTCTTAAACAACACTGGGACATGCTGAGCTTAGGAAGCCATGGAAGAATGAGCAAAATTATGTCACACACTAAATCAAGACACACTTATGCTTTGCAGAGCCTACAGCTGTTGCAACATCCACAAACTTATTTGACACACAAAACGTGAGCTGCAAATGAGAAGACTTTTTTTTCTTTCTTTCTTTTCTTCTTTTTATTACTTGAATGTGTGCAGAAGATAAAGTCTGTGTATTAAATGGTTTCTTCGGAAGAAAATGACAAGAGACAGGAATAAATACCCCGGGCTTCACGCAGCCAGTGCACATACAGTGGCAGGAAACTTTGCCAGGTTGTTATATGCATTTATGAAATGATCTAATGTATGACTGGAAGGCACTGCAATATTCAGCAGAATGTACTGAAAGCCAGCCAAGATGGCAAAATATTTCAGGTGATTCTATGACAATAATTACCTTTATCAAACTTAAACTAGTGATGTCAAAATATTTTTAGCTTGTAGTCATGAAATGGGCAACAAACATAGAAGTCTGCTACTTCATCCTAACATATGTTTGGTCTCAAGAGGTTACGTATTCATCTGTTTCCAAATTGTATTAAAAATTTCTTTAAAAATACCTTTTTTTCCTGTCCATGCTTTTGAAGCACGTTAGCCTGCACACTGGTAACGGCTTTGCAGGACTTCTTATGTCTCTGGTATTTCTCACAACATAGCAACTTCAGTGTAGACCTGCAAAGTAAAACACAGTTTTAAGCATGTGTAAAAAACCTGAGCCTTCAATCAATGTGGATTTATTGAAAGGAGGGAAAAAAAGCTTTGACACACAGATAACATTTTGGGTGAAGAGTAGAAGTTCAGACTGCTGTGACACAGACAGCAAAGGGCCTCAATCTTTTTGCTTCCCTGAAACAAACAGAAATAAGGACTAGATTTTTTTAATTCCACTTTCAAGTCTGACTTCAGACCCAATAAAAAGTATTAAAATTTAAACTATTCTGTGAACACAGACAAACCTGAAGTCTGATAGCAATTAAATTGGGGAAAAAAAACCTTAACAGTTAAAGGAGCCATACAGCTCTTCTGATAGCCCACTACAGTCTTAGTGACATTCATGACATTGGCAGGTACTTCTGTGAATATGGCTTTTTGACCTTAGCAGTGAGAAAACTGATAAATCAAATAAGCTAAATCTGCCAGGGATCCTGTAGCATTTTTTCCTTCTTTTTATTAAAGTAGCCAAAAAAAAGCAAAACAAAAAAAAAACCCCACACAAAAATACCCCCATACTCTCAACCATTTCACTACTGAGCTATAACATGTTAAATCATAGATATGAGTCAACAATACCATGCTGCTGGGAAAAAATAGAAAACCATTCTGGGAAAAATAAACAGAAGTATCATCTGTAAAACACATGGCATAACACTTGCATTTGGCTCAGTGGTGGGAAACAGACAGCTCAGCTGTGGGCACCATCATCCCAGGAGGATATGGATAGAACACAAAAGACCTGGAGAACAGAAACAAGGATGATGAGGAGTCTGGGGAAGGCAGCTTATTAGAAAAGGCTGAAGGATTATGGCTGCTTGTTCCGGGTAACAGACAAGCAGTCCTCTTTGTGGTGGTCTTCAGACGTGTGAAGAGCGGTTAGGAAGAAGGGAATAGTTTCCTCCACACCCCCTGGCTCCTTGGACAGCACTATGCTCACTGAAAGAGTATAGACAGTGCCAGACACAAGACAGAGACCAGCACACCTGCTGTGACTTTTAGTATACCAGGAATTATAAGTTCCTGCAATACAATTTGGCTACTTTCTGAAATATTCATCGTCATCTTGCAAGCTGATGCATTCCTTGTACACATGCAAGGGTTTGCTCTGAAGTTGTCTTCCCCCATTGCCAAAGCAACAGAGTGCTCAGCATTTCCTTATGGTGTCCACTTGGCCCTTCGTTTCAAGCTGCTCCACTTTGATCTTCATTCTGTTTACTGTTATTAGCTCGTTAGTGGTTTGCCTGTCTTTTTCCCGAGCCTGCTCCTCTGGCTGTTGGAAAGCCTGCTGGGTTCCCTTTGCTGACTCAGAAACACGTTGCATTTCTCCACTAGGGACAGCTAAAGAAACAGGAGCGATCCGGTAGTTTCCACAGTCTGACCAGGTTTCACAAAAGACATGCTGCAAATTAAACCAACAATTCAGTTAAAATAATCTACGACTGACAGAGCTACCACTGATAGATCACCTGCTCTGGAAAAAACAGGGGAAATATGTTGAATATGATTGGAAAGTATCTAGAGCTTATTTAAATGCAAAGCAGCAAAACCCAAAAGTCAAGGCATCCAAGAACAGAGATATGCACGTTTTGTGTCTGTCTGATAGCTACTGCAGCAGAGGCTAAATGAGAAAGAGATGAATAGCATTTTTGCTGAGCACTAAGTTAATCATCCTGCATAGCACATTCAGGGCCTCAGATCTATGGATAGCATAATGAATCCCTTTAGATGCAGTAAGTTTGTTCCTCTCAGACGATAAGGACTTAACCAAAAAAATTAAAGTGTCAGGTAATCCTTGAAAAATTACAACACAAAGTGCTATTTGTATTTGGTGCCCCCAATCCAGTGAGAGCATCACGTCCTGGAAGACATTTCTACAGCTCCCTGATATCTCAGTTATCTTTCCAACACCACAAGCCATTTACAGATAAAGGCAGAAAGGTAAAATTACAGAAGAGCTACTACCATAAACAGGAACAACGCAAATGTTTGAGTTAAGTGAAAAGCAGCTATTCACGGAGCCCCTGACACTCCTACCGCAGTTGCCAGAGCTGGAGGCTGGCAGAGAGGACGCGGAGGGGCAGCCTGACCCAGCCTGGCTCACCTGGGCCGTTTGTACTGCCAGGACACAGGAGCTACACGTCAACTAATACCTTTGCTTCACACTCCTTGGCCTTTTAAAGGTCAATAACAATGTGAAAACCACCCATCTTTCTACCTGTTGTAAGCTAAAGGAATTGCTGCCACTTGACCAAGCTTTTCTCTATTTTGTGCGGTCCCCCACCCCCCCGCCCCCCCAGTGTAACTTAATAGTTTCTCATTATGAATTCCTTAAGAGACTTTATCTGGCTTCTCCTCATGCCCAGACACAATAGGCAAGTGTTTTAGGAATTATTCTCCAAGCAGCTATTGCTAGCAACTGAAAGGATTGTTTAAAGTAACAATTTCACATTTAAACATTACTCCAGAAAACTAATATGTTTCCAAGCACCACTATTCACTTGAGGCAGCACCATTCCCATTTGTGAAATACTGGAGAAACCGAAAAGGCAGTGGGTAAGGAGAGAAAAAGAAAAAAATACTTTTCAGAATTACTGAAAAACTACTGTGGATAAATCAAAAAAGGGAAGAGTTTTTCAAACAATTTTTCTACGTGCAAGTATCTCAGTTTCCCAGCAACTCTGTTAGTGACATAACGTTAACTTTGTGGGAAAGTCACTCTGCACTGCATTCTCTGGACAAGAAGCTAAGAGCTTTCTTGCAGTCTATTCATAACCCTGAATTTGCATTTGATAAATTGCTTCATTGTTATAGCAATTCTCCGTTAACATGATGATTAATTATTCTTGTGTAGCACCAAAAAGTATATATTTGTTTTAAAATGCTAATCTTCAGCAGCTTCTATATCATTAGACCATAAGTTCAGTCAAAGTTTCAAAAAACTTACAGAAAGTTGTTTAGGTATTTTCCTCAAATAAAACCATTTTACATAGGCTAAGTTTCTTCTACATTTTTCAGAAGACTGGCACCAAGTTTTATAGCATTATTTTAATAGCTTTAAAAAAAAAAAAAAAGTATAAAATTATCTAGACCACTATTTAAAGCTAAGAGTTATAACACTGTTCTATCCATAACAGATAAAAAATTTTGCCCATGTGTTTTCAATTTACATACCGAGTATTTGTCAATTCCTGAACTACATTCACAATTTCTTGAAAGAAAAGCAGTCTTCAAGTTTCTTCTAATTTATGCAGTCATAATTTATTAATTTTATTTATTTTAGATAATGGAGTTATTCATACCAGAGTGAGCGGGACCACACTCTGAGCTAGGTGGATCTTAAAAATATTTATTCCATATCAAGATGAGTGCTTCTTTGAAACTTTTGAATATAGATTAATCCAGGCAAGTCCTCTGTTGCAGCTTCATCAGCCTTTTTTAGGATAGCGGTGAAAGCCTGCTCCAGGACGTTGTGAGCTACCCCAGCAAGTGAGGTGAGCAATCAAGGGGAGATCTGGTTTCTGCCACCACCCAACAAAGGTTTTCTCATCACACTTCGGGTGAGGAGCACAACCCAGCCCAGTCCTGGGGTATTTAATAAAGTACCACCTCCTGCTGCCATATACAGCAACAAGCATTCATGTGCAGCTTGAGAAACACGCAGCTCACACATGCTTCTGCTCCTCTGCGTTCTTTGCTACTTAAAATTCAGCTTTTCCCTAAGCAGTCTGTAAAATTTTTCTCCACTTAACCTTAAATTGCCTTTCTCCCTTGCTCATGACTTGAACTGCAGTGGAAAAAATAAGCTTGGCTTGTCTCGGAGCGTCAAGAAATAAAACCAACTTTGAAACAACTGCAAAACAGCAGAAGTATGTTTCAGTGGGACTCCTAATGTGCTGTGAATTATACTCATGCTTAATTAAATTACCTTGCTGAATCAGGTCCTAAATTAAAGTGAGAGATACTCTGCAATATTTATTTAGCTTGGATAATTAAAGAAAGTAACAAAATGAGGTTTTAGAACTAATGTAAATGAAAGTGTTAGTAATTACATATTTCTTTATTCAGGTACCTGGCACAGCTATATGGTATACAGCAAATGTAGGAATAGGTGAACAAATCTGTTATCCTCTGTTACAGAAACCAAATGGGGAAATTCTTAAGAACCAATCCTACCTCATCCTGATCCATTTGGATATACTTTCTTTCAAGCCATTAACTGGCCTTTTGTGTCTCCTTTGTACTCCCTGGTTCTGGGTTCCATTTGAAGCCAACAAGTGGGAGCATGAGCTATTTACTTATTTACTTTAAGCTTAGAAAAACGGGAGAGACTTTGAAAAGGCTGGTTTCTTCTTAAGAAGAGGATGAAATTTCATACTGGCTCTTACTGAAACCACTTCACATATCCCAGGCCTTTCCTCTCACTACCCTCATATCTGCTAAACCTCCATAATTTGCACATTTATGCATCAAATCCAGTATAATAAATCAGACTCCCCAAAGACCTAGAACCCATTTCTACTCCATCATGAGGGCAACTCCACCCAGGGCTGTGAAATGGCATTAGGGCAGTAGAGAACATGCTTTGCAGTATTGACTTGAAATAAATTGGACTTGAAAATAAAGACCCCTGAACAGAGTTTCTTTTTGCAGTGCTAATAAAATCTGCGTTCTTGGCAGCAGCGACCAAAAGCTGGCTGATGCACTGAAAACAGAAACCCTTCCCCTGGCTGGTGTCGCCCCTTTCCTTCGCAGGGCTGCCAAAAACCACAGGTCACTGCTGGAGGGGAACACCCATCACGGCCAGGCAGCCCCACTCCTCCCTCCAGTCCTGCATGGCTGGAGCTGCCCTCGCCACCTGGTCCTCCTCACCCTCCTCAGTCAGCACACCTCCCCCTGAGACGGGTGCCGCAGGCAGGCAGGGCTCCCACCTGCGGCTTCAAGCTCTCTGGGTTGTAAGCCCAGCACCCAACCACTGTACATTTAGCTACAAGTGAGTTTTTGAGAGCACAGAGCACTTCAGGTTCCTATCCTACGCCCAGCCCTACTCGGTTGGGAGTAGCAAGCCAAGGGTCCAGTCTCACTTGACCGTGCAGCTACTTCTGCTTGCAGAAAGCTCTGGTTCTGCACTGGCAGCTGGGGAAAACACCATTTCTGTCTCCACCTGAATGAACCTCTGGCTGCAAAACATTAACCAGAAAGACTCCCCCTGCTGCCATTTTATTTGCCTTTTACTCTCAATAGCACAATGAAGCATACTTGCTTTCTGCCTCTCAGTTTAAGGTCCCACCAGAATGATTATTAGCTCAAGCACACCAATTCATCTGCCTAGCCTATGCCCTCAGCTGATGGAAAAAAAAAAAATGTATTTGAATAAAAATCAGTGAATGGGGGATGGGGGTAGAGAAATACCAGCAAAGTTTTGAAGTTTTCAAGGTTTTTGTTTTGATGTATAGTTTCAGTCTCCAATAAACCTCTACATTTAGGTCAAACTGAAAATGTGATAAGCTAAGCTCTGTGCTTGGCTGGAATAACCATAGTTGATGGACCACACTCATTTTTACTGAAGGAGACTTTGATTCATTCAGTTCAGTAGCTTTCCTATACCAGGTTCATTTTAATGTTTCTTTGTTGCCACCTGTATTTATCATCCACTATATATATGTATTCCTGCAATCCATCTTTTTACAATGGCACCTTGTACATTATTTCTAGTGAGATACCAGTGAGGATCCCCATAAAGACTGGCTTTATAAAGCAGCCTCCGGTCTCCCACAGGACACAACGATAGAGGAATGATAAACCATTCAAAACAAATGTTGAAACTCTGCAGCAATAAGTCCTGAAAGGGAAAAGTACCTGATGATTTGAAGGGCTTCGCTAACTTTCCTGCAACATGGCATCAGACAACCTGCTGGGACCTCATCAGTCCCCCAGATGAATTATTACTCACAGTACTGTAGTGTTACGGTCTTCCTAAAAGCAAAGGCAATGTCAGTAAATAAACTATAGAAGCCAAGAAATACAGGACTCTTTCAAATTACTATCCCTTCAGGATCAAGGAGAAACACTGCCACAGAGGGGTTGTTGTCTATAGTACCTTGCCTTTACAAAAATTTTACTGGAAAAAGTACAGATGTTGAAGAGAAAGTTAAAAGCAAAAATAGGGACTCAAGGACCATTTTCTCTGGATTCTTTTTTATGGTATTCTGCTGTTAAGTCTCTCATCAGTATCTGGAAACTTTCTAAAATTATTAGAGAGATCTAACACCTTCTGCTCAGCTTTAACTCTCTTCAGCCTGCAAACAGCTCTTAAGAGCCGTACCTGCCTTCTTTCTTCCTATCCCAAGGAAAATTTCCTGAATACTTGGTGATTCAATCACACTGAGATCCTCGCATCTTGGACATGGACTCTCAGGATTATTTTGCTCACCTGATACACTAATATCTCTTCCCATCTGTAGACAAAGATGCTCCCCTTTCTTCCCCAAGCAAGGAACACTCGTTACCTTCCACATTTAAATCACAGGTTCCTAAAAGGCAATTCTTGCCGTGAGCACAAACAGTGTGCGGCAAACAGTATTCTCAACTTCCATAAAGACTCTTCACCCTTGCTATAAGCAAATGCTTCTGCTTTAGAAGCATTCTAAAGGTAACACCAAGAAATAAATTCACAGCAGTCTCTCTGCCCTAAGCAGGCCCGCTGGCCCTGAAGACTACTTACATGGTGGCC
This sequence comes from Microhierax caerulescens, assembly GCA_035590215.1. Lineage (NCBI taxonomy): Eukaryota > Metazoa > Chordata > Aves > Falconiformes > Falconidae > Microhierax > Microhierax caerulescens. The sequence continues at coordinate 19,896,188 of JAVJGJ010000001.1, read as the reverse complement.
TCCTGAGCCCCGGTGAGGTGCGTGTGGCTCACTGCTGACTGGAGAGCAATGCCTTTCAGTCCCACATGTCCTAAGTCCTTTCCTAGATTAGCCCTCGGTCTCCCTGACTGGCAGGTGAATCCACTCAGGAGTAAATGTCCCCAGCTGGCAGTCTGTTTTCAACAGTATAAACCCCTATCTTCAGGTGACATAGCCAATCATCCTTCTAAATGACAAATACCCTTTCTTTTCCTTGAAGAACACACAACTCTGTTACACACAGAAAAAGTGCAAGATCTGTTACAGCAACAGATTTAAGCCCCAGCCTTCCGAACCTTCCTTTTTAGGACTTTTCCATATTAACTGATACTGCACCTTTAAGAAAAACCAAAATTACTTCCTGTCAAAAGTATGATTTTGTTGCAAATAACAGAGAAGACTTCTGTAAACAAAACATTGCAAAGGAACACCTGTAGGTCTGAACAGCTGCTACTTTTTTTGCCGAGTACTTTATCAGCGTGTCTGTTCAGATCCCTCACAATTGCACTAGCTATTGCCATTCGCATTTCAGACAACTGCACGCTGAGAAATGAGTGCAGGAAATGGACTTAACTGGAACCACTAAACATTTATCTTCATACTAGTCTGGTAGGTCATCATGTTTATTTGAAGCAGCATAACAGTTCACAGTTGGAAAAAAAAACAACTGCATATAAAATTTTCTTTTTTCTGCCTCAAGAAACACGTTTGGTCTTACAGAGGTAGCCTTTTCATTAATATTTGAGAGACATTTTCAGTTATTTTTGAACACACAAATATACAGAACAATATTATTATATTTTTTATTTTAACCCTGTCATGATGACAGGCATGGGAAAATAAATAAAGAACTAATGAGGACTACTAAGGCACTGTACGTATCAGTGACTTGGAGCAAGTTGGTCATGGCTTATTTAAATCAGGGGCCTCTGATAATCACTGTGCTGCACAATCCAGTGCTTTTGATTTCTCATCAGCAAATAAAAAGGTTAAACAGTCAAACCCATACAATTATGACAAAGCAAAGTGCTCTCCTTCCACCCCTCATTTCATCAACACCAGTTCTCTAACAGTAGTGCCAATATTCTGTTGCAAATGTCTCAGTATTTGATTGCAAGGTGGAGACAGTATTCACTGAACAGTAAAGATTTTACCTAACTTTTTTGGTTCAGGACTGTTCCACGTAGTAGTTTCTTCAGTACTACAATGTGTGCCATGTACTGGACAATTAATTAATTCACATCAATTACCTACTTTCCTTGGAAAATTACTATGCTGGCGAATAAGCCTTACTGTTAGGAGGCTGTATGAACTTATAAATGGTATTACTTTAAAATATCTGTTCGGACACTTTCATGTTTGCTATCCACTTTAGGTATGTGAATTATACCTTAAATCACATAGAAGTAGCTGGTATGATCAATACACACACACTTTTGTCCCAGATCTACTGGAGAAAACAGGTTCTGGTCTAACAAAATATGCTGCCTGATGTCAGAGTCAGAGAATTGTATCCAGGAATCTTTATCTGAACCCAAGAATACTCAACTTGACTACTCACTATGAGACACTGTGACTTATATAAATTAACTGTGTTCACAAATCTGTCAAAACCTTAATAAACTCCATTTATATGTATTATAAAATCCTTCCAGTCTTGTGGAAAAAAATTATTTTTCGTGCAAAAAAACTGTCTGTAAAAGACAATTTTTTTGTGCATCATACTTGCCAGCTACATCAAAGCCCACCAATGATGCTACTCTAACCACCAAAGTTATGCTGTGGAAGCTCAATCTCCTAACAAAATCCAAATCAGAAAAATAAATTCCTTCATTTAAAGAAAACAAACAAAAAAAAAATCGTAGATTTTGCTTTGAAATCCATTTCCCTCATCTTCCATGTTCATTTCTCTAAACATGCTCCAGTGTGAATGCAGCTTTCCTGCAAGTCAATGAGAAAAATGGCACAGTCATCCAGAAAAACATTCCCCAAAGGCTCCCTTTTTGTGTGCAAGAGCATTAATGATGCGTTAACTCTCCTGCAAGCATGTAAACATAACACACCCTAATGTCACACTTGCTGATGTTTTTTTGTTTGGCCTTTGTTTTGTTTTTATAGCCACATAACTCTGAAGATCACCAATTGCATGCATAAAAAAAGAAAAGTAATCTATTTCTCCAGTGTTATAGTACATGCAGTATAGTGGAAAGCTAACTCACTCACATCTTCCCCTATTTTCCTTGGAAAATTATTATGCTGGCTAATAAACCTTACAGTTACAAGGCTTTTATGAACTTACAAACCCTGCAGCATTTTAAAGTGCACGTGCGGTTTGCTCAGCTGTTTGAACACTTCTCACCTTAGTCACCCTCTCTCCCTGTGAACTCACACCCCAGAATAGCTTTGCATCAATGAAAAATAATTGTGTGATTGAAAGTGCATGAGATTCATGAACATTTATTCCTTCCATGACTAATTAAAGGGGTTCGGGATTTTTTTTTCCTTTTCTACTAAATGGAGCTATTTGCCAGATGGAGACAGCTGAAGAGTTTGGTGTTTAACATGCCCTTTTATCTGATTTAACTAATTTATTTATTTATCGGATTTATTATCTGATCTTCAGATGAACCACTTAAACCCCCTAGGAATTTACTTTTACCAATTGTAAAACAGAAGTAAAAATCACCACCCACCTTAAGGTGTCTTCAAACATTCCAGTGAAAATGCCATCTAAAGGCACACCAACAACAGTCACTGAATCTGTTGTACATACAATCAAGTTCTTTCTTCCAACTTCCCACAGGAGTTTGTGCCATTAGGGAAGTAGAGAATGCAGAGCACATGTCTTGACACAAACATGGAGGTGCTATGAGGATGGCCTTGGTGCTACACTGCCCAGAGGAGCTTGGCATAACTGTCACTTTTCTCCAAGAAACCCATTTTGGAATACCAATTTTTATAAAATATGTTAATAGTTGAGTAAGAAGCAAAGGATTTTTTCCTATCAGCTATGAAGAATACACTAAGTGCTAAAGGGTAAATAAAAGAAATCAGTGAAGCAAACAGGGCGCTTTGTTTCCCTCTCAACACCAGACTGCTTTTGCACAACACAAAATATTCTGAGAAGAGCATCTCTGAGGAACATTCAACCATCTAACTGCTAAATGGTTTCTAAACTAACATCCACAAAGCATTTTGCTCATATGTGACTGACTCAACAGGCTGACAACCCTACCTTATTTCTACCTGCTAAGAAGACTTAAAAGATAAATGAACTGCATCAAATCTTTCCTAAATACTGCACCAATTTCAGCAGGGACTTTGCAGAACAGTAAAAAAATGAAGAAGCCTGAATAAATATTTCTAAATAAAAAGGAAAATGATCCATATAGCAGCTTGGCATCATTTATCTTTCCCCATCTGAAAATACCTGAGAAAACTGAGAGAGATCATGAGTGCCTGAAGAACAAGTGAGAGCTGTAAGGCATCATCCTGTGATCTTTCAGAACAGAATTTCCCTCCTGAGCTGATGATGTGATCCCCTTGGACACACAGTCAATAGATGTCCTGGGAAATACGTTTTTATTTCATGAATCATTTCCTTAACCAGCGTGAATGCAATACCTGGCACTATGCATTTCTGAAATGCAGGACTGGTTTTAGTACTACAAATAGCTGAAAAAAGTGCATCTAAAATGATGCAAAGCAGAAACAACATGAAATTCATTCTCAATGATACATGGGTATTTCTGAATACTAGAAAGCAAGCCAATTACCAGCACATTTGGAGATTTAAACTGAAAAACATCTGGAATGCCAACTGAACAAGTCCAGCTGCATCACTTATCTAGTATTTAACTCAGAGAAATACACTCTGCTATGTCTTTTCCCTGGCATTTACTCCAGGCAAAAGTTTTTTTCTTATTATTTTTCAAATCAGGATTAAAAAAAACCCAAACAACAAAACCACACACAAAAAACCCCCAAATCTAAACAGTACCACACACCCCCAACAGATATTCACCATCATTATTACTTCTCTGTACAATCAAAGTAATAATGAGAAATGCCACTAAAATAAGCTGGCTCTCAAAACAGAAGGGGCTCTCACCATCAGGTAACATTATACACCAGTTTGGGAAGACCCTGCAGACTGATGTTAGGAGTATATCTCTGTAACGTATCCAAGCTTTTCATCTTTGAGAGAAGGCTATAATATGGACATTTATGTCATGGTATCTCAGGAACTACAGAAGCAGCATGATGTCAAGACAGAACGTGAGCAGTCAGCACAAGGGGCAGTACCAAGCTGATGAGCAAAGGGGAGGAAAGCAGCTCTGTACTGTGAATGTTCTGTACCGTGGCTAAAGCTGGCAGAAAACAAAAATCAAACTGCTTTCCTTGATTTTAATAAATATGATACTGATAATACCTTGGATTTTTTTTTTTCCTGGAAGGAAGGAGTTAAAGGAGGTGGTTAAAAAAATAGAGGAAAGGAGTAAAATCTGCCCTTTTTGAATGGGAAAACGTGCTTTCATGGTGGCCCATGACCTCAAAAAAGAAGAGAAAAATAGCATTTTACCAATAAAATTATTTTTTCTTCACTATCCCACACTTTGACAAAACATTTTGAGCAATTCTAAGTCATTGCAAACCACAGTGACAGGAAGGAATCGAAGTTCAGTTCACGCTTTGCGCATCTATATTCCAGTGCACACAAAAGTCATACAGCACCCCTCAATATATTTTCTGAACACTTGGCAACAATGCATTAAATCTAACCATGGGTGCATGTTGGCTCTTTCTTCCTGTACTCAGAGGTGGAAGACTTATGAAGTGGTGTCTTTCATCTTTTGAAGTTTGTAGGAGAATTTTTTTTCTTAAGTACACACATTACAAGGTTCGGAGAGAGTAAAGTCAACAAACTGTGCCCAGCAGCTGGAACCTAGAGCAGAGAAACTAGTTCCTGTTGGGCTTGAGTCTACAGCTTCAGATTAGTCACCAGGAAAGCTCAGTCCTCAGACAGAGGCGCTTTGTTCTCATCACAGAAAACCCCATCACACCCCGAGAACTAACACTCTCAGTGGCCTCATCACAGAGTTTTCACAGTTTTTTTATGGCTTTTCTTTAAGGCTGGGAAATTTACAATGACCTCAAGTGCTACATGCCAGCATTACTCTCCATGTTGAACTGTGCTGTCTCTCAGTGCTCAGGTGGGGGCCAGGCTGCCGTGATTTACAGAAACATATGACAGAGCTTTACTTACAATGCACATTAGACAAGAGTTTGTGTTGACAGTGATCCCTAGAAAATGGATTTAACTCCCCACACTATGCATTGCCCTGAACATTTACTGATCTATGTCTAAAAATCAGTTTCTTCCAGTGATAAAAACATACCAAAAGTTAACAAAACTTCAAAACTAAGTTGACTCCAGTGAGTAGAAAGAAACAGACAGCAGATTGCTTGCTGTGTCACAAGACCCTGTTTGCAGATGTTAATCTGAGAAAAAAAAAAAAGTTTTCTCCCGTGCAGGCAACGCCACCACTGGGCTATATGGTCAGGTTTTCACCAGGCTGCTCAAAGTCAGTTAAGAAAGCAACTGTTATAACAGGAAAGCAAGACAGTGGCAACACCTCTGGTGCAGCCTGTTACTTACCCCAAAAGAGACAGAAACTGCAGTCAAGCTTCCACGGCCAAGAGAAACAGCTTTCAGGGCATCACCTCAGTCTTCTAGCATATCCTCAGGATGTCTTGCTGCTCTTGTGCCTCTTTATCAATATTTCTTTGGCCTACTGAAGAGCAAGTCAGCACCAAATAGAAGGCTCTCCCTCAAGGAAGGAAGAGTCTTTCTTTGTAACCCACAGAATTCATACCTTTGAGAGAAGGGACACCAGAATCAAAGCTCACATTCCTACTCAAGCAGATCAACATCAGGTGGTTGCTGCCCCCAGCTCTACAGTCGGACTCTCCCCTTTTTGGTTTAAGCTGCTGCATTTTGCATTAACTGGTTTTCCATTAGTGCAAGGGCTTATATACCTCAGTTTAACAACAGTACAGTGGGTGAAAATCATCCCTTCCACTGGAATTAAATAAAAAAAAAAGAAATTCAAGTTAATTAAGGACAAAGAATAGAAAAATTAAATCAGACTATTTGGAAATATCCACCATGAGGAACAGTTTAACTTCCTGCTCTCCAATGTGAGTAAAACTGGAGGCTCTGACTTGAAAAAGTATACATACATATTTTTTTATGCTACACAAACAGGACTGAATTTGCTTTTTCTGATGCTTAAAGAAACACACAGATGAGAACATTCTCTTCTCCACACTGAAAGACATCCTTGTACCAACCTGACTGTCCTCAATCCTACAGACCTCTACTCCATGACTAGGACTCTGTCCTAATCAAGCAGTTAACTTGAGCAAGCTTGCTACCTCGGAAGGAAAGGCTGTCTGGACAGACCGGTCTCTTACACACAAAATGTCTCTTCTCCAGCTTCTTGCCTCATTGGAATTCCAACCTGAGTACCAGATGAAGGCTGAGCTTTCAGAGCCAGAGGGAAGCAATTGAAAGATGTATCCAGCACATGAATACTTCCAGGTGAAAAAAGGAAGGCTCTGTAGCAACGCCTCACCTCTTTAAAGAAAGAAGATGTAGACCTTGCCGAATAATAAAACTTTAATGGCAGTTATCTTATGTGCTGCCAGACTGCTCCCCACACTGATCATCTGCTGGACTGAAATTCAAGACATTTAGATGCACAACACTGACCTGCAACGCACAGGCCAAAGTCATACCTGGGAACGACAGCTTGCTATTAGGTTTTTATAAGGGATATCTAGCAGCGCGACGCAGAACATGCACACTTTCCAGGGAGGCAGAGAAGTTTTGGAAACCAGAAGTCCTTTCTCACACTAGATGGGATCAACTTACACCATTACAGACCACATAGTCAGCAAAATTTGCATGTGCCCGATGAGACAGCTAAAGGCAGATTTCAACAGCTGCTGCAGACCATCCTCTTTGTAACAGTAGGACACAAACACAAAAGCAGGGTTGGTCTGTCCCCAGAACAGCATTGCTGCAAGATGGGAGGATGCCAGTGAACGTGCTGCTCCTTCGGAGTCCAATCCGAAGGGCCTGCCAGGGACAGTGTGTGTGAAGCAATGCCTGCAGCAAAGGGGTTTCAAACCAGAGTACCTTGGCTGGGCTGCAATGGGGTAATTTGGTACTTTCCCACATGGTCAGCCAGCTCTCCTGGACAGTGGAAGAGAGATGTAGCAGAAACATCTTTCTTTTAAAGGATCACTCCTGGCTCTGGAGAGATCTGTAATTTTTGGCAGTCTTCTGATGGGCTGCACAAAGGGAAAAGGAACCTCTTTGCTCCCTCTCCCACACTAGCCAAGCAAGGCCCAGCCATAACATTGCTCTTAATAAAGAAGCACAGATGTGCCCTGTAGGCACTTAAAGAATAAAAGAGAATGAAAAAAAAAAAAAAAAAGAAACAAAATGTTCCTGTGTGTTTCATAAATCGGTATATAATCATAATGCAACCTACTATCCTAGCTAGAAAATGAAATATCTTTAAAAGTATTGAATCCTTTGTGAATTTTCTCAGTGGATCGGCATGAAGCTATTTAGCCCAGATGTTTCTATAACTCTGATGCATTAGGAGATGCACAGCATTGTGGCCAAGTGTTAACACACTGAACTATAATGTAAAACATGTAAAGATACTGTCTTCCAAAGTTATTAGAAGTTTTCACTCTAACCACTCTGCTTCCTTATGCAGCTTTATTTTCTTTACAATACACACTTATATTTTAGCACATATGGAAAAAGAACAAATAACCTGCCCTCTCCCCCACCAAAGCCTAATTCTGGGTGTTGTCTGAAAGAACACACAGCGACCAACTAAAGATTGAGTCTTTCAGAAATGGAAATCTCATCTCTGAGCAGCAGTGAACAGTAAATCTCATACTACAGGCAAATACAAGGCCAACAAGGCACACCTGGGTACCACATGAGCAGGTGAAGAAGTGATGGTGAGATTTTTGATGACAATTTGGTGTCCAAAAGACAGTGTGTCTTACTTCGTGGTTCTTGTTTTCATCTGTAACAGATTTAGGGATTTGTAAAGGCAGTTTTAAAAATATCTAAGCAGGTGCAATGTCTGTGTTGGAATGGCCTAATCAAGGGAAGAAGCAATAATGGGAATATGAAGTAGCACAAAAAAGCTAACAGCATGTGCTTAGAAGGATATAAGATAAAGACTGCAAAGAAATGAACTTGCACTCTCTCTATAAGAATGCAATAGAATACCTTGCACTGAGAGTCCATAATGAAAAATCTGTCATTATAATTAATTATTCAGAAGAGTTGGAAATATTTCAGAGTTCATTCCTGCATGATCTACCTGCCAGGATGTGAGTTGACAGTTTTGTGATTCTTCAAGACCTTGTTAGCTTAAGAGGACATAACACAATCCTAAATTAATGAAAACTAACTCCTACTACAGCTTTGAATTTGCAGTCACAAGTCCATTTTCATGTGGGTACTTGCTAAAGCACACCTCACACTTAGACAGGAAACCAGCACTGAGAAGTGGAATAATTTCCGTTGTGGTTGAAGTGGGTTTTGATCCATTTCTCTTCTTGAAACAAATAACGCTGATACTTCAGTTATGTCTGGAGCTTCTTGTGCCTTTTTAAGGCAAACAAACGTAACTCAAGTTAAGGCTGTATATAGCATACTGGTGCAATCCACCATGGAATATCACACTGACCGCTAATATGCCAATTATCCTTTATAGTAAAGTAGGCCATGGAGGGATTGTTTCACTTCTACAGGATAAACATTTGGCAACCAAATTTCCTGCATGCCACTTGCCAACTATTCTGCCTTCCCCCCCAACTTGTCATTAGACTGTATTTCCCAACACAACCACTTCAATTCACATTCCTGGCTGTTACTTTATTTTAAAATATTATGGGACTTTCAATTAGTCAGATGAGAAATCTGTATTTCAAAAAATGATTCTGTAAACCCATAGCAGGTGGCAGAATTTGTCCTCCTATGCTACACAGCTTAATCCCAAACCTTGCATTATTCACAGATAATTTAAACCATTCTGTTCTTTTCAAGTTGGATACAGTCCTTGATAGCTGTTGGACGAAAGCTGATGACATCTGTAACTGTTAGATAGCTCTCTTCTCTTTAACAACCAGAGAATTATAATGCATTTATGAAGTCAAACATTCAGCATGTACTAGATAGTTCTACAATGTTTCTAAATTAGTGCTCTACAATTTAAAAGCTGATTCTTGTGTCATCCATTTCATCTTTATCTATTTGCCAACTCAAAGGTTAAATGAAGAAACAATCATGTAACACTTCTTTAAATCACAATTTGAAAGGGGAAAACATACGGTGTAGTCTTGAGCTATCTCTTTAAAATACTGTCAAATAGCCATTACTGCCATGCTTATCTGTGAACCCCAAACACCCAATTAATGACCTCAGTACTGTAATAACTATTTATCTTCTAAAATGGTTTTTGAAGGCTGTCACAAAAAATCCAGAGTGAGAAAGTACTAATACTCAAAATGCACATTTGCCTTCAGTTTACTCACTTCCTTCTCTATGGTTTCTCCTGTAGGAGCTTTAATAGAGATGTCCCTAAATGACTGGTTTAGAAACAGAAAAGCTCCATCAGAAAGAATGCCAAAAATCATGGCCAGAAGCAGATTTCTGTTGAGACCTCAATATTAATGTGGAGAAAACACAGAATAACTACTCCACCTGCAAAGGTTTCCTGATCTTAGTTCTGAAAATTCTACCCATGTTGCTTCAACGCACCAACTTCCTGTTCTTACAATTTAACTGAAATGTGCTTTGGGGAACTAGATTGACTCAATTCCTGCTGCTCAATCACAGACAGCAAAGGCCATTATCCAGCAGCACCTGAATGTTTCATGTGGAAATTCCATGCAACTTCATTGGTAAAAAAAAGCATTTTTTCTCCATTTCAAATACAATCCCAAATAGTGAAATAACAGCTTACAAAATACCAATACTGCTCACTGAGATTCTGTAAATGCTGGTGTCTCAATTCTTTTTTTACAGGGAACTACTAACTAACCATTGTCTTTCTCTATACAAATAATAGACAGTAAGGACCTCATCAGAAATGATTGCTCATATTATCTAGTTTCTACACTTCATTCTGCAGAATTACTCCTTTCCTATATAATTTTCACTAAAGTTTAGCTAGCTCCCAAATGGCTCACAGAGTCCACTTTGCTTAACTAGCTGCAGTTTCTTCCAGAATCTAATTGTTCCAGCAAAATCATTTTCCTGATACATAGCCCCAACTTCACCTTTTTGTGTTTGTATGTGAAACACGAGGCCAGAAGAAATACTGCATTTGTGAGTCCATTTGTGACAGACTCAGACATTGCAAAATGCCTGCAGAGGAGAAACAAGAGCTTCAACAGCTGAGCTGAGAGAAGCTAATTCACTAATATTTCAAGAATGTGTCAGCTGAAAGCACTGGAAAAGAAATAAATCATTGCAACTAATGTCTGCTACTGCTCTGCCCATTCTCAGTACCAACACCTTTTGTCTCCAAATTCCCTCATAAGCAAAGTAACAAAACTTAGTGTAACTTAAATATATTTACATATGAGGCCAACATTATCTGTAGGCTTTAAAGCTCCTGTTTTGTAAAGCTCCCGATCAGCAAGTCCATAAAGTACTACATTTCTTTTCACTATTTAAAGATAGCGTATCTCTGGGTTTGGTGCAGTGTTTCTTGAAGTAAAATTTATCTTGACTTTACCTGGTTTTAAGAGCAGGAATTCATTGCTGAGTGGTTGTAAAACTTATTCTATGATTCTGCGTGCTTTGCTGAAAAAAATCCAAGAACAAAAGGACAGCAGTGACTTTTGTATGAAAAAAAAGACTCCTCAATACACATGCATGGCAATTTCATTTATCACTGTAAACCAAATAGTGCCATGACAGGAACAGTTGCAGGCCCCCGGTTTCCATGTATGTTCGTGGTTTAGGTATAGCTGGTCCTGTCTTGAGTGGCGTTAGCCCTGGTTCTATTTTAATGATTCTATGATAGTTCTTTAACAATGTCTACCTTATTTTTGACAAGGAGAAACTGCAGCACTGATCATCGAGAGATATGAAGATCAGTACCCATCACATGTTGCTGGGGATATCTCCCCATGAACTACTGATCTATTTTTGTTGCTCTCAGGACTTACAGAGTACCATTTTCCCATTTGGCAGGGCAACACTAGCATTCATTATAAGCATTTATACCAGCAGCAGCCATTTTTGAGAGGCTTCAACACCTATTTTGGATGGATTAGTTGCAGTGTCAGATCAGATGTAGAACGTTTAAAGTTTTTAAAGTATTATTCCACTGTGGTCTTGCAATGCATTGTAACAATACCTTGTTGCAATAATTTATCCAAAATTCCCTTAGGGATGTGGGTTATAAAATATTTCTAATTAGAAGTGGGAATACACGTCAGAGCCACTGTATCTAGCCAGCTTGCTTTCTCTGAAGCATACCAGCAGAGAAGGTTGATTTGATACAGTAGCCTCTTCTCATTACAAATCTATGCTTGTCACAGAGGTTTCTTACAGTGACAGATGGACAACAATGCAACCAAACAATAAGTTATGATTTCTCATATTTGACATGTCTTCATTTCCTCTTCCTTACTCCTAACTCCCTCAGGGATTCTGCAGATCCAGTAGGAGATTGCTCACCTGGAATGTAAAACCCAGGGTCTCCACCTACAAACTCTGTTCATTGATTGCTCTTCCATGACAGCTCTGAGGGCCGTTGTTCACATTCCACCCCTACCACTAATTTCTTCTTCATATCCTTACTCTGCCTTAGCTACTGTGTCACCATTTTCCCAGTTTTCCAGGAAACTCTTCTTGTCCCCCACCCCCAAAGCACATAAGATGCAGCAAGCACAAGCTGCTGTCCTTGCTCAGCATTTGATCAGGTCCCTTCCCCTTTCAAATCCACCTACCAGATGCCCTTCTGCTACCATGTAAAATTTGTCCCACTTCAAAACCTGACATGGCTCTTTCCTCCACCATCTACCCCAATTGTCAAGCCTCACCTTGGCCTGTCCCCTCCCAACCCTTCACTAACATCACTCTGTCCATCTGTCACGCTGTTGTACAACCATTTCATGCATCTTTCTGCACAAAGAAGTCATGCAAGACACACAAGTGTCTTCTAAAGGCTCTCCTCTGCTCTATGCTGAGTGATGACTAAAATGGGCTTGTAAAGGGTATCTCATTTTCCTTCTCCCCTCTTCCCCTCTCTCTGCCCTCAGACTGCAAACGCCTCAGAGCCAGCATGAGAATAAGGACGATGCCCCTACCCCTTACCGAGGGCACGCATGCTAACTACACTGGGCAGAACCAGTCACACACAAATTTATTTCCCCTTCACATGCAAAATATGTCTGAAAGATCAAAACATACACTTCAAAATCTGGCCCTGCAAAATACTGCCTTTTCACAGCATTCCTTCCATTTTTATGGGTTGTCCAAGGGCACTACATCTTGCATTCACGAGCTCCGCAGAAAAACAGTGAATGTGACCACGCCATGCCACATCTGCTAAGACCTGCCAGTACCCTTATGAAAGCAATGTGTTAAACATAAGGAACTAAATTTGAGACCCATCCTGTATGATACTTTTTTTCCCAAAGTGCAGTGCAAACCACAAATTCAGATGACACATCAGCTACAACTTAGCTTGATTCCCTAGCTTACTCTCCCTAAAGAGGGGAGATCAGAGCAGACAACAATTTTATTCAGTTCAATTGATTGTGGCCTTCAGTGAAAATGGATACATTAAAAGAAATAAAACCAACAACAAAACCCAAACACGAAAGAAGGCAGCAATCTGAATATATTAAAATTCTGGTTCCACAGTAAATGAAGGGACAAAAGTCTAGTACACTTCAAGATATGCAACTGCTATACTTGTGGAAGCCATTCAATTCCCACCCTCCTGGTAGGAAAGCACTGAAGCCCCATACACTTTGCAGCTTTTCAATGCAGCAAATAGGCACATAGTCACCAGAAGGATGCAAAAGACAAAGGGAAAGCTTGAAAAGAGCCACCATGCTTGTTTGGCATTTTACATTCAAGTAATGTCCATATTGTACTCCCTGGATAGGGGTAGACTCTGTGATACCTTAAAAAAACCCCAAAACAACAAACCCACACCCCCACACACAAAAAAAAACCAAAAAACAACACACCAAAATACCAAACCAGCCAGTCCAATGTTTTGCTTTGTTGGCATGTATCATGTCTGCAAGTCCACTAATTTGGTCTCACAAACTATACAAGTCCAAACACAAAGCAAATGGCAAATTTCATTATCTGTTTATAAAGTATAAAAAGGAGGACCCAGGGAACAAACTGGTAGTCACTGCATAATGAACAATAGCCCTTTTTGTCCTCAGAGTGCTGACACATCAAAAACACCCCCTTTTTTTGAGGAAGACCAAAACCAATGCCCTAATGACCCAGAAGGAGGGTGAACGTAATGCCAGAGAAAAGGGCTAGATATCGGGAAGACTTTCTTATGTCGAATTTTTAATGTACCATTTATGAGGCTTTTTTAAATTACGTAAGTTTGACTGGAATAACTAAATACTAACTAGACTAATGGTAATTTCTTGGCTCAATTCAAATGATATTGCCTTTTGTCTGTCACATGATTTTGAGTGTAATACTACATAGAAGCGCTATAGCCATCTCTTAAGAAAACATGTAAGTCAGAATGCAACACATTTCTTCACAAGTAAATATTTGAAAGGTTAATTTCTAAGATGTTTCTTTCCTTTTTTTCATTCAATATCATCTGGCAACCAAATCCTGGTGCCTCACACCCCTAAAAGTTTTACCACATTTTCAGGACAGCTGTGGTTGATGTATGAGTTTCTCATCATATCATATAGGTGTAAGAAAGCTCATTTGGCACAATTTGTCACCTGAGAACGTGAAAATAGGTCACATTAATAAAAGAAAGTGTGAGAACTTTACCACATGTTCTGTCAGCCAGCGGCTCATATGAAAGCCCTATAAACATGACGTGAGTACATCCAGGCAGAGAAACATGGGCAGCGGGACTGCAGCTATCAATTATTGAGCAAAGTCTGCCTGGAGACAGTCATGCCAAGCACCTGAATCCACTTTTATGGTGGAATGGACACATATGACTGTGGACTTCAAATACTTTATGAGTAACACTCACTTAGGATATATGAACACAGAGCAAACTAAGGAAGATTGCACTAAGTATGCGGTGTTTGGGGGAGTGCACAGTTCAGCCACCTTCGCTCAGCCTGGCTGCATTGTGGCTGTTACTGTTTAGCAATGTGTAGGACCTATAGTTCCATTTGCTTCTGCACAGATAAGAAGTCAGGACTTTCAAGTGATCTGGCATAAATTAACATTTCCATATCACAGCTGCTTGCTTTAATAGTACTTACATTAAAAGGCCTAATGAAAAGTTAAGTGAATAATGTTGCATGCTGGAAAAAGTATTCCTTTTGACAAACTGATTAACTAGAAAGTCTCCACCAGCACTTCTTGGATGCATTCCCAGGAAAATCTCTTGTGTTCCTGCTATTCCTCAACCTAGATAAATAAATGAATATAAACCATTACTCAATTATGGAGAAAGTTGTTTTCAACAACTGATAGGAAGCATTTTGGTAACAGTGTACTTGGTGTTAAAAAGCCCGCGTATCTCAGCATTTACAGAGAGAAGACACCATCTCTCATGTTATATTTCCTCTCAGCATTACAGATCACTTCAAAGTTCCCTATTCATTTGTGAAAAGCAGCCAAATATATAACACTGACGAAAAATACTTTTCCCTCTACCTATATTCCTTCATATGGAAAAGACAAATTTAGTTTTAAGTAAACTTAGTTTGAAAATATTCTAATCAATTCATACCTCCGTGCTTTTACAGAGTATAAATCTTCTAAGGTTTTTTTCGTGAGGTATCATACTTGCCACCTGGAAGCACAAACTGTATTGACATTCACTCCAAAAGGCAATCTACACCAGTCAAGGCAAAAGGAAACATCACACATACACTAACAAATTGTAATTGCAGAAATTTCTAGGCAAAAGCTGCACAAGATGGCAACAGGGGGAAAAAAAAAATCAGACACAAAAAAGGATTTAAGAGGAAATGAAAGAGGAAAGACTAGAGAAAAGGAGAAGAAAGAAAAGTGAACACTTAGAAGAAAAGAGAGCTCTGGCAATTTATAAGCAGAATGACTGACAGGAGAGAAGCAGAAAATTTGGCAGCAGAAGTTGAAAGAAAAGCCCCAGCAGGACTTAGAAAGGGAGGAGGGAAGACAGGCAGAGAGAAGGGGAGGGAGCGAGAGGAGGAGAGGGACAGGTGCATTGTAGAATTGTCTGGCCACAACGCAAAAACCTTCCCAGCTGCGTGTGTTGTCATAGCTAGCAGGCAATGCAGACAAATACAACTCCTGAAGATTTGTCCAGGCAACAGTTTGTGGGGTGAAAGTATCTGCAGCTCTTTTAGGAGAACCTAAATTAAGTTAGAATATGAAGGGTTTATTATGATTATACCCTAATTTTAGATCTGTAATGATAATCTGTGTCTGTATGATGGTCCTGCTCTTACTCCGATACAATTATTGTTGTGCTGTTTCACCACTTCCTGCTCTTCTGTTCCATCACTGGCATGGCCAGAGCAGCCAGATGCAGACTCTACACTGTGTCATTAACTTGTGCAGCATACTGCAATCTAAGATGCCTGCTTACATAAAATGAACTGATGGATACTTTGTCATGCTAAAATGCACAACCGCAAAACAGATATGCAATGGGTTCTCAGAAGTGGAAACTGCAGAAGGTGGAGAGAGCTGTGATTTGGGTTCCTCTACTAGAGAATTTTAAACATTCCAACCCCAAAGAGCATATGATGTACATAAGAGTGATCAAGCTAAATAGCCAAGGATTAATCTGTGGGATTTTGGTACTAGCCAGCTTCATATGGTCCTCTGTAGGTATGCTGAGATATCTAAAGTGTGAAGAGCTATAGGTTGTCAGTCTTTCCCTGAACACAGATGCCAGGTTTACTTCTACTGTTACCCCTTTTTCCTCTTGCTGATGTTTTTGTTCTGTTGCTGGTAGTGTGTTCATAGCAACCTCATCTTGAAATGCACTTTTCCTGCAAAGTTTTATGGGCTATCCTGAGAGTGTTTCTGATGAGGATTCCTCTCAGCTTGTATTGGACAACCATGTCATGTGTTGCATGGATGCCTTTGGAGAACTTTATTCCTAAGAGTATTTTTTTCCTCCCGTGTAGTTCAGTAGCCCTTCATTCTTCATCTTTGGACATGCTGTTTCTCTTTGCCACAGCATAATGGCAGAAATTACATCTCCTTCTGCATTTAGTTTGCTGAAGCTCATAAAAAAACATAGATGTGTTACGAATAGAACATTCCTGTAACTCCACAAGAAAGAATTGTTTTCTTTCTGGCTTCTCTTCAGCACTCAATGGTTAACAGGACCAGGTTGCCTCTTCTGAACACAAGAGATATAAACAGAGCTCTTGGCCATGTACCACAAGAACTTCTGCCCAATCTGATTCAAGAAATGTACTGTCTTTTGCAAGGGAGAGGGTAAGAAACACTATGGTGAAGTCTTATTTGGCTCTTTTCAGTAGAGCTGACAAGCTGTTGTAGGCTGAATAAATTGGCAAGAAAAGAACAGTGTTCTTCAAGATTGACTCTGTAGCCAAGTCTGATGGGTAGCATAACATACTGTATAGCCTCTAGTCAGAATAAAATCCATTAAAAAAAAAACAAAAAACCACACAACAAAAAACCCAACCCCAAAAAGCCAACCAAAAACCACAGCATGCAGTCATCAAATCTATTCACATGTTCAGGACTGGCTGCATAATCAAAGGAAAATTACTTCATTGGGCTCACTGCCCAATAATGAGCTGTGAAGGGTGAGATTTTTATTTCTTGGATTTATTTGTAGGCAATCAGGATGACATCTCTAACCCTACAAAGCTCACATTCCTTGAACAGTTTATGATGACCTTTTTGTTCACCACAATCCTGGAAATGTAACAACACAAAAGAAATCCAGAAAACAAACAATGCTGCACATTTAAGAAGAAAGAATGTTCCTGATCTGGAAACTTTGCCAACATTGTGTATTTGCAAAATTATTTTCCAGTCTACAATGTCTGCACTAATTCAACATGCATCTGTGTTTTAACCTACATATCCTTTCACCTTAAGACTATTATTTAACTTTCATTAGAATGTTTCAGGCCAAACTTGGCTGAGGCCACACTATGAAGCAAGTGCACTCCTTATGAATGCCTACTGCCTTCCTCCACACTCTGCTTACTCTCGGAGGAAAACAGGCACACAAGCAGAGAGAAGGTGCCAAGCACCTTCCCCAGTCAGGGAAGTACATCCCAGCACTCATGGGAGATACGTCTCTGCATTGTTCTTAAAACTCTCCAGAGGAACAGACCCCACAGCCACCTTTAATAGCTGTCTGCTTCAGATCAGCTCTTCCTGACATCAGAATGTCTTTCCTGCAAACTACTCCTTGCCCTATCCCTAGGGGACATGCAGAATCAGTCAACATCATCCTTCTTACATCCAGCTTTATCAAAAGAGAAAAGTTAATTCAAGCCTTCTATCGTTTATAAAGCAAATCAAAACCCTCCAGTTTTTCTAAACTCCTTACTGCCCCGACACTCTTCTCTGAGCTCTAACTTCTCTACCTTCAAAATGCTTACACACCATATTCCCAATAAGCTTCTAGCACTACTGAGCACAGTTACACATACATTCTGACAAATCACATATCTACTAACATACTCCAGAATTAATTTTATTTGTTTTTCAACAGCATCACTTGGTTGACTCATTTTTTGACCCATTAAAACCTCCTTTCCATCCTTCTCCACAGCATTATTGCCTGCTTACATGGTCCCTTTTTTGCACTTGTACATTACATTTCTCACTTCACCACTAGTTTGTATTTGTGCATTGAATTTCATGCATTTGCTTAATACCATTTCATCATTTCATACAAGATTCTCATTTTCATAGCCTAAGTTGTTTCAAAACCCTCTCCATCTGGACTTCACAAATGTTTTACGCCAGCTTTTCCAGTGGTTATGCTCCAAGTCATTAATGAACTAGATTTTAAAAACATGCTCAGGTTCCCACCTGAATTGCCATTCCGGTTGACATCTACATCAGTTACACAGTCTTGTTGCCTGTGTATATTCCACTAGACCTTAGCAAAAAGTTTTAAATACCAAAGTAGGTGCATCTAGTACAGGCACATAGGTGATGTACTGGGCAACACTGAATGCAGTACTTTGATGCAAAGAGAACAAGCGAAGACCTAAACACAACAAAAGTGATGGTTAGATTCCAAAAACATTCTGAACAGGAACTGAAAGAACTCAATTCTTTGATGACTACCATTCCCCAGGTCCTTTCCTCTTAACAGCACTTCCTTTACTTGCTCATCTCAAAACTCCCAAAAACTGTATCATGACTGACTCAGTTCCTGGAGACAGCCACTGTGTTCTAACAGGAACTGCTTCAGCTCATCTTTCAACTGTTACATATTTCATCAAACTCCTGATGTATGCCTAAATTAGCTACCTATTCTTAAAGTTCTTTTCCACTATTTAGTTTGCCTTTTTAATTACTGGTTGTCAAAAGATGGTTAAGGATTTAATTTATTTGCATGGTGCTAGATGAGATCAAATGTATTAAAAGGAATGTTCACAACATGTAACAGTTCTTAAAATTTGATGCTGGGACCAAAACAAAACTGTTAAACAAAAAAAATCTTGTTATTATCTCCTAATGAGAACCACTGATTATTTTTTACATTTCATTTGACAGTCTTCACCTTAATTAATTCTATGTGGCAAAGTTAAATTATTCTGGTTGATGAAGATCATTCTGATTCAGAAATATACTTATTAAATGAAATTAAAGCATGGTGCTAATCAGGTGAATGAGCATATGTTACTAACCAAACATACAAACCCTAACAACGAGATAATGACAGATATGGTGACAGATACAAAGTAGTGCTATTTAGAGCTAGTAAAATGCTTTGAGCTTCCTAAAGGGAAAAGGCAATGCAGATGTAAATCTCTACAACCTTCAGAAAGGATATCCTTTGCTTTTTAGATCGTGTTTGCTTTGTATCTCAAAAATAAGGCAATATCTGCATTGCAAACTAAAATAAACCAAAGATGATCAACGCAATAGACTGGGAGGTTGTACCAGAGACAAGAAAGATTCACAGAGCTAGAAGCATGGCTTGCTGTTACATACTGCAAAGACAGTTTTCCATTAATGACCACTAATGCTTCCCAAGTTTTGGTACATTCATCCAGCAAGTTATTCTCAAAACAAATAAAGAAGTCTGGACTTAATACTATTATCCGACTGACTTTCAGTACATCAGGATAGATTTGTTAGATCTTGAGTCAAAGCAATCCTATTTAAGTGTATGTATGAAAATAACACTACACAGGTAAACAGATCCAACAAAGCTTGCTCAGTGACAAGTGAGATGATTAACACCAGAACTATTTGCTTTCATTTGCACAGAACACAAGATTCTCTCGCTGAAACTATTTATAATTTTTCTTGGCAAACCTCTGACACAAGAAAGGGCTGAAGACCTGGCGGTTCAAATCTGTATCGTTTCAGGATGCAGGCTGACACAGTAACTTTGTGCTTCTGAGCCAAAGAGATTTCTGGCCATAGCACAGGTATCTTTTGCAGGTCTGAGGAGATGGGAAAATTTCTGTACTTGCCTGTCCTAGGTGCCTAGGAGCTTAGCCCACTGGCTGGGGCGGTTGTACAGCCTAGAGGTAGTCACAGGCAGTTTACTAACCTTCAGTCATTTTGGAAAACGTGTTTTCCAGAGTGATACAGGTATGTTCAAGAACTCTCATGGCTTAAATTCTTGCATAGTTTTTCAAAAATGAGACATGAGCACAAGTAAATTGTCAAGTGTTCTGAAATACTGTGGATTAAACACCTGAGTATGTTATTTACTACTTTTGCATAGGAATTACTCATGGGTTCTCTGGGGAGAGGAAGAAAAGTCAGCTTACATTTCAGAGAAATTCAAGCCCTATGCTTCTCCAAATAGAAAAGGGGAAATTCACCCAAATATTTTGCTCCCTGAAGCACCCCGCTTCCTGCCATTTCTTATTTTGCATGGGTTGTCAAAGGATGTAAATAAACCCAGATCTTATCTTCCAGGAACAAACACAGATTCTATGTTAGAAAACATGGTAATGGGGGAGTTAGAACACTTGCTTGCATCATATTATTGTCTTGATCCTTTAGGCTGTATTAATGGTCTTTTGAGGTATGCACTGAACTACAGCACAATAAAGTATATTAATTGGTATTAATCTCTTCCTACTCTGAAGAGATAAGAGTCTAAAGTAAGCGACACAAAAGAGGACAGAAGATGGATGCAGACTGTCCTATTATTTAAATTTGCATTCAGCTCAGTCTCATTTGCAGAATAACCTGCACCTATATTTTGCACCAGTTTGAACCTGCATTTTTTGAGTCCACAGTTGAAATTCAGAGAGGAGGTGTAAACAAACAGCAGTATATCTAACTGTTTAAATAGTTCAGATACTTGGGTAACTGTGCTTATATCTACATTAGCCATTCTGCACAGGAATAACTCATGTCATGTCATTCTGTGAGTGCATTTTTATTCATATAAGTCACCTGGATGTAAAAGTATAGATCTAATTTTTTTTCCTCCATAATATGGCACTAAACATAAAGAGGATATATTCCAACATAGGTATAACTTTCAGTGAATTCTTCCAGCTTACCTTATCTGTCCACAATTAACACTGAATTGCCTTCACCATTTTGCAGTCTTAAATAACTTTATACAGATAAGGACTGAAAAACTGAGAGTTTCAATTTATCATTTTTGGTATGGGACCCTAATTTCATTCAAATTATAATGGTATTTTTATCACTATTGTCTCATTGATATTCAAAAATGGGATTTTCACATCCAGCTTTTAGAAAACTTACTTTTTTCTGTTTTCTGATCACTGTTTTCATCTAACAGTGATGCCAGTGCATTTTGTCACACTGTGGTGTACGTTTCAGGAGTTCACATCCATCCCATTTGTCCTTCAGTGATAAGCGTGGGTCACTACCATTCTTGAATACAACGAAGTGCATTTTGAACCTGCGGAGTGGAACTTACTATTGCCAACATATTTTAAGAGCTATTTTGCCCTGATTTTTAAACTGTAAATACATCTGATTTTTGTGGCTGGCTTAACACAATCATGAGACCCAGTGTTATATGTGATCTTCAGCCCTCCTCCATTTCTAAATGCAACAACTAACAGATATGACTGTAATATTCAAGATAGAGGGCACAGAGATGCAACATATCATATTGGTACTTAGTCTAACATATACTTTACAGAACTACATGTTTTTATACCCACCATTGATTTACTCTGCCACTGTGCTAAGTTGTTCGATAAATACAGGGTTTCATGTACACCAGCATTGTTTAGAGATGTATTATTGGGGTGGATTCTTTTCCCTCAACAGTGCCTTAGGACAACTAAATATAGATGCCTAAAATGAAACCTAGTCATGAATTGCAAGTGTAACACAAGTCTGCATTAAATCCAGTGAGAATTTTGGGTGCTCAGGAATGCGGGATACTTTATATAAACCATCACAGACAAGAATCATATTACCAATTACCAAATTGCCAAAATAAACAGGGAACAAGGACATGGTGGAGTTATAATAATAAGAAACCTTACTCAATGTGCAAGCCAAACTTTTTCTTGATTTTTGAAAGTCCAGCAGGCCCAGTAATCCCTACACCTATTCTGATCCCCTTCTTTCTTGCACGACTAGTAACCATGAGCTATTTTCCAATCTTCCAGGTAAATGAGTCTTTTTTTCCTCTTTCTTTTGAGAAATAGAGAGAACAGCTGTAAATCAGCTGGATGAAGCTCTGCACAGTCTTGGCGTGGTAGAGCATCCCCAAACTCTTGTTCTCCCCTAAGCTGTCCTCCTTTGCTTGTTCTACTGTCAGACAAAAGCACAGTTTAAGCAATCCACCAGAAGGACTTCTGGTCAACAGTAGGATTAAATTTCATTTTACAAGGTTCCCAGAAGCAAACTTTTGGATTGCTTTTTTCAATGCTACTTCTGTGATATTCTGTAGAGTAGCTGACCCATGTTTATCAATAAGGGATGTGGTCGCTCATCCTTCACTACCTCTGTGAGCACAGCAGACTCTTACTGGCCTGAAAGGCTGAGAGTCCTGTTCTCCAACCCAGTGCCTGCTCTCAGATGTAGATCATTATGCTTAAACCCTTTTTTTAATGGGAAGTTAAACTGCTCCTTTTCAATCTTTCACTCTGAGGAATAAAAAGAGGTCAAAATTGCAAATTCTTAACTCACTGGCACATTAAACCAAAGCCTTCTCCAACACTCTGCTTCCATCCTTTCACAACACTTTTCATACTATTCCTCTCCACACAAGCCTGTCCTTCTCTTGACTTCACTTACTCCTGGGAGCCTTTCAGAAGAGGGAATCAGTGACAAGACATTGAAACCCACATCCCTTTCTCTTATAAGCAGAGAAACAAAGATGCTCTGAAGTTATGGTTAAACACATAAAGACACAAAGACCTCCTGTATAGCTGCCCCTGGTGGGTCAGCTCTGGCAGCACAATCTGGATGATCTGTTATGCCAAGAATCCTCTTTTATACCTTTTTAGGCCATTATAAAACTGCCTAAGGTGCAGGATACCGGCAAAAGAACCACAGTACCTTTCACATGCAAATGCAAGAATAGGAAAAGCTACAGCTGGAGGCAGAGTCAGACAGCAATACGAATACCAAATCCTGGCAAATACAGCCAAAAGCAGTGTGTGCCTGGCTCCAGGCACCCAAACTGAAGCTTTCTTGGCTCAAGAGGTAACTGGTCCTGGGGAGAGAATGTGGAACCATTTTAATGTCAGAAAAAAAATCCTATTTGTAACCCTGCTACCTTATGAAGAAAAATATGTTGTGGTATTGAAAATGGATCATATGAAGGATGAGCAACAGCCCACAGCGAGTCCATGGTCTTCCAAGATTTTACCATAACATACTGCTCTTTGCCAAGTTGAGGAGGAAAGATGCCAGCTAAAATCATTCTTCCTCCCTAGATGAGACCAATTACATTAATTTTGTTTGAGACCAACAGCTTCTGGTTTCCCCCAAGTTCTGATCCGGGGTATGTGCGTGTGTGTGTGTTGGGGGTGTGTGTGTGTGTGTGTGTGTGTGTGTGTGTGTCACTGCCTCTTACAGGTGCTTTCCTCAAAGTCTGCTCCTCCAGGCTTCTGGCCAAAAAGGCACTGTGGCAGGTACTTCAAGGTCTGCCCCTATGTGAGCTTTGGCAAGTGCCAATCAATCAATTTGGTGTGATGCTTTTGTCCTGTTGAGTAAAAGCTTTAAAGCTGTGAGTTTCTAGTGGGTTGCATCTTCTTGTATCTTAGTACCATAGTTAGATTCAGTATATAACCTCAGTTTAAACACCACTTGTTTATACATATCCTACAGTTTCTCTATGCTATGCAAGATCAGGCATAAATAATCCTTCCTCAAAACCAGAGCTACACTAAATATTCTAAAGTTCAGAGTATGTATATGAAGCAAACATTCCTTAGGACTACTGTGGTACAGCATATAACCCAATCAGGAACACCTGAACTGCTATATTCTTTTTAATTTGTGAGATTTTTTTATTTTTTTTTCTGATCTATTCTTCAGGATATTTCAGTCACTCAAGCTAGCCAGCTGAAGAACTGACTTGAAAAATTTTGGATATGGACATCTACAACATGCATTACATTATACTTTTTACTAGTTAAGAATATGGAACAGCTGATGTAAATCAATGAAGCTTTCTTGATTTAAGTACAGTGGTGCCAATTCATAATACACAAGGATTTAGCTGTAGTGTTCCAGCTAAAAACCAGAATTTAACTCAAGCTGTCCAAATACACTTTTTGACTCATGTATAAAGAAAAAGAAATGAGACCTGGTTTGGTAAGACTATTCAATGAGATGCCTTCTCCTTCTTCCCAACAAGTGCACATTTGTACAGCATCACCCTTCTTAGTATTTTCTCCCTCTCAAAACTCACATGGAATACACTCATCCTACTTGCACAGTATTCCTTCAATTTACCCCCATCTCAAATATTACCTTTCGACGTCTTGGGACACATAAGAAAACAAGCTTAGACAAAGGGTCTGACATCTGCAACCATTAGAAGAAACTTACTCAGAAAGAGGGAAAAAGATACCATGAGGCAGCAAAAAGCTTGTACGTAACTTGGTACAAGCAGCAACATGAGCACTTGCCAGTTCCTGGTGTCCTCATCTCACACCCAGAGCCGTGTGCAGGTGTGCAGATATCCTGGTTCTAAGTCAGACGGGGGGCCTCATTCTTGTGTGCAAGGTTGTTCTGGGATCCTGTAACAAAAACTTCTGATGACTACTTGTTTGCTTTCTGCAAAACATTTGTAACTGCTGGCTTTCCTGATTCGCATGATTGTACGAAGACCTGGACTGCTGAGGCTTGGAGAAGACAAGCTCTTCCCTCTGCAATACTGAAATACAGACTACACCTGCATTTGAAGTGGCTATGAGCAAACTTTACTTCGGAACAATTTGCTGCTTCTGTCATTTCATGAATACATACAGTAGTCCTAGAAACAGATTATTATTTTTTTTTAAAAATAATCTTTCTTTGGTTGCAATCTCGATGTAAGAATTTGACAGTCCCAAATCTGTCTTGATTACCTGGTAATATTGTCTGTGAGCTACCAGGAAGATGAACAGATGCACAGATCTGTTTCCCTTTTTGGCACAGGCCAGCAATATCTTTATGAGCACACAAATTTGAAGTAAAACACTGAGATTAGGGGTGGAGAAGAAAAGCCTCAAGAAATAATGCTTATAAGAACTATACTTACACAAGTACATCATCATAAAAATACCATATTTAGAGTCCACTTAGTTCAATTTTTAATTCCCCAGTGGGTGAACACATTGGTGAGAGAGAAAGAGGTAAGCTCAGAGCTACTCACAGTAAAGAAGGAAATCTGCTATGACCACCAAATAAATGCATTATATACATAAGGTAACATGCCTGTGGCCAGACTGGCACAATCATATGGATACAACAGTATGTCTGTATGATTTAAATGTATTTCAAGGGAGCTAGTTTTTCACATAGTGTGTCTCCTGCTCTGTTAAAAACATTACAAGTAGAACACTTAATTGAGAATAAATAATATTGATGTAGGTACAGCAGTCATAGCATTTTATCCAGTTTGCAGGAACAAAAGTAACACCACTGGAGAACCATAAAAAAAATCCTTTAGAACTTGACAGTGTCACATCACATATCTAAGAGATACTTACTGACGCTTGCTTTCTTTAGAGCAGCTTACTTACCCTTAATACAAACAATGGGAAATGAGACACACAACAGTGACGTTTTTCATTTTCTGATTGAATCCTGTATTAAAACAAAACAATAATATTTAACAACAAAATAATAATAATTAACATTAGTGGAGTTTCCCTTCTCTAAAACAACTGGAACTGAGATCACAGTCAAAACCTGAATTTGCTGGAGAAAATGGAAAAAACTTGAGCAAAAAACCAAACCAACCTTAAGACTTGTTTTTCCCTTGAAAACAGATGAGACAGTCTCACAGCCTGACATGTTAATTAACAGTTATGAGAATAAGAAGTATTAACTTACTGTCCCTGTACATTCTCTTGAAATCAACTAAATTTTATCTGTAACTTTTCCTAGATGCTGCATTTTATTCTTAATAGCGCTTGCTTTCCCTACGTGCTTTTGGAACATGCTAAAGTGAATTATCAAAGAAAGCAACCTGAAGAATACAAAAAATACTTTATTCAAATTACTTGAACTATTTCACTGTCCACAGAGTAATGAGCTGTAATTGAAGAGGAAAAAAATTACAAGATCTGGTCTCAAAGATTTTGAAAAATAACTTGCCTTAACAAACTCTACCACAAGATCCACATGCATACAGTTGTCCCTGACCTCAAGTCGGCACAGTATACAAGCCTGCCACTGTTCTCTGCTCTGAGTCATCAAAATAGTGATTTCTACAAAGATGACTTTTTTTTAAAAAAAAAAAAAGTTATTTTAATAGCATTTATGAACTACCAGCAAGCATACACTTTACTGACCTGCTGAATCACACCAATGCTCAGTTTGAAGTAAAGAAACACTACCTGATTTCCATACCAATTCAGAAGGCAAGATTTATAAAACATTATATTGATGGCTCATCAGGAGTGCTTTTCACTGAATACATCATTTATTTTTAGCTAGCTTCAAATCACTGTAAACTGAAGAGAAAACAATGGCTCAGCACCAAAGCAAAAAAAGACATTTTTGCATTTGAAGGACAACTTTAATCTTGTGACTAGTGTAGAAGACCGGGAGTTTTGCTAGGTACCTTGAGAAAACACGGATTGCCCAGATCATTTTTATTTAGAGATTCTGTTTTCCATGATATTTTCAGTAAATTAGCCCATCTTCCCACTGCATATACATAAATCAGACACACACTTTCTTAATTATTTTAGGGAGCGGCATTATAAATCTCTCCTTTCCCAAGACCTACAATCTCATAAAATTAGAATAATGTGTAACATCTCTCTTGCACAGCTTCTGGCATGTCATTTTCACCCTCCTTCCAGCATAACTGAACGCTCTGTGGGATATTTGTAGTAACAGTCATCAGGCTCTCTAATGAAAGAAGCCTGGAAAAAATATGGCAGTTTAACTATCAGATGCTATTTCATAAAAATAAATCCTAATGTTTTCCAAATACGTATGGTTTTCTTAATATTACTGAACCTGGCTATGTTGGTAAAAGCATTTGTATATTGGGCCATCAGTAGCTCAAACTATTTGCAGAAAATAGGTGTAATACAGTTAATTTTTATGAAATTTCTCTACCACCAAGTACCTCAAAGAGAAAACTCACCATTTCCCATCAGACCACTGTCACTCATTCCTCCAAAGTGGGAGGATGGAGGGTCTTTTGACTTTGGTAACTGCCCAGTTAAGTGAAAGCACTTTAGGGCAATACCCATGCTTGGTGACCCAGGTGGGTGTGGAGGTTAACTGACCCAAAACAGGGACAAGCATGGAGCAGGACTGCTCTCAGGTGAGTTAACCTTCTGTTCTTGGGGATATCCAGAAATAATTGGCTGGGCAAAGCAGGCTAGTATAAGAACCTCAGGATCCTAACGTAGATGGGAGTTGCCTGAATTTGCTCCAGGTGTAAGCGCTGGAAGCAACTATGCACCCACCTTCAAAGAACTGGAATTAAAGGCAGAAAGTCATGCTATGGGCATAGTCCTAGAAGTTCCATTTTGCCAAGGCCCGATGTCTTCCGAATAGTCTAAAAGGAAGTAAGCTACACAAGGAATCAGCCGGAAGGTGCTTTGTTTGCCACCATTCAAATCACAGGCTACTGGAAGTTACAACAGGCAAAACTGCAGCCAAGGGCCAGCCCTCAGTGATAACTCACCCTAAATAATGGACCAGACTCTCAACCAACATCAAGGATCAACAACAGGACATGGGCTGACAGACCTTCAGCTTTGAGGAAGAGATCCAGGCTCCTACCACCAATACTAGCTTCCAGGATTATGCAGTTGTGCTCAAGAGGTCATATATACCAGGGAAGAGATGCACAGAGACCCTAAACCAAAGGACCTTTGTAGCTCTGCCTGAACTAAAAAAACAGGCAACATTAGTGCCATCCCCTCATCACCAACACAGTATTTTACCAGCACAGAGGATAATGGCTACTCCATTAAAATGATATGAGCAGGAGCTTGAAAATCAGCTGGTTTTAAAAGCATTTGGTAGCATGCCATTCAGTGAGTCTTCATCGAATTCCTAGACAGGATCTCTTTCTTCTCATGTGGCCAAAGCTCCTACAAGACCCTCTGCAAAAAGAAAACATACTTAATTTTATTGGACACAACTCTTTTGCCCATTTACTTTTTTCAGTACTACTGCTGCTCTCACCACAGCTTTAGAATAGACCATATTTTAACATGGCAATGATCCTAACTGCAGTACAAAAGACATGCAAATGGAGTCTTGCTTGTCAACAAATGCTAACAGAAGCCCACAGAGGCCTGCCTGGAGTTTTCAGGGATTTATTGGCTCCTTTTCATCATCCCCACCTGCTCTTTTTCTTTTTTTTTTTTTTTTTTTTAATTTGTTTATTTATAATCTACAGCAAATTTCTCACTTTTATAGGTATCAGTCACCAGGCAGACTTTATACAGAGACACAAAGCTTCAGTGTAACATGGTTTCCTTTCTCTCCATTGCTGTTTTCACAATTTTGCATTTCTTGTTTCTGAACTTCAGCAAGAATGTTCAACCATTCTTGCACAACCTACCACCTCTGCTTACTCATTCAGTGAGACTTATATCAAGTCTGAAGGCCAATTTCTGTTCTGTTTCATGTAACTCCAGTTCTAGAATAAAAATAGAAAGTAGTAAGTATTGCCTAATAAACCTACGCTGTAAATCTATAAGGGACATAAACTCCTAATGCTAGGTGGTATTTAATTTCACAAGCAACCCCACTGGTTTAAGTCATATTTAACACGGATACGAGTCTATTCCTCACGTACAAAATTTAGAAGTCTGGAAGTTAACTTGCTTTCCTATTTCAGTTTCTGGTTAACAAGCATTTTATTGACTTGCTTGTTGCTTTACCGTAATAATTCCAGATGTATTGTGTTTAAGTTTCTATCAGAGCTGCTATCAGCTTAGTTTAAGTTTCTATTTGAGTACATGCTACCACTTTTATAGAATTGTTCCTATTACAGAAACTACAGAAAAAATGCTATTTACAAAGTGTGGTAGTAAGCAATTAAGATAAATCTTGGGCATTAAGACAAACACAGTGTATTACAAATTTGATTGCAATTGACTGGAGATGTTGCCACATCAGAACTACTCTAGATTCTGCAGAGTAATAATTATATTTTAAACTGAAGAACAAAGAAACAAAAAAGCCCTCTTTGCATAGTAACTGCCTTCTGTAAGGTCAGTTATAATTAAAGTGTTCACTGGGAGATTAAAGCACGAAAATACATACAGCTCTGAAATTTCTAAAACTGAGATCCAAGCCATACTTTAGAAATACATTGCTAGTAAAACTGTTTCTTTGAATAACTCAGCTTTGATTTCCACCAAGTGTCTTATTATTCTAGAAGCCTCCCTTCTTACCTCCTACTTTTACTGTAGCTACTCATCATACCCATTACCCAGTGTATTTCATCACTTAAATCATCATGCTCAGTAGAGATGCAGTAGAAATTAAGGTAACAGGAAACTTATTCCTCCTAGTTTCTCCTTGACAAACATGGTATTCAATAAAATGATTCCACTGCCAGACCCAGAATTTTATGCTCCCTCTGAGCATGACATGTTTTGCACCTATGAAGTCAATCAAATGCCAATGTTATTTTTCCTTTTATTACCCAGGACCAAAACAGCAGTTTCAGTAAAAATAATTTATACCAACTGTTTCCGGTTAATGGAAATTCAAAGTCTTCAGACAGTGTTTTTTATTTCTGGTGCTTGAATTCTCAGAGAAATAGTGAAGTATAATTAATACCATATGCTTTTTACTGTTTTCCACATGAAAGAATCATGATTTTCAGTGGATCATCGAATTATGCTGTGGCACTGTGCCAAATCATCAAACAGCAAGGTCACATGTGATGAAGGTACAGTGTTCAGAATATGAATAGCATGTATCATCTCTTTGAATTCAAGGTTTATTTCAGTTTGCCCAAGTAAACCCAGCCAAGAAATTTTCTGGGGTTTTCCAGAGTCTACAAAGCATCTCCTTGTAAATTACTGGAACAAGTCCAAGAAAATGTGCAAATATTCATCACCAAACAACAGGATTACAAAACACTATCATTTCAAAGAGTACATTATATTAGAGCCAAGCCAGTTGCTTCAGCCACTTCAGAAATATTATTAACTACTGAATATGAAAATAACTGCACCTAGCGTATTTCAGGAATACTGCTGTCACAGAAAAATAGTCTCTCTCACAGTTGTGCCTGCCAAAGCATTATGTTAACTAATTCTTTCGAGTATTAATTTATCTGCTTTACATATCTGCTTCTCAAAATCACAAGTAAAGGAAAAAGGAATATTTTTAGGAAATCCTGAAAATTTTTCAGCTTTAGGAAAAAAACACCCAACTTTTCACTTTGCGTGCAAGTCTACATTAGATTCAGTAACTGAATCTTTTTATCATTCTTTGACTCATTTTGTGATGCTACTTCACACCTCTACTTTTGCTGTATCATTTCAAGCTGAAAACTTGCTGCAAGAACATCACCTTCACGACGTGTCTTGCACAATGGAGTAATTAGTCACACATTCAAATATTACAATTCCAACACCCATTGACAGTCAAAACCTCCACGGTTTGTGGCTAGTTACAAAGTCATTGCAATACTACTAGTTTGGACCAGAGCTTTAATGTAGGGGAGGCATCTTCTATTCTCAGAAAGTTTGTTCTTCACATCAGACAAGAAATAACATAACACAGGGAATGATCAAGCAACAGGATTATGTCTGGAGTTATAAAGCCTGAACTGCTACAGAGGTATTGCTCATGCATTTCTCATCACAGCAACTTTGCTTTTTGATCTAATATACAAAACTGTTTCTAGAATAATGTACGTAGCACCAAAAGAATTCATCAGCAACTGGTGAATTAAAGCTTTCGTTTAACAGTTCATGATGCAAATACTACCAACCAAAGTGCAATCAGCACATTTTATCCAATGATAGGATTTTTGAAGAGAAACAGGAAACAGATTTTATCTCTCAGTACTCCTCAGGCAGGAAATTTAATTTTTCGCCTTCTGGAAGGGTTTCAGTTTTAAAGACTTTTGAAGGAACACAATGGCAGTATGACCTAAATCGATGGTTTTAAAGAGAGGAAACACTAAATTTATGGCAAAGACTGTGTTATAATCCAGTATCTTGGCCTTTATTAGAGACAGAACAAACATTGCCCTGGGGTTTGAATGACTCTGTGGACAATCTTCTTAGAATCTCTGCTACCATGGTTCTTACAGGTCACAGACGAATTTATGAAAGAAGCAACCTCCCCTCAAAACCTGAGCAGGCAAACAAGACTGTGGCAGAGCCTCAGTAGTCCTTTCTGCACACAAAATGGCAATCCTGCTATTTTGAAGTTTTCCCTGCTTTTTGCCTCTGTGGACCCTTTTTTGTTCATAAATGTTAGCTGTATTAAAAGATTCGTTTCTATCAGATCAATACCAGCTCTTAATGGCAGTTGTTAAGCCCTTTATCTGCTGCTTAGACTAGAACTAGAAAGCACAAATAATGGGATGAAAAAACAACAAAAAGAATTCTAGCAGATGTTCGTCCTACAAGATTTTTGGACTTGACTGACCTTGAAAATTGGGCCACATTATGATCAGTGACCAGCTGCATCCCCACCAGGATAACATCAGATGTTTGCCCAGGCTGGCAATCCTCTCTAGAATGGTGTGAACTATTTCCAGTCTATCTCGAATCAACTCTGGCACACCCTGGGTGCACCATTTGAAGAGTTCTGCACACATGGGTACAGGATATCTGCACAGCTGTGAATCTGGCAGCCCTTCTTCTTCCCTACCTAAAGACCTATCCTGTAGCCATTTGACCTCCAGAGGGAAATGTGGGAGGATAGATCACGAGGTTAATTTCTGAAAATATTTAAGGGAGATTATGGGATTTGCTGGCAGAATGGAGGTATCTAGAGAACAGAACAATGCCCCCAATATTTTCCATAATAAAATGAGAACTTACACACCCTAGAAACATTACCTTTATTTTTCACAGGCAGGGACGAGAATGCGTCATTTGTTTTTAGTTAGGGGTGGGGGGGGGGGGGGGGGGGGGGGGGGTGGCGCAGAAGACTATCCAAGAAGCCTCTTTCGGATGAGAAAAT
>JAVJGJ010000001.1:19828967-19858307 GCA_035590215.1 Microhierax caerulescens | reverse complement strand
GTGAAAATGTCTCCATGAGGCTGACAAATGAGACAGGACCTCCCGCCCTTCTGGGCAAATGCAGGCCCAAGTGAGTTGCCCTAGGGCATCTTCCAGAGCACAATAGGGCTCAATTCTTAGGCAACTGAATCCCACCCACAGTGTGTGCCTCACCCGTATCAGAGTCTGCACGTTCAGATCTGTTACAGTAAATTCAACTTCTGGTTGGCTGGGTGGGCGGGTTTTGCTTGAGATTTTGAAATTTTAAAATAAGAGTGCAAAAAGCATTAGTGAAGCACAGAGAGAAAAGAAAAGGTACAAAGACGAAGGGGAAAAAAACAGAGGAGGAACATGGACTGAAGTGTAGAGTCCAGACAGGGATCCCAAGACAGGAAATCCTACCTGCAAGGCTCTCTTTTGCAGCCATCCACTTCTGCAATTGTCATTCACATTTGCATTAATTTTCTATCTCACTTTGGAGAGTGGAACAGCATCTGAATGCTGCACAGTGGTAACAAGTGGTGATAATCCCATGGATTTCCTTGAAGATATTATGGGAAATGAAGTTTTCACTGCCTGGCCCACGCTACTAATTTAAGAATGTGAGCAAGAGTACAGGGGACAGCTGGGAGGGAAGGATCTGCTTCTGATTAGAGCGGAGGAATACTGCACACTTTGCATGAAGGCTACAGGACCAGAAATCATCCAATGTCGGCATCTCCCTCTGAATTTTAATGTTACAGACTCTATAGCCATCTAATTCCAGCTGATGTATTTAGGGGCAGCCTATAGGTGAGAAGCTCTGCTCTCCAAACACATATTCTGCACACGGTAATGCTTAGCCATTTTGGAGGCACCGTGCAATAACTCCACCTGAATTAAAAAAAAAAAAAAAAAAAAAAAAAAAAAAAAAGAGAGAAAAAAAAAAAAAAGAAAGTGACCTCAGTGAATGTAAAGAATTTATTTCTTTGCTCATCCTGAGCATGGAGAACAACACTAATGCCTTGAAGATATCAAAAGACTTTTTTCTGAGTTACTACAGAGTGCTTTGCTAAGAGATCACCACAGTTGATAGTCAAAATAAATCAAATTACAAACCATATTGTACAAAGGTCCTCAGCTAAACTGTCAATTACACCTGAGAAGACAGGTATTACAATATATATGCCATAAGTTACCCAAAGTATTAAATTTTAAGCAAGGGTAGTCTTGCTTTTATTACAGTCTTCATTCACCATTTCTGCCCATACAGTATGTACCATAACTAGATACTGGGGTACAGTTGTAAGGCAGTAAGAATCCCAGTCCACCCATTACCTGGACTGGGCAGCCTCTCTGGGCTGCCTGCCAGAGATGCATTGAACCAAGCTCCACTAAACTCAGAAATACAAAAGTGAAGCACACTTAAAAACCTCCCGGTGTAAGCCATGAGTCTGTACTCACTTTGCAGTGGTATAAAATGGTTACATCCAGCACAGGCAAGCAATGAATCAGTCGTTCCGCACTGCATATGCACTCAAACAACAGGACCTATCTTGCAGTCAGTGTAATCTCACATTTTATTTCTAAGGAGCAGACCATGTTTTGTCCCTCCTCCAAAAAAATCACAGAGGAATTTACACTGCAGGATGAACTGCAAAGCAAACACCCAAGGCTACAATGCACTACCTTCAAACTCTGAAACCATTTAGTTGAGACTGTGCAGCCGTTTCCCAAATTAAGATGACCTGAAAAGTGGGTTTGCTAACTCAAGCCAAGAGCTAGGCTCTGCTGCTTCAAGTATCAATGCTAGTTTATCTATGGTATTGAGTTGCACCTTATGGCCTCTCCTAGTCAGGGCTAACTTAGAGGTATTTTTGTTTCTCCTTTTCCAGTTACTTTTGTCCTAATTATTTGCACGGGTTTATAGAGAAACCTAAGCAGCAAATGCAAAGGTTTGAATATCATGAAGCGCTGGGCTCAACGAGTATGCATTCTGCTTAATTCAAGAAAACAGATGACAAATTCATAGCATGCTAATTTGTAGTAGTGTTAACCAATGTAGAACAAATTTGTGCATTTTAATATCACTGCAACAAGCATTATCAGGATTCTTGGATGCAACCACTTAGCCCATTCTGGAGAAAAAAGAACGAAAAATATTTAATGGTATTTAATACATGGCATTTCATTAGATGCATATCACCTGATCCAGATAAATTTTATCACAGAGGTAAACAAACAAGCAAGCAATACCCCCAAATATTTGCAACTGTGCCATTAATGCTAAATCTCCTCAAGTCTAACCCATTTTTAAGGGGTTCAAGTTCAGGCTGTTGGAATACAATGTATTCAATTTTTGATGATAAAGCCAGAAAAACAGAGACATTACCAGCTCCAAGTCCTTGTCTCAAATGCCTCCCATCCAGACCTTTGATATGGATAGGGAATAAATGCTGCTCCATTTCATGTCAGTGTCTCAGTTTACTTTGCTTCTTACTTTACATGCAACATATGTTCGGTTATTAGAGGTTTTCTGCATATTACACCACTTTTACAAGTGACCTCATGAACTTGCACCACTAATTCAAAAGGATTAGCGACATTTGCACGACATTTGCTCAACATTTCTTTGAACTTACTTCTACTAAAGGATGGGCTGTTGAACAGAAGTTCATTCTCCTGCAAGAATAATAGAAAATAGGCTTTGGTATCCGTTAAAAACATGTGTATCAGCAGGCAATCTCCCGTTACAACAGGGTATTACTTTTGATAACACACAGAACTTTGATCAAACCCTTATATTCAGTTGAAATACATTCACCCCTATTGTCTTATGCAGTTCCAGTGGCTAAGCTACTTCAGTTTCAATTACTGCACCCTGGCTCTGATAGATCACAGAATAAAGTAGCCACAGTAAATTATTCAGAGTTCTAGATTATAGCTGTATCCAAAGTACTCCTGCTGAACTTCAGTACACAAGGCATTCAGCAGTTTACAGTTCTCAAACAACATGTTGCACTGAAAATACCTTTTTCTTTCTTTAAAAACAATTTTTTGTACTTTAGAGAAAAATCTACCTTCAATTAAGATGATAAAGAAATCTTGTAGCCATTTTTCATTTTAGATTTCTAATGTGTTACTTCCCAGTGTGGCAAACATTTTCTTTGTAATTTTGTAAATAAATTTGTAAATGGAGAAACACAAGGAAACTAAGGACTAGACAAAAAAACCCCCAACAAAATAGAGAGTGCAGTGCAAAAACAATGTACATTTTTTTAACTGAAAATTGTCTATGTCCCATCTGGTTGCTAAGACAACATCTTTGCTGTAGCATCAGAAGCAAAGGTTCATAAAGGAGTCACTCTTTTCCACTTTGGGATTCACAGCCTTGGGCTATAAAACCAACTTTTCCAGGGATAAAGACAAGCACAGAATCCACCTTCTAAGACAGCAACGCACCTACCTCCCTGCCTCTCTTCCTTACAGTGGCAAATCTCTGAGTGTAACAAACTCCTTTATTCCAGGCCATTGCTCTGCAAAATAGGAAAACCAGAGGGCAAAATTCAATCCAAGTTCCTCAAGATCTATGTGTACACTCCAGCCACTGAAATACTGGATAAAAGGAACAGACGTCAACTCCTTGTATCTATTCTAAGGGAAAGCGGCAACCACTGTTGTGCTGAATGTAGAGCAGTTTTCTATTAATTATATTGCCAGGACTCCTCCTGATATGAGCTTTCAAGAGATATAGGAACTTACGTGCCTAATACATGTGCCCTACAGACTGCAAGCATGAGAAAAAAGATCTATCTTGTCAGCAGTAAGTCACCCTCAGCAACACAGAGCTGCAGGACTTCACTCATCTCTGGGAACAGTATTACTAACAACCAACACCCTCCCAGGTTTAGGAAGCAATTAAACAGGTCTTAGTAAAAACATGCTTGGGGTCTACATTTAAGCATTACAAAGACCCTTTTAATGCAATAAATCTAATACAGTTATTTTTTTAAAAATACATGGAATTAAAACATATTGACATTTCTGCCTTCATTCACCTCTTTTTACTTTCCCTTCTAATTACAACTTTTATTGGAGCTGATAATTTTTGGATCCACCTGTAAGTACCTAGGATATACATTCTGAATGTATACATGTATATATTATATACATGTATATATATTATACATGTATAATCAAAAAATCTTTATGATACTTAGTACCTAAATACTTTTTGCCACACACACATTCAGTTACAACCTTCTCAGACTAATACAAGTCTTTATATCAGGACATGGGCACGGAAAGAATAAA
Organism: Microhierax caerulescens; assembly: GCA_035590215.1. NCBI lineage: Eukaryota > Metazoa > Chordata > Aves > Falconiformes > Falconidae > Microhierax > Microhierax caerulescens. Next base: position 19,854,035 of record JAVJGJ010000001.1, on the reverse strand, counting down.
ATTTAAAAACACTTTTTTGTTTCTTGGCATACCTGAAAAATATTTGCTTTAGAGATCTTCCCAGCAACATTGCTTCAAAACAATGGCAGACAGGGGAAAAAAACCCCAAACAAAAAAACAACAACAACAAAAAAAAACCACCCAGAAAAAAGATATGGCCTGAATAGGGTTAGATTTTCACAAAGGTGAAATCATTTATCTGTCATGTCTGTTTTACCCCTTGAGTTTATGAAATCTTTAACTCATTAAATCATGTTTATATAGACAGAAGCATTGTCAGGAAAAGAGAACTGTAACTCAATAGAAAGAAGAAAAGCAGCAAGAAGAACAGGGAAGTTTGTTTTCTCACTTATGAAGGTTAAGAAAAAGAAAAGAAAATGTATGTTTGCAAAGCACTATCTATGCTTTCTACAATTGTTCTTCACATCCAGCTCTGGCTTCTCCCTTCTTCAACAGCAGGGATGACCACTTTTCTTATTATGTGCATACAGCACTTAGCACAACTGTCTAGATTTTACTGAAATGCAGAGAACAAATCAGATAACGGAGCACACAGCATTTAATCTCAACAAATCTCTACACAGAACACTTTCCCTGAAACAGTCACCCCTTTAAAGAAACATGCATCTTCCACCTATTTGCTGTGTTTTGTAAGATCTGTTTTATATAGAGAAAGATGGTGTTTGTTGAAATTAACTAAGTGACATGTCAGTCCAAGAATTTGACACAAAACAATACAATACACTGTCATCCTATAAATCTAATGTGGGTTGGAAATTGGCCAGTGCTGCACCATTTGAAATACAATTTGCATATTGTCACATCTTTTAAATACATAGGTAATAATATATATCAAAAGCGTATTTTTTGCACATGGGGAAAATAAAATAAAGAAAAAAATAATTATAAAAACATAGCCAAATTTTAAGTTAACTCAAATCCAAAGAATAATCTCCAGGCAACCATAAATCATGTGTGTCCTCACTCAGTTGAAAAGCCACTGCTGCATCTATGGTTTGGGGGACAGAGATGGGAGAGTTCTGTTGATCAAATAAACCACAATACTTAATGCATACTTAATATTACATTGTTATTTGAGGAGATAATATAGGCTGAGAACATTAATTTAGCCCCATGGTATATAGTAATTATCCATTGTCAGCTACTTTCTCATCATCTACCCTTAGATATCACTGGCAGAAAATACCCAGTGCCAAGCAAAGTCTGAGAAGACATAGATCCTTGGTGCCTCATATTTATCTACTGAAGGCTGACCAAACTAAAGAACATCTCTTCTGAAGCTGATGCTCACCAGATGGCTATTAATTTTAATGATAACAAAAGAAACAATAACGAATGTGTGCGTTGCAATTCTGTTCAGTTCAGTACAAAAGAAAAGCTTACAACTCCACTCTACTAAAATAACCCTCCCTTCTCCCACTAATAAAAGACAAAATACAAATCACAATTGTGGCTGTCCTATCTCTTAATAATTTACAAGTGGGACAATATCAATCTGATGGTCGATGTTGAGCAATCTTATTATGGTCAGCAATGTCTGTGTCACTTCAGCTCGGTCACTGAAACAGATCTTCAGCTAAGGAAAATTCAACATAAGTGTCTTAAACTGTGTATGTCTTAGTTCACACACTAATCCTAACAAGAGCTGACAGTTTCATTTTGCAGTGCAGTTTTCTGATTTGTCAGTCTTTAAATTCAATTTTTACCCTTTTTTGCTTGGATGCAATTTCCTTCAAAACTTTATAACAAGATATGCTTCCACAGGCTGTAACTCATTGTAAAGAAATCTCTGATCTGGGAAGTTTAAAAATATCAGGGGAGAACTTTTACAGCTGTTAACAAATGTTTCAGACTTGAATGCCAGAACCTAGGTTCAGATCACTGTTTACACACTTGATCCTCATGGGAATTTAGCACTTTTGAAAATGGCAGACCTTATAAGAAATAGTTGCAGTTTCCTGATTGACTGCTGCCTCCTGAAATCTTGCAGTTTTGCAACTTTGCGTTTCTACAGTGAAATATAACTGAAGAATACTATCTGAGGGAAATTACTTTGTCTTGAATGCACTGGCATTGAAACACATTTAACTATAGCTAGATTAAAAAAAAATTCAAGCAAGTTCTGCAAAGTATTATGTTCTCATGAATTTACTGGAACATGAATTCACTTATAACAATGTGACTTACTGCTTTTATCTTTCAAGACACTAACTGGTAAGTAAATTTCAAAGCTACATGCCTGACCGCATAAGGAAGATGAATTTTGAATCACCTACAAATCCCAACCACAGACCAGTCATACCCCTCTTCAATAGGAAACAGAAACATTGCCACAACTTATCAGAAATTCAATGCTATTTGAATTTTGAACATTAACACGCTCAAAAATATGACCACAAATACCAGCATTGAATATGTGAAAAAGAATATATTCAGCCTCATAGATATTCCTTCAGAGGATATATAAGTTAAATTACTCAAAAAGCTTTTGACTGTAGACTTTTCATTCAGATCTAGTTAAAATGTAAACAAGCCTTGAAAATTTTAGTTTGTTTTTCCACTTCCTGTGTTATGCAAGGTACTCAAGTTACACAAGGCTGTTTTTTCAGCTGGATCACAACATGGTAGCATTTGCAGACCAGTGCTGATGTTTCATTAATGATCTCCATAACAAGAAGATCATTGTTTTCTTTTATGTAAATGCTGGCTAAGTTACAATCACATTAAAATTTACTACATTCTTTTTGGTGGCCCAGTATCAGAGAGAAAGTCATGCTTCCTACCAGTTAGGACACTCAAACAATACATGTAGGCTATTTTGGGTGAGTGCCTGGTGATTAAAAAAGCCACATAGTTAATGAAGTCTCCAAGCAAAAGAGGAAATCTTGGCTGTTCATGTCAAATCAAGAAAATAACTTGGTTTGTTAGGCGACATTCAAACTACTCAATATCAAAAAAGGTTTTGTACAGCTGAAACTCTTCTCAGTCGAAGAGTCAGATCTAATAGCTGACTGACAGTACAGTTTCAACTTGTTGCTTTGCCACAGACTTCAGAGCATGGCCAGACCAATTAATTATTTCATTCCTCATTTATCAACCACAAACTAGAAACAGCATTCTTCCTTTTCCTTAATTACTGATCTAAACCATACACTCACTGGTTAGGAATAACTAAGTAGGTAGGCACAAAACAGTACAAAGTAAAATAGCATCGCAGGCTGTAAGTGAGAACAAGGCAGAAGACCACAGTGCACACATCTAATAAAACTGTAATTCTTATCAAGTATTATTTTCAATTGACAGTGAGGCTTTCAGTTCAAAAATCACTCACAAACATCTTTCCCCAAATCAAAACATTTTAGCATGGTAATGAACTATTACCATATCAAGAGAAATAAATAAATAAAATCACACTCTACACAGAGTCACACCTGGTTTCAGGTACAAACTGGCAGGAAAATGCTGACTGTTCACGTAACACTCAAACAAGTTCAAGTTGAAAACAAAGTTTTCAGAACAAATGTTCATTTACACTGTTAGCACTAATCTTACTGAATGGAAAAACACGCACAAAAATCCACCCAATGCCCTCCTCACACACAGACTGACCAACACTTAGAGAAGCAGCATTTATGTAAACTGGAGATGCTTTAGAGAAAAAAATACCACAAGATATAACAAATAAAGTATCTGCAATAAACAAATATATTTTTTAAAAAATACAACCCCCCCCCCCATGACATTACTAACAAATACTTTCAATAAGTTTGCCACATTTAATCTTCTAATTGCCTTTGCCAGTTTCCTGAGGCCACAAGTCACGTTAAGAAAATACTGCCACTGGCTGCAGTCTACACAAGGACTACCACGCAATGCGTCCTCATCACCCTGTCAGGTAGGCAGCAGAGAAGCAGCCCCAGAGAGACACGACACCTAATCATCCCCCACAATGCCTCCTTCTCTCATTAGTATTTGTGGGTCTCATTCAGCTTTTTCTTTGGGAAATACTGAAATGGAAAGTAACTACAAATGTAGTAAGGAACTAAGTACCTTGGTAGCTATATTCCCAGTCACTGCTTGGACATGTAATCACCAGCAGCCAGTCTCACACGCTCTTCTGAACGAACCTAACAAAGCTGACTGCCTCTACCCATGCAGCTCTGAAAATGTTAGAAATACATGGTTTAAAAAAGACAGTACTTTAGCAGTTCAGTAAAATAGCTACAGCATGAAGGAAAACAGTGACAGCTATGCTGCATCAAAGTTAAAAATACATTATAAGGTGTGTCAAAGATACCAGAACATAGATTTCCAGGGACCTTGAACTCTGCATAATTACTTATAACAAATTCAGATGCAAAGAAAGTGTTAAATTTTCCCCACAGAAAAACATTCCTGCTTTTACCACTTGCAGTCACATTTTCTTAGGTCACATCTTATCCTAGTAATCCACAGCAGTGCATAGCCACAGCAGTGAGAGTTTGAGCAGGGATCAAGATCTGGCAGGTGCCTCTGGAGGAAGGCTGCAAAAATACTGAAAAATATTGGTTCAAGTTGTGAAATCAGCAGGGAATACACCATTCATTTTGTGCTTTTATTCTTCTGCTTGGAAGGAAAATAGATGAGTGCATCTTTCCAGATTTCTTGGAGACAGATCTAAACACAGAGAAAGACAGCCAGGAAAGGAAGGGTTATGAAGCTGACATGTGTAAAAGCAACAATAACCTGAAGGGAAAAGGCAGAGAAGGGAAAAAAACTTAGAGGGAAACAGATTTTGTATCATACCTAATGTACTCCAAGAATTCTACTAAAATAAGAGAAAAGATTCACTGGAATCGAGAACATGTTGGTAAAGTCTTCCAAGGGAAACACTCCTGGCATCTGCAACAGTTAAAATTCCAGTTCCCTCTATTTCACATGCAAAACCACCTCAACTTAGATGAAATTATGAGTTCCTTCTGGATCTCATTTCCTAGTCTCCAAGATATTTTCTCATAAGTCTACATACAAATCTATGGAAATCTACCTAATGTTCCACGAACATCTCTTTTTATTTTTTTGTAGCTTTTCCACTTGTAGCCTACGCTTACCTCACCTCCTTTACCATGTACAGACAAAGACATACTTTTACTAAGTGTAAGCAGCAAATCCAAAACGTACCACAGAAATTGTTAATTGCTGTGTTCTCCCTCCAGGCACAGCCACATCAACACTTCAGTACCAGACAGCAAAAGCTGTTTCAATAAAATCAGCAATTTTCAGCAGGTAATGCAGTAACTATAGCAGATGGTGCAAATAACCTGAGCTGCAAGGAGGAGAAAATCCATTCTGTTATTGTACACCTTTACTTCTACTAACTCCAATGTAAAATGTGGAATCAAAAGGATCCTGTCATTAGGTGACAGACTGGATAAAACTTCATTAAGATTGGCTGGAATAACACTGGGCTTTCACTTAAGACAGATTTATAAAACCATTAAAAGATGCTTTAGAGAGTAAAATAGATGAAACATTACATACCCTTTCATGAAAAGCATGAAGGCCTCCTCAAAACCTGAGCTACGCTGGTGGAGATGTTTTACTGGGTATTTTTTTGACAGATCTGTGTGTCTTCACATTTGAAATGAGAAGGCAAAACAGTACAAACAAGAGAAAAGAAGGAAGTCAGAGAAGAATCATGCTTATACCTAAAAAAAAACCTGGATTGAAAGAGAATGTTTTATACTATCCACTAATAAGAAATTCTTGTAATTTCACTCAAAGACTTTTTAGACTTTTTTTTAATGTTTTGGGTGTTTTGTTTTTTTTTGGTGTGTGCTTTTTTTTTAATTATTTTGTCTGCAGAAAAATAGTTTTGTACCTTCCTTGTGAACAAATAAAAGTCTCACTGAAGATTTTCTTTACATTGCCATCAGTTTCCTCTCTGATTATAAATTCCCTGCAAAGCCCCACATTTTGACTATTTCTGCTAGAGAAGTATAACATTCTTGCAGTCTGTTGCTAGCACATTCTTGCTAGTTATTCTAGCAACAGCACTACAATACCAGAGCAACAAAAATGATGTGAGGAAAGAATTCAGACTAAAGGGGTACATTTGCATTCAAAACAAATATGGGCAAATGGAAGTAAGAAAAAATCCGCTGCTCAGTCACCAATGCCTACAGCACATTGAAACTCAGGAGAGAATGCTTAAAAGAAAAAGGGAAAAACCCCTCACAAGCTAAGAGGGAAAAAAAAGCAAAAATCAGGAGCTGGAGATTTCACAAAAGGAAGTAAAACATCATTTAGAGTGTTTCCAGAAGAAAAGGTCAGACGATGAGTTGCATGGAAAAATAAAGTATGGTTCATTCAGTTTTGTGCTTAGATGACACGATGCATGCTTATCGACCCAATGTCTTTACAATGCTGCCTGCCAATCCGAAGCTAAATCCAGAAACGTTTGTATTGTATCTAAAAGAGAACATCTACCTTTTGTACATGGTCAGGAAGGGAATTACCACTGACCAACACCCATGCTGCATTGAACAAAGCACCTCCATAGGCACTCCCAGAAGTGCAATTCTGTGTATCACTGCTTTAACTATAGGTTTATTTGTGGGTATGCCAATACTATAAGCCTATATAAATACTATATTCAACAGAATGATTTAAGATTTTCAAGGCTGAAAAAAGCCCCTGTGACTGCTCTTTTCTTGGCATACCCATGCTTCAAAACCCTTCAGACTGGACACAGATGATAGTGTCTATGGATTGATGGCAGTGTCAGCAGAAAATCATGAAGTATTTTAAGTAATGGACAGTTATTAGTGAAGTTGTTATTCCACAAAAGGAGGCTGGTACATCTACTGGAAAGAATTTATGGCAGGGGTTGAAGCTATAGGATACTTTCACTGATATTTGCAACTGGCCAAGTGTCCAGAAATACTACGGTGCTATAATTTCAGTAGCTCAGAGGCCTGGCCACAAACCTGGTGACAAGGATGGAAATGGTCAGGTTGGTATAGGCAACTTTTCAGTGCATGCTCATTTATTACCTGCATGAAATACACATTTTTCTCTAACATATTGTGAGGCTCTGGAGAATTAGATTAGAGGTAGGTGTACCCCTCTGACAATGTGGGAGCTGCCTTTCTTCCCAAGTTACTTCACATGCAGGTGACGATGCATTTCCTAGCTCTGTGCAGCATTTCTAGTTCTCTCTCGCTCTTCACATCAGTCATTTGTGGTGATAGAGGAACTGCAGTGCTTAGCTAAGAAGATCTAAATTGCCAGTGCCACTGCAAGGGATTTCAGTGTAAGGGAACACACAATTCATTAGCAGCTTTCCTCTACCTTACATCTATACCTAGACCTCCATTCTGTTCTGTTGCTGAATCACTGTAGAGGTTGACAAATCAGATATAACCAACTTGGTTCACCGAGGTCCTAAATTTCCACAGCTCTTGTTCAGTCAATGGAAGTTGCAAGTGTTTGGATTATCAGCAAAAAGGGCAATTAACTGCCTTGTGCTTCAGTTCCCACATCCATAAAATGGGAGCAGTTATTCTTTCCCTCTAAAGTGCCAGCAGAATCTTAAATGAAAACTGCTGAAAACTTCCTCTTTCCTACAGACCATGGTGGTCTGTCATTATGCCAGCTCCTTTATCCAGTGTTAGTGCCTGCCTAGCTGCCCTTCTGTTCAATGCTGAGAGCTGGGCCTCTTTAGCCTGGAGAAGAGAAGACTGAGCGGGGATCTTATCAATGTCTACAAATGTCTTAAGGGCGAGTGTCAGGTAGATGGGGCCACGCTCTTTCCAGTGGTGCCCAGTGACAGGGCAAGGGGCAACAGGCACAAACTATGACACAACAAGTTCCAGCTAAATATAAGGAAGAACTTCTTTACCTTGAGGGTGACAGAGCACTGGAGCAGGCTGCTCAGAGGGGCTGTGGAGTCTCCTTCCCTTGAGACATTCAAAACCCACTTGGATGCGACTGTGCAGCCTGCTCTAGGAGACCCTGCTTTAGCAGGGGTTGGACTAGATGATCTCCAGAGGTCCCTTCCAACCCTGGCCATCCTGTGATTCTGTGAAACAATCAAGCAATGAGCTGGAAGTCCTCAACACTTTCTTCCTACTTGCACACCTTCCCACACAGCTATTCATGCCACCTCTATCTGGCTACCTCTTCCTTTTCTCAGAGCTGGGGACACCTGTTCTGTTGCAGCAGGACAGAGATAAGAACATGAAAAAGGAAACCATCAGAGAGCTTATTTAGGAGTAACAGAGATCTGAATACTACCTTACTCAGCCTGATAATTACAAGGAAATGGCAGCTGATCTAAATCATGATTGGGTAGGAGGTGGCCTTGCCAGCAAATATGATAGTGCTAGCAGGCTCCGTTCAGCAGCTCTTTTGCTGTAAAAATATTATTTCACTGAAGTGAAATATTTTGGCTTCACTCCAGTAATAACCAAGGCAGGCTATTGTTGCTCTGGAAGGAAATTTTGCTCACTGTGATGGAAGCAGCCACTGCCTACTAGAAAGAAAATTCAGCAGAAATATCTCTTTGTTCTAGTATTCTGGACTGAGCCTTGATTTCTCTCCCTGCTGTCAAAAAAAGGAATACTCAGCAAGCAGGAGCTTAGCAGCAGGCAGTGGTTTGAATGTATGTTGCCTTGGTCTGGCACACTGCCTATTAAAACAGTTAGACATTTTCTTACAGCCATAAGACCTTCTAGCTTTACTCTGAGTCAGACAAGTTCCCCTAAAACACAGAGTGTAAGTTAGATCTAGTCAGAGTGCACACATTTTATGCTGGAATCTAACGAGGATCTTAGAAATCCTGATGCTACAACCTAAGAGTATAAGATCATTACAAATAATGAAAACATTTTGATAATTAGACTGTCAAGCAGAAAGCCTAACAGAACACATTTAGATATTCAAACACACTTTAGCTGCATGTGCATCAGCCCTTTGGGGGCCAATATACTGAAAACATCAATAGTTTGCAGAAACAGAACGCAGCCAAGATTTAGCCAGACAGTACTCTAAGGCTAGACTCTTTTACTTCCTAGGTTGTCACTGACACTGTCACCTTATAAAGCAACACTGGGCAGCAATTAAGTAGTGCTGTTATTCACCACTAAGTTAGCAAAGGAAAAGAAACGAATGAGCTTTCCCAGGTTGCAGTAGTTCCAGATTGTCTCTCAAAGGGCTGCATCAATTACTGTCACTTATTTGTCAGCAGTATGCCATGATTAATTGGCGAGATCCACATTTTTGCATACCTTACGTCACGTATGGCTCTGCTCCCCCATCTGTTTTTATTGGTGTTATACACCAAAACGTTCCACACCATGTACCTTGTCAAAGCTATATTAATGTCTCACAGTGGACCCAAGCTAAAACAACTTAAAACCCAACAGATTACCTAAATGTGCTGAAAATAAAGATGTAAAGAGAAGTGACTGAAAGATTTAGTAGAACTGAAAGTTGAGATGCAAAAAAGAGCAACAGACTTCAAGCTTTCTTCAGCAAAATGAGAATGTTATGTTGGTTGAATAAGGGAATTTGGTGTCAGTACTAAAATATGCTGAGTTTTTCTCACTAATTCAGAGTAAGTAGCACTTTACAAAAACCCCCATGACATTTACAAATTATATTGTTACTTTGGAAGAATAAGTGTGTCGAAAACAGCCTTAAGTTGCAGTTCCTCACATCCTTCCTTTCCTATTTAGGATGGTGTTTGAATCCTTCTTCCTTATTTTCTGAAAAAAAATCTGCATCCTATGGACTTTCCCACAATCCCAACATGCATTTAAATGTTTCCTTCGAGTCTTACCGAACACTTACACACATGTATGTCCTAAGTAGTGAATAAAAAAACCCCACACATATGCCAAAGAGCAGCACAGCAGGACAACATATGGTAACACAAATTTATGGTTATAACTATAATAAAGGCTTACTGATCAAAACATCATTCAACATTCATGTGGTCATTTTCACGTGCAGACATGAACTTGATTTAAAAAAAAAGAAGTAATTAAACAAATGTTATTTCCATTCTAGCTTTGACAGCCATCAGGACTTTTTATTTGCCTCGTGATACCTGTCATCTTTCTGACAGCTTCTACTCAGAAATTGTGCCATTTTGAGATTCTAAGTTTTGTTCTTTCAAAATACACTTCTCTCCCCTAGCTGGAGAAAAGGTAAAATATCTGAAATCTTCATGTTCAGCATCCAGAATCCATCTGCTTTTAGAATCCATCTCCTTAGAGCCACAAGATCCATTGCAAAAGATGCTGTGAGGGACACTATTGCACTCGCATTGGAATTATGCTTGCCCTTCCACACTTCCTGCCTTTCTGATCATCTGAAGCACTCAGCAAATATTTACACTATGACCACCTTCTGGCTTTTTAGTTGCATTGACTTCCAAGTTCAGAATCATGAAAACAGTACAGTGGGTAATTAGAAGTCTCATAAATATTGTGCCACCTGCAATTGTAATTCTGCAAGGATGGCACTTGTCTGCAATACAACAGGAAAAAGAAGCTGATAAGTACCCCTGAAGTTCCATGGTTTTAGTCTCGATATATACACCCTCAATTCAAAAGCATTATTTTTCTTTCAAAGGAACTACATTTTAATACACTTCTGTTGCTTACCCTTTAGTTAGTAGAAGTAATTGACAGTCCAGGTTAAACATTAAACCACCTGTATATCCTCCTTCAGATCCTCCACAGGTGTGGAACATTCTCCCTGAACCTGAATCAGTCCTTCTGAGTGAGCTAGATGATCAATTACTCTTCATCTGAAAGATCTCATTTTCTATTCCTGTGTCAATGAAATAATGCAGGGGAGAAAAAAAGAAAATGAGACTACCTTTCAGGAAACTGAATATTGCACATTGTGTTCCCCCTAACAACATTGCCAGGTATTTAAAGCTTCCCACTGGGAGAACCATTGCTCCATTATCAGCTGGGATAAATAAATTCCTCCCAATAACAAGTCCCCCCCACAACCTGCAAGTGATTTTATAGAAACGGAGTCTTCTGATAAGCTTTGTAATCCTTTACCTGAGAATTCTGATGCTAAACAAAGAAGAAACAAAAGCACAGAAAAGAAGATCCCAGCTTTACCAGTCAAAACCGAGCAAGAGATGCAAATGGTCTGTAATATCAAATACAAATATTATCAAATACAACTAATGAAATTTTACTTCCATTTCCACACATGTCACAGCACGGTAACAGCATCTTCCTGGACCCAGGAGCTGTGGTCTGTTGCGATCACATCCAAAGAAACAGCACAGGCTTACTCCAACACCTTTCTCTCTCAGTTTTTATCTGTTGTTTCACTACTCAAAACAGCAAGGTACTACCTCTACTGTCACCAAAGTGACCTCTAAAGCCTCTGCTGTAATACTGCAGTCATGAAAATGACCACAGACACCATAAAACAAACAAACAAACAAAAGTAAATAAAAACAGTAACAAAAGTAGGTTTTGATCTGAGGAAATACAGAGATTAGAACAAGGTCTACATGAGGCAGCACCACTGTATGGTAAAAGCTTAGTTACCAACAAGAAATTAATTTTCATAGGCTTTGAATATTTTTGCTACTTTCTCAAAAATAAACATAAAAATTATTCTGCAACATCATGCAAATGATGCAAATGCAAGCACAGAGGAATAAGGTTAGGTTAATGAGACATTCAGGCCAAAATGCAGATTGCCATGCTTTTGTGATGGCTATATACCATGCCTGCATAGAGATTATCACCATATCGACACTGTCAGCTCTGACTGTTACTCATCCCATGCTGTTATGCAGAACAAAGCCTGGCTCTGGGACATCTGTCCATTCCCAGAAGACAGGTCCCCCCACCTTGGTGCAGGTGCACCTGGTGCAGAGGTGGCCTGCATGTCTCAGATGCCATCAGCACCTTGGACAGGGTGAGCCTGGGTCACAGTGGCACGGGCGCTGCTCACACACAAAACACCAACACAAGAGCAGCCGTGGCCACCTCTCACACCCTGCAACAGCTTACGGACATCTCTGCTATGGCCCGAATTCTCATGGCTTGTACCAGAAACATGTTGAATTTTTCCAGTAGGTCAGTTTGTGTGCATCCAGAAGACAACAGGACTCACAAAAAAAAAAAAAAAAAAAAAAAAAAAAAGCGCAATTGATGCAAGCTCTTGCCAGAGACAGTTTTATAGCATCATTGGCTGCTGTGCTTATTGAGCTGTTGACATCAGCAGAGGTAGAAAACTGAAAAAAATGAAAGGAAAAGAGCAGGATTAGACTGGGCTTTTGTCTTTACCTCCATTCTGTTATAAAGCCCTTCAGAATGCTCCTCCAGAATGTTCCCTTGTACTAGAAAACCTCTTCCTTTGAGGAAACCAAGAACCTATTTTCAAATTTCTAACCAAGAATCCACTTTTCACACTTAATTTTTAATTCCTGACTTCAAGCCCACACTACTCATTTCTCCTTTCTTGTCCATTTTCCAAGATATAAGCCAAGAGGCTATTTATATTATTTTGCATTGACCATTATATTGCCATGATGATACTGTCTGACATTTTACATTAGCCAAGTTCTTCTGTCCCAGCTGCACACTATGAACATAACACACATCTTTCTCTTAGTTCTGTTGCAAAAAAGAAAACTTCATTGGCTTAAAACCCAGAAACATAATGAAAGTGACAGATAATTTGAACAATCCAAATCCACAAAATGTTTTGAAAATCTAGGCCCAGATTTCCATTTTTATGTATTATTTACTATATTCTACCTTGCAGGCTTACATACACTAATCCTCCTGGATGAATTCAGCACAGGGAGTGATCCCTGGCCTCCAGCTTTGAAGCAATTTACTAGTTGTGCACACAGAGCAATACTTTAGATAGAAATTATAGATAGTATTGCCAAAGTGTTATGTTGTAGAAGGCTCTGATCTGTTCACCTTATGACCTTAGAAAAAGTTCCCAAAGCTTTGAAATAAATCAGTGGTATTTCATATGCCTTGGCATTATTTTTCGATTTGTGGTTTCCCAAGACAGCCAAATTTCAAGAGCAACTATGTGACAGCAGGGGCATGAGAAACGAGAAGAACATGTAAAAGATGTGGCAGCTATGCCAGTTTGACAAATATGGTTTTAAACCTGAACAGAACAAGTTCCCAAACCACAAGGTAGGTAGAACAATTCTTTTAGTCAAACAATCCACTCAGCAGAATCCTAGAACACACACTCCCAGTTTTTTTCTAGATAATGCAAATTAGTCAGAAAATTATTACAAAGACCTGTAGTCTTAAAACCTGGATAATATAAATCTATAGTATTTAATACATTTAAAATCCACAAGAGGGCAGAAGCATAGGTAAACTGAAGAAAGTAGAAGAGACACACATAGACAGCAGATAAAAAGAAGCTCAAGACCCTCATCTTCTGAAATATGTAGTTTGTTGGTTTTGGGGGTGTTTTTAAGAAAAAAATGACCATTTGGTAGGGAAAGTAAGATTCATAATTGCATTTAGATACATGATTGCATTTACTTAAATATATAACCTTGCCATATGGTGAAAACATGACACCTATTAACCAGGTTCAGGCAATTCTTCATTTCTTCTGAAACTGGCCTGCTTTAGTTCCACAGTCAATCAAAATGACCACAATTTAGTCATTCATATTTGTTCACTGATTTCAGCTGGAAAGTCATTAATCGCTGCCAATGATATAATGACTTTTAAAAATACACAGAGGAAGCCTGCACCCTCAGCTTGGCAGTGATATGATCAGTTTGTACAACAGCTAGCCAAACTCAAATAGAGTTTGAGACTGGAGAGTTTGGTTTCTCACGTACAGTATCTCATGCTGTTTGCTGACAGGACCAAACAAAATTGTCTTATCTGACTTGGAAGCCTAAAACTAATCTTCAAAAGACATTCAAGTATTTGGGGCTACAGCCATAAACAGACGTACTCCCAGACATTGTTTCACCCAGCACAACCTACAGGCCTAAATTAGATGCCAAGATCCATCTTGTAAAACACATGGGAAGTATGCAAAGCTAAGCACGAGAGGGAAGCTGGCTCATGTAATCAGTATAAAGTCAGAGAAACGATTAGGCATTTCATTTCAAAGCAGGTAAGCATCTTCACCTGATTAAAGATTCTTTACTCTAACCCCTGTTCTCTGTGGTGCCCAAGGACAGACACAATTAGACAAGAAAGAAACCTGCCCACTGCAGCCTCTCTACTAATGTTATCATTATCTAGAATATGAAAAATTTGGTTTCAGTTTTCACTCTTCTCCATTAAAATAAGGACTCCAACATAGCTATTTTGGGATCCAAGCCATGGACATGGTCAATACAGATCAGATGTGTAACTCACACCTTGGAGAAGTTTGTTCATGCACTGGGATGCTTCTGTTAGTCTGTGGACATGGAAGCCATATCTTGTGTTTCATTAACAGGTTGGTCAATGAACTTCATCAATGAAAGGCCTTCTTACTACTGTCGTTTTTTCCTCACATATGCAAGACAGAGACAGACTGTTCTCAGCCTAATACACAGAATAGTTTTTCATCCATTCCAGTATCAAGGTGGACTTGATTTGCCTTGTTCAGCCGTTATGTAAAACTTAAGGCGTATACATAACATCTCTTTCCCTACACATTTTGATCTGTGCATATGCATGTACGTAAATTTTTTAACTTAAATATATTGCTTGTGCCTGTTGTAAACAGTGAACTCCACAATCATGCACTTGCATGTGCATTGATTATAGTAATTTCTTTTTCTCACACCAGTATAAGTCAACTTCCAAAAGCAAAAATAAGTAAGTATGAGATCAAACCAATAAAATATGTTCCATTTTCTCAGACTATATATTACCAAAATCTAAGACAGCTACGGATTCAACTAAGGTATGTTTGAAATGGAACACACACCAAAGGATTCATCTGTGGTCTATTTTGCTTGGTTTCTAGAAAATGCTGTTCTTTTTGTCTGGGTCTTCTCAAAATATGGCATGAGAGATACAGAGCAGAAAAAATATGATGGTAAAAACTTTATCCAGACAGATCTGCTTTTAGAAAAAGGAAAGACAAATGCCACAGCCATTTTAAGTGCTCAGCAAATATGTAGCTCAAAATTCTTTTTGAGTAAGTGCCTACCTAAGTTATTTTTATCTTTCTGAAAATATCTTTTGAAGCAAAACATTTAAGTATTTATCCTCTATTGATAGAGAGATAAACTATGGTTAAAATGAACATCCTCCTTGTGGACATGACAGTGCCCGTACCCTGATAGGAAACTTGCAATTACAGAACTGACTACTGACTGGGCTTTTATATTCACAAGGGAAGTTGCTAGCAATTATGAAAAAAAGTCTGCTAGGAAACACACACATATTACGCTTTCTTAGGTTTAATAAACTTACACCTTACTGATAACTTGATACAATGATCAGTACTATGCTCAGGAGTAACAATTTAAAATTAGGATGAAGGACTATTACTTTCCTATTTCTGGAAAAATCTTGCCTTGTAACATTTAACTGGAAACTGGTTGTTTTACTAGCTAAAGAGCTTTCTGCTTACTGATGGCATTTTATCATTGATGAATGAGACATTATTGAATGGGAAAATACCATCTTCTACTGTTAGTCATTTAAAAAAAACAACAAACAAATCATAAATCCTAAAAGTTAAAGATATACCAATATATATAATGATGTCCTTATACTAATATGACTGAGAAAATAGAACCCTGTTCACTGTCCATAGTAAGCAATCACATGGCTGTTAGCTAGTAGATTGAAATATAAAGTAGGATGATGCTTTATAAGACTTGTTGATTTAAAAAAGATATTAGACAAACTCAGCTGAAAGGGCAGATAATTCATACTGTCACTGAAAAGATACAGCAGAAAGGTACCATTCTGGTTCAAAGCAAAGGCACTAACTTATACCAGGGAAAACCAAAATTTTTTTATTTTCCTTCTGATGAGCCATCAATTCTTTAAGATTAAAAAGAAACCATCAAATTTGCATGCCAAGCATAGCAGGTTTTCCATCTGACTGAGAACACCCACCAGCCAATAGCAATCCCCTTTGCCATCCCTCCAGTGATTACATGAGTGATATCAGTTTTGTGCTGGCACAGGCAGCCTGCTTTTTACAGACTGATTTTTAGATTCAGGAAAACAAAACCAAAGCCCAAATCATTAATTTCATAGCTTTTTTTCCACACCAATCCTCATATGAATTCTAAACTGATGGAAAGCATTAAAGCAAGGAGGAGAAATCACTGCTTCCACCCATCCTTGATGCACTGTAAAGGAGTGGGCAGAAGAATTTACAGAAGCTTTGGTTTGCAGGTCAGTACAGCTGGCCTCATTTGTAGCTCTAACAGAGGACTTGCTGATCATATGGTCTTTTTCTACATTGAAGAGCTAAACCTAGCTCTTCATTCAGCCCTGTCATCTCACACAAACATTTTGGATCTGGGTGAGGAGATAGTTTAGAAAAGGATAACCTCACCTGCTTGGCTTACCAAAACTACCCTTCAAGGCACAAGAAACTCTCCATTACAGTCATTTGAGAAAGATTCTTAGGCCAGGTCACTGAACATAACTGCAGGATTTTCTCTCAGACACACAGAGTGACTTTAGAAAACAAAAACATAGGAAGAGATTTAACAGAAGGTGTTCTTACATGACCCAAGGCTGCTCAGATCACAAGAAAGGATATGACAGCTCAAGACTTGGCACACTTCGCCCAGAATAACTAATTCAATAACCTTTTATTTCTGTAAAAGCAAAACAGTAGAAAATGGCCTCTGCACAAGTGGTGTCATCTGACAAAATTTAGTTATAAACTAAACTCTGTGCTTAAAATGAAAAGGAAAGGTAGCAAGTAGCCCTGCTCAGAAACAGGAAGCTCCAATAAAAAACATACAAAATTAAATAGATATTTTCAACCTTAGTAGTACTACTCAGATTTTTAAATAATTTAGTTCTAAGTGATAAAGAAAGAAAACAAGTGAGATCTGTAATCACAAAGGTTTTCTTCTGTGCCCAAAAGGCTTTTATTATTTCATCTCAGCAGATTCAATCCCCAGTCTACCTACTATGAAACTGAACAAACTGCATACAGATGTAGAAGATTTTAGAGATGAATCCTTCTGAGTTTTATCACAGTATAAATGACCTATGTTAAAAAAGTCAGTGTATACAGACAAATGGACTTCCATGTTTTATAACATTTAGAAAAAAAGATGACATTTTGTGAAATAACTTTGTTGCTTCTTGACTTGCCAAGTGGGTTTATGATCTACCTTGAATTTGACAGATTAAGTTTGTTAAAGAATATTTTAAAGTCTGAGGCACTACACAGAAAAGTACCACAGTACCAAAGAGTTAACCTGGATAATGTGGCAGTGAAGGTCTCTAATCCGGCAGCAACATTACCTGTTGTAGCACTTCCTCCCAGTTTTGTTTGAACAGCTGTTAAACTGGAAATTAGCTTGTGGATTTAAAAGCTTACAGTCTGTTCCTTGTAGAAGGGTAACCAAAACACCAAACAAACCCATAAACCCAAAACAACTTTAATGATTCGTTTTTGCTGAATGCCCTTCTCAAAGAAAAACAGAAGTGAGAATAACCTCTCTTCCATTATCATTCAGCAAACATGTTGCTTCACACTGAAACAAATGGAACAGGAAAATTGTGAACTCACAGTTCACTACTTGCTACATCTACCTGATGCTAGTTACTGTACAAACATGCTGAGACGCTTTCATTACTTCAGGGATTTTATAGCTAAAGGGTATGAACACATGATTGATGATACTTGAAGTATAGCTATTTAAGTTAATTATATTGCTCAGCAGCTGAAACACCACAGCTAACCATGTATTTGCTTGTGATGTGAGATGTGTATGTCTCATGGGAAACTAATCTTACACAGAACCAACATGACATATTAATAAAAAGGCCACAGTCTTGTCTGATTTCTGTTCTCGTGGGTTTTTTTTAAACAAAAGAAATACCAAATTAAAACTGGGACATTTTCTGGTTATTTGCAGCCACATTAAATAAACAGTCTCAAATACTGGTTTCTCTATTAGGTCCTACTACCCTGTCAGCAATTATCAAGCAATGCCCCTATTATTACTGCTACATTCAGTACAGTAACTCAGCAAAGGCAAGTGCAAGTGGCTATATAAGCCAATATATAAGAAAAAATATATTTTGTCTTGAGGAGCTCAGAGGCTAATCAGGAAGAAGACAGTGATGAAGAAGAAAATGGAGATATAGCAGTTGGTCCAAGTGGCAGACAGTCAAAAAACAGATCCTGGAACTGAATACCTGCAATGCTTGAGAGTTCCTCAGACACATTCCAGCCTGGGCCTTATGCTTGTTCCAGAGAGTGAAAAGGTCTCAGAAGCCATGGTTCTATTAAAATAGATAAACATGATTTCTCAGATAATCATGATTTTTTTTGAAGATAAAGGTTTCAATTCTCTTCTCACTTGTACTCAAATGACTCTATTGACTCAAAGAGCAAATGTTTTCCATTTATGCTTGTATTTGTACAGAACCGAGTTCCCGGTTACCAGGACATTGTGTTAAGAAAAATCTTAGGAATGCAACCAAATTCCAAAATTTACTTAAATCCCACTGATTTCCAGGAGTGCACACACAAACCAGGCTTCAGAGTTCTGGAAAACTGTGATCTCATGCTATCAGACTAGACTGCCTTTTATATATCTGACCTATGTAACAGTTTATGCATATGCATCCATTCCCGTTTGTGAAACGTGAGATCACACCATTTCAAAAACCTAGGTGGCATCTCTTTCTACTCTTCTTTTAAATTTAAGAATAATGCCTAGCTCCAGGTTTTCTTCAGGTTAGTAGTTAGAAAGTCTTACAGACTACAGGAGGTTACATTTTCATCCTTCAGAAACACCTCGCCTGAGATTTCAGCTGTATACAGTAGAATGGTGGTAGACATCTAAATTTCTTACTTGAATTAAAACAGTTTCAGTTTGTATGTACAGTGCATCTCATGTACATTCCTAAGATATACTGCTTAAGTAATTTATTAAAATCCTATTCCACCCAGGAAACATGAAGACTAAGAGCAGTGAGAATTCTCTCAGGACTCAGTTGACTCTGGTTATAACCAACCATTGCATGATAAGTGCAGAACAACTGTGTTAACCAAAATTCCAAAGTGGTAAAAGTTCCACTTTAAAATGAACTTATGTCTCAATAACACACTTCTTGCCCACTCCTGCCACACAGTCAAAGCAAACGGTGTTTGTTTTTGTTTAAGCTACAAGCACTTGACACCACTTCAAAGGTTGGCATCAAAACATACTAGCACAGACATTTCTACTGGTAAGTGAAACACTAAGTAGCTTTGATTTTGTTCATCTTACTACCTAGATTTTTCTGAGGCGATCAGGCCCAGGAGACATGTGATGGAGATCCAAGAATATTTTCTTGCCTACCTCAGCTGGAGTCCATGGAGAGAAATGGGCCATAAAGTCTCTCCTCCACTTGTGACATGGGTGTTTCCCCCTGGTTTCTTTCATCAGTGGAGGGTGATGAATACATATATCATACACAGCCTCTTACCACTCTCCTACTGTAACACAAGAGGTAGGTGAGGTTAGCACACTCAAAGAGGCATGCTACTTGAACATAACAAACAGGGGCCGGTGACAGTGACACAACATAGCAGCAAATGCTTTGGAAACACAGAGTTCACCAGTATGTTGCCTGCCCTTGTTCACAGGAAATTACAGATTCAGTAACACCTTATAAGGGATCGAGGATGGGAGATAAAATAAGACTGAAGAAATAGCCAATAATTTTTAATAAAATGAAGACTGGTAGTCCCAGGTTGAAATGTTCAACACTTAATTTTCCAGGTCAAAGAAAGTATTTGCCAGTGACAACTTCTCAGCTGTTACTGCACATCCTTAAATTACTCCATTTTCTTGATGTGCCACAACATATACAGGAGACAAAAACAAGCTGTCAGAATTCAAACATGTTCCAGAATATAGCTTTACAGCTGTAATTGCTGTCATATTCTGAGCTAACTCTAGCCTAAAAAAACAATCAGGCAGATTTCAAATCTCACTGTGAAGAGAATCCCTATACTTCTGTGCAATGAGTATGTAACTGCAATTAAAAAGTTTTATTATAACCTGATCATACACTGACAACAGCACACCGAGCTCCTCCACTTCCAGAAGTGAAGCTTTAGAGGGACTATCATGCTAATTCTTTTAAACTGAAAAATTAAAATAAACTATGAGGTCTTTGAAAAATAATGGTATTAGTAGATAGTGACACACATTAAAGGTTGCAATTTAAAACACAGAGCAGAAACACATTCTTAAAACATCACAAATTAACTCAGAAAATACAAATTCCTTCGACTACAGTATGTCTGTACATTCAAATATGACGACATAAAATGCCTGGCACACATGTTAACTTACAGTGTTTCTGCCTTTGTCTCATTTCTAATTAGGACTTGCTAGTGTAAACTAAAGGATGCACCAAATCCTTCGCAATCATATAGACAAAACAGAATTATAACATTAGAAGTGTGAAAACTATACGGGGGAAGGGGGTGGGGTGGGGGTGGTGCAGCCAGAAATCACAGCCTTCCAAAATTGTAGCAACTACACATTATTTCAGGAATATCTCCAGCTTTCCACGTTATTCTGCACGACACAACTGACTATGGAAAAGTCAGTATTTTAACTAATGATTAATTTTGTCAATTTGTCATAGTGGACAGTAAAGCAAAACAAACGCAAACACACACACACTAAAAAATTAACAATTACCTTTTAACTAACAGGTTTCAATTTCTCATTTCTTAAAATCAGGTG
This sequence comes from Microhierax caerulescens, assembly GCA_035590215.1. NCBI lineage: Eukaryota > Metazoa > Chordata > Aves > Falconiformes > Falconidae > Microhierax > Microhierax caerulescens. The sequence goes on along the minus strand of JAVJGJ010000001.1, from coordinate 19,833,091 downwards.
ACAGGAATGTTCTCTGTCTTTTCCAAAGGTAATACCAAGTGGGAGACTGTCAGTGGAAATTTTTACTCAAAGGAGAAGAGTTTCTCGTTTTGGTTTTTTCCTTTGATGTTGTGTTTCTTTCTTGTTGTTTGGTTTTCTTTAAGAAAGCTATAACCAAATAGAAATATATTGCATAATGTAAGTCTGCATTACATATGAACTCAATTATACAGTTCACCACCATGAATTCAGTGATCTGCATAACATCACCTCCAACTGAGAAATTCAAGCACCTCATGGAAAGAACTGGGCCTTTCTTTTCGTGGAAACACCTGCAGCTGCCAAGCCAGGTGCTGGCTCTGTAGGAGATGAGGCAGACCTGCAGCCGCTTTAGCACAGAAGGAAAGTTCTTGGAGACCATGATCAGTCATCACCTGGAGCTGGGCTTCAACATCCTGCACATACTTCTTGTGTTTCCCATGAAGGTCTCACACTTGCACACTGATCCTGTCTATCTCTTGTTCTATTGAAGCCATTAATAAGATCAAAGTTTCAGTTAGTTAACTGCTGCTATTGATTATATACAGCATGATTGATGTAAAAAAGCAAAGTCAGCTTTGCAATGTCATCCCACCCCAGTCATGTCAAAAGAAGTCAAAACCTAATTCTCTGTTTTAGCATATAGTTAGAACACCATCAGGCATGTCAATATATGGTACTGATTAATTACCTGAACACTTAAATTATATTGATTTTTTATAATAACTGTGGCAACAAATTGAAGTTCTCTGGACCTAGAAATATACTAGTCTGATAAGCTCTCCAACTATATAAAACCTCTCCAAATAAGGAGATGTATTTTTTACTCAACTTTATAATGCCTATTATACTTGTCTTACACACATAGAACATATTTGATTTATATGAACAAATGGTTTGTATGGAACTGGTAAAAACTCCAAGTTCCACTTACCTCTCAGGAAACAAAAAAGGGCATGAAGACAACTTAGTATGCTTTGACACATAGGTGGTTATCACAAGAGAAATATGGTTACACTTCTTCAAAATCTGCAGGAATGCTAAACAATTCAGAAACAATTAAGTATGTTCATTTCTACAGGCAAACTGAAAGCAGTAAGATATTCACATGTTACTGAATAATCATAATGCATGAAACACAGCCGTGCAGTTTGCCTCCAAATCTTATACTGCAAAAAATACTACTAAATTATAGGAAAATAAGTTCTATATTAAAATTTTAAAGAGCATAAATAGAGTTTAAAACATGACACAAAATTACATAACATATACATATAGCGATATGCCTTTCTGTCACACACCAGTGTAACACCTAAGTCATTTGTTCCGCACTGAACTGTTACATTACAGAACAACTTTATATGAAATTGGGTTCTCCATATGCAGGTCTTCTCCCAGACCCTCTTTGTATGAATTTAGATCAGTGTAATTCCTGTGGTCTATTTTATACAATTATATTATGGTCCAGACCATATGTCTGGTGCCTTACTATGCTTTAGTCTTTTTTTTTCCACTCAGATCAGCCTAGGGGACACTGGATTCCAATTTTAAACCTGCAGATACAGCTGAAGGTTACCCCTTTGCCTGCAGAGACTTTTCAGGCAGCTCATTGAAGCCTAACTAGTTATATGCAACTTGAGCCAAGGATCCTAGAAATAAATGGGAAGACATCATTTCAATGTTTTGTGTAATGCTAAAAACAGTGACAGATCCCTGCTCAACTTTATTAGAGTTGCTAGCAGTAACTGACCTGGTTTTGTTAAGCAAAGGAACCTGTAAGCCTGAGCATACGTCTTCCTTGTAAATGAGAACGTCTGTAAACTTCTTTGTTGTCATGAAGTGTTATAGGCTTGCAAAGGAAGAGAAGGGAAGTTGAAGACAAACTGTTTCATAACAAAAAAGGAAGCTTACTATCAAAAACTAAGACCCTCTGACACAGACCCCGTAATTATAATTACCCCTACTAGTGGCATCTGTCTTCAGCTTCTGAGAAAAACACAGTGTCTTCTACTTATTTCTGGAGAAAAGTAATAGCTTTGGAAAAGATTACTATTGTGATCCAGTGCTGGGTGTCAAAACTGAATACGTAACATACAGATGTCCATGCAGAAGAATGGGATCCAAACTATTAGTAGAGAAGGAAGAAAGTGTTAATGACTAAATATATCAGCATCTTCTATTGGTAGCTATTTCCACTGCTAGCAATACTATTGCTATTCCTTATAGGAATACTTTGCTCTTCTTCTATCTACTGTATGATAAACAGATTTGAGTAGAGAGTCTACTAGGAGATAATGAATTATGCTGTTTATTTCAGCATAATTTTTTTCCGCTGCAATTCAGAAAGAAGCTGAATTTTTTCCCACAAAAACGATATGCAAAATGTCTCAGTGCAAGTTAATTTTACAAAACATTGCCAGGTCCAAAATGAATTCTAACAGTTTACTAATGACAGACGCTTAATATTAACTGCTGTTAACTCAGGAATTTCACATGCAATCACTCTCTGAAGTTAGTTTCACTGTCCTTGTAGATAAAAAATTCTTTACTGCTGTGGTACAAGAGGGCCTTGTGGGAACTCTTTTCAGGAGCTTCACTGCAGTAAACAACCCAATCAGGTAAGTGAAGAATTTGATTTTTACTTAGATGTAAAGCAGTATTTTTCCCAGTGCTCATTAACAGAATTAAGAAAACAAAGGTAGTTAAGTGGGATGAAAAAATCCAGGGAATCTGATTCAGCAGGAAGAAACACTCTGGGAAGCAGCTGTTCACCAGGAAATCAAATATATGTTAACTAGGCCACTGTAGCTGCCCAAGCCACTCTGTTAAGACTTCTTTCCACTTGCCTTGCCAGTCACAACAATGAGTATGAATACAGTACTTAAACTAAATTGCTCAGAGTTTTAACTTCAGCCTTGTTTCACATAACCAGAAGAAATACATCCTCCTCAATGCTCATACAGAAATACTTCACGTGACAGATTTCCAGTTTCTGTACCCACACATTTTGGCATCTCAAGAACCAATTCAAGTTAATGAGTTGCATCTAGTAATGAGAAAGCTGTAAATAAAATGAGACAAAAATCATGTTACAACAAAATGCAGAATTAAGATCTAAATAAAATATGCCTGGATGCAATCAGCAGTCAATCAGAATGACAAATTCTGTGTGGTTTCAAATTAAAGAATTTTAATGGAGTCTTGAAGCTTAGATACAGAAATACAGTTGCAGACAGCCAAAGGTTTAGTTCCAAATGTCCAGGATTTCCAAGTAATGCAACCAATATCTAAGTTTCTAAGGCTCTAATTGAGAAGGTGAACTTTGTTTAAAGCTTTCTTTTTTTGCCTTTTTTCTTAAACAAGGATAAGATTTTCCCAAAGTTCTTTTATCTTCAACTTTTTATTTTCAAGCTATGTTTTACTTCAGGTCCTTAGGTTTTTATCCTACTATTATATTAAAAAAAGTGGAGAAAATCACATGTGAACATATTACAGTTGTTTCTCCTGACTATGCTTACTAGTCAGGTGAGAAGTCTGGAGTTTGTACACATACAAATGGAGTACTTTGGAACATGAGATTCATTCTTCTCACACAGGCCATAATTAGCTGTCAGTTTCACCATGGACATTTTCCATGTGCACTTTGAGGTAGTCATTTCTTGTAAACTTCTTGTGGCAAAGCTGGCATTCTGCCATCGGTCGATTAGGGTTGTGAGTCAGCTTGTGTCGGATCAGCATTTTCTTTAGGCTGAAGGACAGATCACAAACCTAAGGCAGTGAAGACAAGACAAAGACAAAAGAAGTCTTAAAACTTCAAGCACGTATAATGCTCCCTATGTTACATCACTGAGGCCACAGTCACATATACCTGCAATTGTTAATATATGAGTTGGTCTTTGGAAGAATAACTCCTTCAGAGAGAACCTTAAAGATTATTACTTGACTAGTACCTTTCAAAGTTGTACATTAACAATGGTACCACAGGCATGGGGAGGGGGGAATAAAAAAAAAAAAAAAAAAAACAAAAAAAGAGAAAAGACTCGATCTTCAAAATAATGCCACACTGAGGTGTTACATTCTGTTTGGTTACCTTTTTTTTTTTTTTT
>JAVJGJ010000001.1:19801021-19828867 GCA_035590215.1 Microhierax caerulescens | reverse complement strand
TAGTACCTTTAAAATTTTTAAATTAACAATGGTACCACAGGCATGGGGAGGGGGTAATAAAAAAAAAAAAAAAAACAAAAAAAGAGAAAAGACTCGATCTTCAAAATACTGCCACACTGAGGTGTTACATTCTGTTTGGTTACCTTTTTTTTTTTTTTCTAAATCTGTTACTCTATCTGGGTTGCAGCAAAAATTATGACAAAACATCACAAGCCTCTGTCAATTCGTACTCAATTCAAGTATTTCTTTCCTGACCTCCAGAATGATATCTGTGGGTTCCTAAAAGAAATCATTTCAAACTGCTCAGTTAGAAGGAGGAAAGAGTCAGAAAAGAGGCTCTGAAAACTGCAAGAAAGGTTAATAATTATTATAGAAGAAACCTCATTGTTCCAGTTTTCCTCTGCCTTGCCAAGAAAACAGTATCTGGCAAATGAAGGTGCAACTCCTTTGCTGTATTATCTGGTGTGCTGGTTCCCTTCTTCCACTGTACTCCAAGGCATCAAGTTCATTCTGCCATTTAAATAAATGGATAGAGGGATGAGGGACGCTGCCACACTAAATCTATCAATTCCTATAAAAATTCCTGTGCTGAAGTCAAAATGAAAGGTTAAGAACAAGTTCAGCCAAGAAATTTTAGAATGAAAAGAATCTGTAGGCAAGCCATCAAGTCAATTGAAATCACACAGTCATAATGTCACATTCACCTTCCATCCAGGTACATAGTGTATGCATGAATTTCCCAAGGGGGAAAAAAAAATACAGAAAGCATGCTCCTGATTTGACAAATGAAATAGGCAAGAGTCTTATAATTCAGTAAGAATGAACATCCATAGGCTTGCAATCTTAGAATTCCAGGTTCGTTCCAGACAAAAGTGTCTTCTGTGCAGAGGAAACTCAGGGAACCCAGCACAATCCCTCTTTAGGAAAATGAAGTTTAAAATTCATTTTGGTATCAAACTACTAATGAAAATGCGGAATGATTACTGATTCTTTTCGAAACCAAGACAGACTAATGAAGCTGACTATCCAAGTAGATAATCTTGACCTGCAGTATATGTATTTTATGCCAATTAAGGCAAAAACATACAATGACCATAAAAAGGGCAATTGCCAGAGGCAAGTCTTGTACCCAGAATAATTTTTCCCCAGACAAGAACACTGTATGTGCTGTTGCAATGGAACGCTTTTGAATTTATGACACGACGTAATACCGAGGACTTTTATACAGCAACTGTAACTCTCCCAACTTTTTTCCCCTCAATGTATAATTACCTCTTTCAGACCCAAGCAACAGTCACGCTTTTGTTATGACAGTGAACGTCACTTACAGCATCCACTGGTCAGGTCTTAATTTTGCTTTTGCCAAGTACCATTTTCTATTCTTCTTCCACAGAACACACAAAGCGAACTCATAACATTTATCTAATCATAATCATCATGCTTGCTCACAAGCCCCAACATGTTTAATGTATCATATACTTGTAAACACAACATATTTCCTGAAAGACAGAAAAACAATCAAGTATGTATGCACACACACAAGATAAGTATGTGCTCTGTGTATCTTACACACATCTCCATTTTTTAAGTAAACAGCTTATGACACAGTCTTAAAGTATATTTTTCCATTTATAATGCTTATGTAAATAGTATAATGTGTCCTGCTGTTCCTTCGAGGTTCTGGCATTTTCTACCACCTAACTTCAAAAAGAACATGGAATGCACAGGACCATTAAAGATGTGATACATTTTGTGCTGTACTTATGCATAAAAGTTTTAGGTTTGTTTTTGTTTGGTTTTTTTAAGAGTTTGCTTCATACTTCAATTTTATAAGCAAGACTGACATTTTAGATTTACAACCACGCTTGCTAATGTGCACTTGAACTCTAATCAATCTCTTCAAAATGATCAAAGTTTTGATTGAGTAGGAAGGATGGAAGACTGACATTTGAAAGTAAGTGTAGGGTCAACTAAAGGCAGAGTGGTGGGAAATACTGTACTGGAAAGAAACCAGGACAGGCAGTACCTGACCTTTCTGCCCCCAAAGAATAATCTGTTGTCTCTGAAGCAACTGAAGTTCAATTGGCCTTCCAGCAAAAAGCAAGCTGGTCTTCAGAGGACAGAAATCTAATACACTATGAAAAAGCACATTCTGCACTTCCATATTTCAGTTATTTTCACTTTTCTATGTGATAATATATTACAACTTTCACCTTAAAATGGGAATATTCAATTTCCACTGTCACCAGTGGGATGTGAGAGCTTTCAGTTCTTAACGGTAAATTCTGAAAATACTATTGTTGACTGATAAGACACAGAAATAGCCACAGAAATAAACCCTAGCACCTTCATCAACAGGGTACAAGGATTACTTTTACATATAGCACAATTCTGTGCTGTAATGCCTGTTCCATACGCCAGAGTGTAAGAAGAGTGAGAAAGGAAGAGGAGACATGGCTTTTATTTCTGATTCTGGAAGAAAATTCTATTTAAAGCAAAAATGCAGTCTAAAAGAATTGGTATATAATAGTTTATTTATAATTATTTATTTATATATATATATTTATAATGGGTGGGGAGAGATGCATCGTCAAGTGAGCCTTGAATAAGTGTCTATTCCTAAGTCCATAAAATACATATTTCAATAGCCGAAAGTTTGCTTTCTTCAGTTCTTTGGCACTGATGGCAGTACTTGTTTGTAAATGCTAACGGTGTTAAGAAACAAAGAAAATCCTGGCAGCAATCGTTCATATGGTATTTAGAAGAAAGAGCTGAACAGTTTCTGTGGCTGCTTCTAATGCCACATAGGTAATAAGACCAAACCCCTCATCCTCTTAAAAACTTTTATCTTTCATTGTGGCTTCATGTATGATTGCATTTATGAATATGGTAATCATTGAAAACACAGCCCATTGTTTCACCTTTAAAGGATTCTTAGTAGGTCTAGGCATTGGACTTGGGGACTTTTCCAATTAGCTTAATGAGCAAGGGTATGTCAATAGTATATATGCCTTCACCACCTAAGACATGCAATAGAAATTGGGAAATGAAAAAAATCTAGGAAATAGTAACAAAAAAAATTATGAATGTGGGAAGTAGTCAAGCAAAGTTTTGGAAACAGAAACCACTTCAGAGAAGCTGACTAAGAAGGAACATGGCACATGTACAGAAAGCAATGAATGCAATAGCTTTTAACCCTTTCTGTTAATGAAAGAACTAAAAGACAGTTATTGAAATTCCATTGCAGTAACCTGACACTCTCCCCTCCCCAAAATCTCTTTCCACAGTTAAGAATATGTGGATCCCGTTGCTATAAATTACTACTCAGATCATTGTAAGAAAATAATGAGAACATTTACAGCTATCTTTAGCAGGATAAAAAATTGTAGGTGAGAATACTTGAGTGTAAAAAGCAATCTTTTGTATCAGGGAGCCAACAATAAACGTCTCCCATAGGTCCATTTTTCTGTAACTGTCCACTACTGTTTTTCCTGTAACTTCTGCTGAAACATCTGGTAACATGCAACATGCCAGACAGCTCTGCAGGAACGGTCTGCTCTGGGTGACATTTACTACGTCCCCTGCATCTGCAGAAGCAGAGGCCAGATGAAATAAGGAGTAACTACTGGAAACAAAACTTTCAACGCTCTCCAAGTATGCATGAAGCAGCAGACTGCCATAGGCACCTGGGCAACTGAAGGGTGTATGAATGAATATTAGAGGCAACTGCTGACCATGTCCAAACCCTGAAAAGTCAGCAATCTCTGCAATGTGCAGCTGACAAAAGCTAGTGGTGAAGAAGAATTTTGGTGAAACATGGCAGTAATTTAAAGTATTAAAAAAATCTCCAGTAAATGAAGGTACATAAAAATTCTCTGAGAAGGACTAGGACTAGATACAGATTACAGCTGTTTCTAGAAATACTTTGATTTGGGAAAATACAGTTTATCTAAATAACAAGGAAAACTGAAGGAATAATTGAAGCAGGAAAGCATGCTTTCATGCAGCTCCTACTTTCAATTAAAGAAAGAATAAAGAATAAACATAACCACTATCCCAAATTGGTCTGGAAAAGCATGCTGTGAATTCAAGACCAGTGGATCCTGGATCCACAGTGTGCAAAAATTTGCATTTACACTGCAAGCTAGCCAACAGCTGATGAACAGCATAGCAATCTGAAAGCTGAAAAAGTTACTGACAATGATTTGGAATTAAAAAAATTCTCAAGGTACTATCTAGAGCCAGGCTGAGATTCTCTCAAAAGAATACAGCAAATCCCCTGACCTGTAGACATCAGCAAAATATCATAGCTGCAATTTTCATTAAATTACTATTTTATTGTCGGTGAAATGTCACCAGATTATTTATTAAAAGCCAGATCAATTAACAAACCCTTGAGACTTTCCTGCCAAACTCTTATTCTAATTTTGCATCTAAATTTAGATATTTGTGAACAAATCTACAACTGTTCTGACTGAGCCATCTAGGATAAGGATGAAAGCTGGCAGTTCCCTCGTGACTAGCTCATTAAGAGCCAACATCACAAAACAAAAGCACTTATACTAACTCTATACCCTGTTCTGATACCCTCCTCTAAATCCTTGAGCAACAACTTAAATTCTTGCATTTGATCATTCTGAAAGACATTCTTTTCCAACAGTTTCTGCATATTCACCCTCACCACCTACCTTGCAAAAACTGTGAGATACGTTGTATATAGGATGGGGTATACGGAATGAAAGGTACTTGACAGTGATCTATGAACCGTAATATGATATGATGCATTTCAGCGCTGCAAGCATACACATCAGCCATGATTTCTTCATTGAACAATAAAAAAGCAACCTATGAGCAGATGTTAAAAACTTCAGACCAGATTTCACTAAACAGATATTAGAGATTTCTGAATTCATATTTGTGTCACTCGAAAACACCAGAAGCATTCAGATTCCATGTAATGAATTATATACTTTTTCCTGTATAAGCTAATCTCCAACTATTATCCTGCCACACAACTTATACAGGAACGCAATCAGCATGAACTTGTAACTTGCAACATCCAAATTGCATTAATAATGGTGAAAATTACTCTTAAAGGGGCGCAAAACTACAAATAAAAGGGTGTACAACACTCTTGGCAACTGAAGAGGTACATAAAATTCCCTGAATGGTCTTTCATTAGTTGGGCAATCAAAGACCATACAAAGTGTAACTTTATGCCGCAGCCAATAGCTGCAAGGCCATAGTCCCACTGCAACTGTCTTGCTGCTGCAATGAAGTCAAGGAGACAAAGGAATAGATCAACTCACGTCACACTGAAATGGCTTCTCTCCGGTGTGGGTTCTCATGTGCTCATCTAGGCCTCGCTTTTGACTGAAAGCCTTGTTACACTCTGAACATTGGTACGGTTTTTCCTGTATGAAATGACAACAGTGAGTGAAAGTGAGTGAAAGTGAGTCAACACAGAGCCCAAGTCATTAAAGGAGTGGAATTCCATGCTGGATGGTGCAAGTTTTATATTCTCTCTAAGGGATTACAGTCAGTGAAAACAACAGAAAATGACTTTTAAATGATTAAGTGAAAGCTGGGAAAGCTGTGGCCTGACAGTTTCCACTTCAACACCCACTTATGAATTAATTATCTGTTCTAGTCTTTCAAAACCAGCCATTTTAGGAGTCTGTTTTTCATAATGTGAAAGGTACAGAAACATAAAATTCCAATGTACTTTCCTTTATCCTCCACAAAAGCTTAAAGCATAAAGGAAAGTAAGATGCCTATAAAAACCTCAGGTTTCTTAGCAGGTTTCCAAGCAAGGGAACAAGTAAGGAGAGAAACAGAGAGTACAGTGAAACTTGTGGTAGAGAAAAAGCTTATTTTGAAATGTGATGACAGAAGGTTAATCACATATTCATTCCAGAATCTCAAAAAAATTGCAGATGACAATGAAGCCATATGTATTTTTATTAGAACTATTGGTTAGCAGCTACTGTAACACACTATGTTATCAAAGCTGCAAGCTGACTGACCTCAAAAAAATCAGATATGTATGGAAAGCCACCTATATATTTCTTTGAAGTTCTTCCTTAATATAGAAACTTATATAAGGCGTAATTCCTACTCTATTCCACTAAAGTTAAAAAAGAACTGTATGGAAAACAACATTTAAATAAATCAATTAAATGTAAAAGTTAGTATTACAGCATCACATACTGCCTCATTAAAATTTAGATGCTCTAGAAGCACCTTTATTTTTTAATTGAACAATTATGCTTCTTTCAACTCTCATTTTACTTTTTTCTGTGGTCTCCAATTCTGTATTGCTTCATTCTAAAATGTTTCTAATGTTTCTTCATTCTAAAATTCTAAATCTAAAAAAACCCACCCCACTCTAAACATGGGTATTTTAGACAACAAGGTAAACATTTTTTACTAAATTAAATTGAAAATAAAGACTGAAAATCAATAGGCAATAAAAATGCTAAGTCTATGAATAAACAAATAATAGGCAGTAACCTTAATGGACTTTTGGGAGATAATGTGGGATTCAAGGGTAAGTAAGAAGGAACAACTCAGCTTAGGTGTTGAAGTACGAAGGGAAGAAATTCTCTGGTTATTGAATTCCTACTCTCAGTATGTAGGGGACAATGAGGTCTCCATGTATATTGCTGAATCCTGCCAGGTACACAGCATAAACCGTACACATATACATAATACAATGGATTATAAATCAGTGTTGTTCTGGGTATGCCCCAAGCTCGCTCTCTTTGCAGCAGCTCTTTGCAGGTCCAGAGATCTCAGTGGGGGTGAAGACTGGGTTCATCTTTGGAGTACCCTCCCATGAGGTTTCCTAGAAAAGGTAGTGTCATAGACAGAAATGTCTCAACTTGTAGTGGCAGGAATCCTCTAGCTCACCAAAATCAGGTCATTAGCTCCGTACATAAGGTAAAGCATTTCTCCAGCAATTTTGATTTCAGATATGAGTAAATCATGAGAAATAAATTTCAGTATGATACATGACAAATCTTCCTGCTGACACAGGCTGAGTACATGGTCTCCAGCTGCATATAAATCAAACTGGCCTAAAGGGAAGCCACAAAAGAGCTTTTCCGTGTGAGATTCTCCTTACACATGTTCATCATCTTTGTGTTTTTTCATCATCATCTTAATTTTGTAATCTCCATGATTCTTCAGTATAGAGTGAAACATAAAAAAATAACCTAAAAAAGATCTGAGACAACCTTAAAGAAAAAATCATCACCTAGACCAAAAACTTCATGTCACAGGGAATTTTGCTCAACTGGCTAAGGACTTCAATGGAGCAGGTCTGTAAATTTTAAGGAACTGTATGAAGAAGCCATGTGAAAAGCAGGTTTCTGATCACCCCCTTAATTGGTTTTGCATTGTGATTAACATAAACCACATTTTCTGTGAGTTCTCCGAAAACAGCCTTTCTCTGTGAAGGCTGTTCCACAGAAAGTGCAAATTAAAGTATATGAAGTGTACATCTTACACACCTAGGAAAACATTTGCTATTGCAAACTGTACCAGGTGTACTTGCTCTTTTTATCATCTTCAGGTATCTGAAGAGTTAACTTGATCATGGTTATCTTATTCATCTCAAACTTAAATGGACTTCAGGATTCCAATTAGAAGAAAGAGGCATTATAAACTCTAGGAAGCTGAAGTCACAAACCTGGGCTGTAATATCTTCCCCTAAGGTTATGTTCAGCTATTGTTCTCTATGGCAAAAAAAAATGCCTATCTAACCATCCCCTTGGCATTTGTAGTCAAATTCACATATGTAGTGCATGAAAAACACAAAGTTGTCTTTGATCTAATTTTAGGTTCCTTACATATATATATTCCAGTGACTTCAGCAGACACAACTCTGATTCACACCAGCCCCTCCCCCTCTAAGCTAAGTTGCCCTTCATTCACGTCTGTGTCCATTCCAGCAAAATCAGTAGTGCTGTCCAGAGCAAAACTTGGCCCTACATTTCTCTCCAGAGAAAAAGACTTTTTTGTCAGTTTAAAAGAAGACGTCATTCTCAGAGCCTAATTTCTTCAAAACAAAACATTCTGTGCTTTTCCTTTTCTCTCCCCCTCCTTCCCGTCATATCAAATTTCCATTTCACAATACTTGGAGAAGACAACATTTGTAACATGGAAAAGATTATGTTGGCTTGGCATAAGCACCACGGCTCTAAATGTGAACAGAAAAATAATAGATAAAACCCACAGCAGTAAGTCTGAAAGAAAGTTAAAGCCACCTCAAAAGGACAAGAAGGACCAATGATGAGATTAGAAGAAAGCTGAACAAATTTAAAACATCAAGCAAAGGGAAAAACCTGCTAACTGTCAACAAAACAGGAGGTCATTGGGAAGATCATATAAGCCTGACTTCAGAGGAGTTATCAACTGCTTGTACTATAAATCTACCCTCTATTCAAAAAGCATCTGTCAGGCCATGAGTATGGTAGCAGCAAAGCCAAAGGATTACATGTGTTTTCTTTTATTGCTGATATAAATGAGGAAGGGAGCAGAGACAGTGAGAGAGACAGGATGTAGCTGATACAGCAGTGATTTAATATTACATTAAGTATACCAGGTATAAATAGAAATATGTAGATAAGAATTTATAATCATACTACTCTAAACAAAGAAAGGCCAAGGAAAGCCCAAATGGGACATGGTATTCTGGAAGATGCTTCGCTGCAAGACTGGTATGCTAACTTAGAAGCTCTCATCTCTAATAATTTTCAATTCACTACCTTAAAACTGGAAGGATTTCAATATTTTAACAATTATGACAAGTAAAACAGCAACTATAATACACTTCATCTGTCTGTGGATAGCTGAATCAAACGACTACCTTGGATTCTATGCAAACTGTGCTTTGCATTAGAAAGACATCAGAATACAACCAAGGCCATTTGACGCCACCTTTAACATGTTGGCAGAACGCATACAGAGTATCATGCAACCACAGCAGATGGAAATACTTAAATGCACAATATTTGAACCGCTAACTGCTGCTGTAGTTGACTGTATTCTCCCTTGAGAAATATAAATAACTTATATTAAAATTATATATTAAGATTAGTTTAGCACTAGTGCATTTTTTTTTTCTGTAAGCCTGGTAAAATTAATTACACAGTTAAACCATGAATTATTTTGGTAGGAGTATCTCCAAATAACTTTTTAGATCTGAAATTAAAACTATTACAAGAGCACAACAGCAAGAAAAACATAAGCTAGACACTAATATATCCAAAATAATCATAGCTCAAGATTCAAATAAATAAGAGTTAAGAACAGCTCTAGTAACTCTTTCCAAGGTGGCAGGAGCAAGTTAAAACTGGGCTGAACCCACACTCGTTCTTATCCACCTTATCCTTTACCTTTTTGGTTAAATTAATTTACTACAATGATTGCACACTTGTACTACTCAGAAAGTGAACTTGTTGACTACAGAAACGTTACTCAATAATCCTTTTTAACACTTAGGTTTTAATTGACATGTAAGAGCATACTTAAAATCCCAGAGCTATCTCGGATATAATCTTTCTTATGCTCACTTTTTTATATCCTCCTGAATTCAGCAGGTTTACTTCAGACTTTCCCATATTGCATGTTTCTTCTTGTAGATCATGTTCGTATATCTAAACACGCATTAGAATTACTAGCATCTCAGGGTAAGACATACTGACCATGATAAGTTTCACAGAACTATCAGCTTCCTGGGTCTGCATTTTCTACATGCTGAACACCGAATGTTCAGAGAAACAAGGAAAACCATATCAGATCTTATACTACTTGTAAACATTTATACTTATGACATGAGTGTAAAAGTTGCCAGACACGAAAAACAGCAATGATACAGGACAAAAAGAAATATCTTTTTTTTTTTCCCTCTGGAGACATACAAAATTGCAATCTGTATAACAGACAAATCTGGAGATAAAAACGACATATTTCAGAAAAATGAACAGTATGGCCCAGTGCATACATGAAGATTCTTGGTAAAACCTGAAGTAAGCCTGAAAAAGTTTCAACCTGAAATCCTTGTGCTTTGTGTGTTTTAAAACTTATCCTAATGCCAGTAACACCTTTTTTCAATTATTACTAAATATTAATGTTGACGTGTCCCTCCAACTACACTCAGGAGCTCTTTAGCCAGCTGTACATGGCATAAAAACCCCACCTGAATGTGAAGTGAAGGTTTAGGGCTACAACAGCCTGAAAAGCATGAAAGGCCTGAAGAAGAGTCCAGCAAGAGGCAGCCTAACACAGGGTTCATGATGCACATCCCCAAGCAACCCACAACCCACCTTGCAGCCCTGCTAACAGCAAACTTCTACCAAAACTTCAGCAGAACAGTGATGAACAAGTAACAGAAGTCCTAGAGAATCAGCTGGGTCTTTCTGCTTGGTCTAGAAAATGCCCACAGATAGTGTCAGACCATGCTGAGGGTCAGGCCAAGCAAATAGATCTTTACAAGAAAACCCGTTAGATAGCAGCTGTGGTAACAGACCTTTAAGCCTCAACAAACCCCAGTGTCCAAGTACAGTTTTTTTCTACATTTAAGAAGAATGATGGGTAGTTTCACTATCAATGAAGTGCTGACATGCAATATATTGCTCAGTTCTTATTAAAAGACCAGTTTTCATCTTACTTAAAGGACTGGGAATAGAGGTACTATGCAGTATGAAAGACAGTAAAACATCTACTGAAACAAGGGTGGCTTATGTAGCTTGCTTTTTTTTTTTTTAGGGCTGAAATATAACTAAACAAGACTAAGCTGATTAATGTCAGGAAAAAAACATCAGCAATACTTTCTGCTAGGTCATCACACTAACAACACATCACACATTGAGAAGAGAGGCCAAGCTACTTAAGATCACAGATGGTGTGAATTAATGGAGTCCAGTTTTATATCTGTGAAAAATGTGCAAGAACTAACAAGATGGTCTCTTAGTAATTGGAAGGTTTCTAGAAGTTGCAGCAAGTGGCTCACCCACAGACATGAGGCCTACTTGAACTATCAGACTTGCATTAAATTACTAAAGTAATATTGACACAGGAAGACAAAGGCTGATGAGAATACACAACTCTACAGAGTAGAGATTTGAGTCTTATAATTATTAATACTCAATAAACAACGACTTTAAAAGTACACACTTCCTCAGTTGAGAAGTAAAATCCTTTAAAAAAAGTATTTCAAATAACTAAGGCAGGCACAGTAAATTTCCTGTTGAAATAGTTGTGAAAGGATGTTGGCAAATCTAAACAAAAGTAATTTTTCTGACAAAAGCATCCGTCATCTTTAATAAAAGTAAATTCCATTTTGGGTGTTTTGAAAAAAAAAAATCTGAAATTCTTGCAATAAAAATCGTAATGCAAATAAAAACATGCATCTTCACTGCAATGCCTGCCAGAAGAAAAAAGTATATTTCTTCAAAAGCTCAGTATATGCTATTAGTTGGACTTTAGTATATCATTAATATCCCACTTTCCACAGTATTTCTGCCTATTTGCTACCTAAAATCTGTAAAGTTTTTGTTTCTTGGTTTTTTTACAACCACTGAAGCAATTTCTGCCCCTAAGATTTAGTGAAAGGGGCTTATTTAATAAGCCAGGATGAAAATTCAATAATGTTGATTCTGCTCTTGGAAGAAGAACATTATAAATATATATAAAAAACCCCCGTTCATTCCGTAAGGAACAGATGATCATCAGTCAACATAACATAAAAAATGTGTGAAAATATAGGTGCAGTGGGATTCAAACCTTCTATATTCTGTATACAAATACAGATTCCACAGGCAAGGAAACCACAGCACTGGCAAAGTCATCATCCTCAGACAGATGTTTGGGAACTCATTTATGTCTCACCAATAGGGAAATACAGAGAAAAATCTAATACTGAAAAAAATTCAAAATTCAATCAACACCTCATATGATTTCAGTACACACTGTCATGTACACATAAGACTATATTTAGTACCCATTGTATTTTTTTATTTTATTTTTGGCAATAGCATGGTATGCTGTTTCTAGAACACATGACCTTTTTAAAAACTTTCTTAAACCCAAATATTTCATGGGAAATACAGAACAAGTGAAATTACTTCACAGTTGCCAATATTGTTCTTTTTTAAAAATTACTTCATTTTAACATTCTTCTGGGTTAAAAAAAAAAAAAAAAAAAAGAATAGAGGGGGTTGCATAAACTTCCAAATATGTACCTTGGAAAGCCTGCTTAACTCAGGACCTGGACAAGGACAACTTTCTTGTACTGTCCCAGCAGCAAGTTGAAACACTGACTTGAAGAGAAAAGCTCTCCAGGAGATTGCCTAGCTTCCACTTATGAAGACTCGTAGTCCCGTGAAATACATAAATAAAAGTAACTCCAGGTTGGCTAACTCTCTCACATACTGTATCAAACCTTGAGTCCTTAGCTTCTAAGGATACCTTTACACTCAAAGTCACTCACGTGACTGCAGCCCATGCAGATATATTCATAAATATACACTCAGCCACCACCAACAAATACACTCTGAGAAGGAGGAGTTCATGAGCTGACTTTAAAACATATCTGATACTCAGACTACTAGATCACACCAACCCTTGCAATTGAGGCTACACTGCTAACAATAGCCAAGCTCCCCAGCTTCAAATGAGTAAGAAAAAGGAGACAAAGAAATAGGAGACAAAGACAATAAACACTATTGTGAGTACAGATAGCTTAAGCGTCCAGAAGCTGCATTGTATCAACTGCAATCTATTGGTCAGTTCCATGCAAAGTATATGTATATATATATATATATATATGCATGTATATATATATTATATACACACTGGCCTAACATTTCAAGTGCGGACAAGTAAAGTTAGTTGCAGAGTGACAAAAATATGCTTATCACTTAAATTTCTCTATTTCTTACATTATAATCTCTGACATTAGGTGCTTTTAAAAACACACTTAAAGATTAATGCAACTTTAAATAGTAGGCAGTTACACATGAAACAAAGAAATGTACCTAATACACTGTAATTTCTTTAATTTTTAAATATTATCTTAGAAATGTACAATTTGAGCATTACAGCCAGCTGCTTTCCAACCACCAGAAATAAGATTTTTAAACAAGCTATAGAAGTTACATATGTCTGTTATACCTTCAAAGTATAAATATGAAATATTCAAATCAACTGATGAAAAAACATTTGCAAACGGCTTCTACTCTTTCTGTTTTCCATCACTGCCATGTATTTAACTGAAACAAACCGTAATAAAACTACCACTTCCAGAAGTAATGAAAACATCAATTTGACATGACAATAACTTCGGGCATTCATCAATGATCATATTTCAAAACATTAACAATTACATTACAGTAACATGCAATAATTTCTCTACATGTTTAAGCTCAAACTATGTAATACTATGTCAGGCACTGAATAAAGCCTTAGGAAATAGATGAAGTTTACTGCACTGTGAAGGCTGGAAGTATGCATATATTTCTGCAAAGCTGATACGGTCTGTAAATTCATTTCATCAAGAACTTCAATCAATTCCTCATCTATGATTTCTTAGACTGTTATATTTCTTTTTCTTCAGAAAAAAAAAAAAAAAAGCAGCCAAAAAACAAACCATAAACCAAACACATCTACTTTCATAAAACAAATCAATACTCAGGTGACATTTCAATATTAGGTAGTTGAGTATTTTCATCTCCTTACACTGTCAGTAGGGGTTTCGGTTTACCTTCTCTGTTTACTCCAGAGTTTGAGCTGACACCTGTGGCCACCCAGGTTGTACACAGTTTAGCAGCTGCCAGACCTTAATCAGCTTTCTACAATGATTTTTCCAGCAGCCTTCCCTGATCCACAGGATCAGGTTTGGCATTTAATCCCACTGGTAAAATATATCTAGATTTCATCTCTACAATGACATTTTCCTTTTTGAATGTCATATTATTAATTTTAAGCTACTTCACAATTTTTCTGGCCAAAAGACCAGACTTTTTTCAAGATATTTACAAGCATAGCCCTTGAGGGAGGGTGCTATGATTATGTTTATTTCCACATTTCTGGGCTTGGCTGATACAAAAACACCTTCTGGATTTATACATCTTGTTATTCATTATTTTAATAATTATTTTGCATGCAAGAGTAAATTTCAGAATAAAATGTATGTGTAGGAAAGTGTAAGAAAAGGAATAGCCAACATCCTTACAATCTTTTGAAAAGTCAACACATCAGATGCCTGAAGAGAGAAATTTCAAGTGTGACTTCCTGGCTTTTCTTGTTCTTAGAACTGACAAAAATAAACATTGGCAAACATGCTACATTTCTTATTTCCTGATCTTTAGTTTTATGTTTGTTGAAAAGGCCTAGGATCATAGAACAAGTTAAAGTGAATTAAAATCATGTTGAGGAGTTTCAAGCTTTTTCTGCACAGGTATAATCTTTCTTTACTGGAAAAGTTCTTACATAGCACAGTTAAAATACATCTCCTTTAGTGTTTGTATTCACATCAGGTGTGTGCTTTTGAAGCACACTTCTCAAATGTCCCATTAACATGCTTTGGTGAACATTTTCAAAATATTTTGGACTGCGTAACCTGGATTCCTTTTGAGAAAAAAATAAACCAGAAGGTTTAATGCATTCCAGAGAGTGCTATTGTGCATTCAGTCCATGGGACCATACTACACAATCTGCAGTAAAACCCTTGAAAAGCATACAAGGTAAACAGCAGGACCTCGGCACCAACTGTTTCACTTTACCTATCTACTACTGCATTCCTCTACTTGTTAATATACATATCCTCTCTGATAACTAGAATGAATTAGACCACTACTAGCCTGAGCAGCAGAGAGGTGCTACAATGTGACTGCATGCATTCACTTCAAGAAAGGTACACATGAATTGCTCAGAATTCCCAGTTGTGCTTCTACTGCTCTTGGTTAAAGACCTGAAACGCTCAAAACTGGAAATTCAATTATCAGTACTACATAGAAACATGTTAGGCTATCAACCTCAAAGTAAACCATCTTAATATTCATAATACTTCATCACTTCTACAAAAAAGAGTAATGAGACAATCTGACTAAATGAGCAGGACTATCAGAGAGTTGCCACCACCTTCTCCAACAAATAGCTTGCACCTGCTTGCGGGTAAAATGGTAGCACAAGAGAGAACACCTCTGGCAGTAACAGACCTGTCTGGGTTTGAAGTACATGGCATAAAATGTCAATATTTCTGCACCTCAACTTTGCTAGCATCCCTGTGTTCAGAGAAAACCCAAGGCACATGATACTGACATTATCAAACTATTATATAACCTACATACTCAACAGCTGGGTTTTCTACTGAAAGGGGTTTCATTGTTTTTTCTGTATAATATATTTGGAGCTACTTTTTCTTTTTCTTTCAACACACTACTAAATTAAAACCCATGTATAAACACCACCAAACACACAAGGATCAATTATTTATGTTTTTCAATGTGTCTTAACAAGATCCTGAATGTCAACCAATACATTCCTGACAAGCATCAACCTACTACAAACATTAAATAAATCTTCATATTCTTGCCAAGCACACAAGTGCTCTTGTAAATAATGGTCTCTTTTCAATTTAGCTCTCCATATTTTCTCTCCCCTTCTTCCTTCTTATTTCTTTCAAATACCCAAACTCCCTTCACCACTCCATTCTCTTTCACTTATGTCTGAATCGCACCACCTAAAATACCTATTTATTCCCCTATACCTGTACTAATATTTACTCATCTGAACTATTAAACTACAGCTTATTATCCTACAGTTCTGCATGAATAATGTTCTGCAGAACAGATGCAGCATAAACACTTCTGACTTTAAAATCTATGAAAGTTCTTCATAAACTTTGCTCTGTTCTATTGTTTTTATTAATACTATTAGTCAACTTTTTTTCCTCTCCTACTAACACTTTAAAATTTTTAACTGTCCACTTCTATTTAGATATTAAATAAGGTCTCGAAGTGCGCGGAAGAGGGAAAGTTGGGAGATGCAAGACTGTAGCAACAGGCTTTGGTTTTCAAAATTATTAGTAATGTTAACTTTTATCAATATTGATTCTTATTACCTCAAAGCAAAAGATTTTTTTTTGAGCTTTGTAATAGGAGTAGCATATAAACAGCATGACCACAAAAAGAATCAAAACCCCAAACCCAGGCCTAAAACCATCACAGTGTGCCTGCACATTTTAATCCTCCAGCATAATCTTTAAAGTTTTCCTGTAGTCTGCTTAGCATACTCACAAGAAAAACTGAAATATAATCTGTTCAGATCTAGATGATCATGACATCTCAAGTATATGGAAACACTCATTACATTCAGTGGGCACCACACTCTTACTTTCTCTAAGGATGACACTGACTACATGATACAGCAGAACATTTTATGAGACATTTTAAATCAAATTTTATTACTCTTAGTGCAATTATGTTCTCAGCGCAATACAAAGTCTAATTACAACATCTACTTATATTAAAAAGGAATCTCCACTCTGTAAAAATCTGTTTTCCTAGCTCTTCCCTTCCCTATTAGCTAAATAACAAACATTAGTTGAATTGTTCTTTTATCATTCTTAAGTAGTGATGAAGTTACTTTCTTTTTTCTCCTGTTTCAACATTAAAGTCCTCAGTTTGCCTTTCAGTCCAATTTTATATAATCATTTTGCAGGCCACCTGGAAATTTCAGTCTGGTTTTGTTTTGGTTTTTTTTCTTCCATATAACACAGGCAGAATATGACAAGTAAGGGAATATATGTAAGCAACAAGTTACATAGAAGTAGCATGCAGCCAAACACTAAATACATTTCAGAGCATAGCTAAGAGCAGGAAACATCCCAAGAAAACTACACAGCTAAAGAACAACTATACGTTTTCCATTCAGTACAATTAAAAATCTCTACTTCAAAACTAGTTGTTTTTTTTTTTAATTGTTAACATAGTATTTATTATCTGCACTCTGTGGGTAATCGGGAACTATGCATACAACTGAAGAAAACCCCCACCCACAATTATCAACAGCTTTCCTCCACTGAGGTACTGCAGTTTCTAAGACTAGGATATGCAATCCTGTTGTAAATGACTGTCATCAGTTAATTTACAGCTTTTAAGCAATGAAGATAATGTTTGTAAAGTTCTCTAAGGTCACTCATGAGCATGGATTTTAGAAGAAATTATTCACCTGGTATAAATCACTACAGTCAATGGAGATACATCCTTATAGGCTCTAAAGGCCTATTCTTACTCTTTGTCCTCTTTTTTTCTACAGAGCCTGGAGGGTTTGTTGTTCTTACTCAAACTGTGTGACAAATCAGGAAAAGATTAAACTTGGCACTATTTCAGAGCTGGTCTTGTTTACCATTCCTCCCACTGACAGCCAAGAAGAATATATACATGATAATGAAATTTCTCCTAGTGCAAAACCAGTAATATGGGACAGTAACAACAGAAAAGAATTTCTAACACTTCTTAAAGTGATCTAACAGCTGAAAAGAAGGAGATACAGCTAACAACATGGAATTAGCCTGCTGCCAATGGATAACCATTAGCACCGCACAAACTATTAATTTACTTTTAAAGTTTGAGGTACTCAAGACCTAGGTAAAATGGTAGAAAATTAAACAGTTTTGATCTTATTTTGAAAGCTATTCTTTCTGCAGATTTGCACATGGAGAGTAGTAACTTAACTATCACCCCTTCCACTTCCTTATAGATAAAGAACTTGGTTTGGCCTCAAGGCTGCTTTAACTGCTGTAAACAATAACAGCTCCCAGGGGATTACTAGTAAAAGCTACAGGCTACAGTTTACTTCTATTTTTTCATTTGCTTTCTTATGGTGGATGGGGAGGCCAGAGGCAGGTAGTATATGGAATGCTAGACCAGCCTAACTTGGAGATCTCCCTTTAGTAAGGGAATTCACATCTGGCAGTTTGAAGACAGCTCACCATCTCTTTGCTGGCTTAGTGAGGCCAAGATGTCGCCTTTGTCCTCTAGTAAATACACACACATAATAAGGCTTTTCCCTGAAACAGGGAACCTTTGTGCTAACTGAGGTTCAAGGTTCAAAAATAATCTTCGCGACATCTGTAATTTGCCTTTTATTTTGCCTTCAGTTAAATAGAAGTTAAAGTCATTTTGCAGCTTAATTTTTGTCATCAGTTACCAAAGAGCAGCTGCTACAAAAGCTCATAGTGATTGGATTTTAAGAAGACAGTAAGAACCAAAGCACTAGGTATTGAAGTTTCAAGAATAGTGAAGCCTTTACAGAATTGTTTACTCAGTAAACAATCACACACATTAATTTGTATCTCTTAAATAACCACAACTTAAAGGAAGAAGTTACTTTATACAACATATAAGAAATCTAACACAGAAAAAATAGGAGGTCAGTAAGGGAGTCAGAATTTCACAAGTTAATGACTCACATCTTTGCCTCTTATTTTGATAAGTATAAACCATCTTGGTTGGTATAGGCTGATCTCTACACAAACAGTAATTATTTACTTTTCTCCACATGTGATTCATAGACAATCCTCAAGTAACCATAAAAACTGAGCTACACTTATGCTTATGTGGGACTTACTCTTGTGTGGGTGCGAATATGCATCTTCAATCCATCATTCTTGCTGAAAGCTTTGTCACAGTAAGGACACTGGTAAGGACGCTCACCTGAAAACAAGGCATTAGAATCAGTATATGAAGGCCTTGCAGCACAGTATTTCTCAAATTGAGGTTTTACTGGCCGACCTTGTTTTCACTCAATTCAAACAAGAGATCTAAGCATTAGAAAAACTACAAATAAAGGTCCACCTCAGCAGGATGCAGGGCTGATCAAAATATTCCTCTTTGCTGCTTGATTCTGTTCTAGCAATACATGAATACATACAGAGAAGGGGGGGGGGTGTGGAAAGAAGAAAACACCTACTGCCCTTGCTCAAACACATTCTGCACTGATTTACACATGGTCACTTTTACGGTTAGGCATTAACTGCTCCCAAATATTTCTTCTATTTCACATCTGGTCGTTATTAGAGCTCTCTGGGTGTCAGAATCCCAATGAAATACAAAATCTATTTTTTTTTTTTAAATGCTGTATCTGAACTGTGTTAGAAGCCAGTTAATCAAAAGTTTCTGCAATTTTTGTGTTGCAATTTGTAACTGAAGTGGAAGCAGAACAATCTTAGCATCTCCTTGCAGCACCCCGTATCTTAGAGGTATTTAGTGTAATGCTCCGTTAAACTGGTATCATTTAGCATCGATTTTCTGAAAGCTACATTAGTGTAATGTGGATACTGAGCTATTCAGAATCACATGAAGAGTTTCTAAGCTAGTTCCATAATTTGGAAGAAGTGATAAATCTTTACAATTCCCTAAAGGCTTTTCAATTTTTAACTCTTTAGGCAATATACTGGAACCTGAGTCTATTGCCTCTTTTTTCTGTACACAATGCTTTAAAAGCAAATGATCAGGTTGTTTCTAGTACAAACACACAGTTCAACAAATATTTTTCTATTAAAAAAAATCTTATTTGTTCTATGTAATCATAATGCTGGAGGTGTAACAAACCTTTGAAAATACTTGTTAAGCAAAGTCTGTTCTGCTAAGCCAATGCACAACTTTCTGCTCATGAAAGAATCTTTGCATGTAAAGAGAGGTTTAACATAGTCCAAATGTCAAACACTTATTAACACTCCCACTTAATCCTGGAAAATGGGTAAGGAAGATTAACTACATTTTACACTTTAAAAAGCCCCCAGACATATTTCACCAATATGCCAAAGATCAGAGTGCAAGAGAGTGGCAGTAAGAGATAAACATTTAAAGCTTCACAGACCCTAATAACAGGGATATTCATCTTGACTTGGAGAAGGGAAGTCTCATCTTGCTTCTCATCTTTTCTCTGCATGAGGTATTCCCCCGTGATTGCTCAGAGGGAAAATAATGGGTGTTTTCTTTCTTGGAAACAAGATGTCAAAGGATCACAAAAACTATATAACAGGGATAGCTTGCAGAAACAGCTCTTCAGAAGAACCAACTATGAATACAGTACAGCTGATCAGCTGATAGTCACTGTAGTACATAAAATCTCCATGTAGTCACAGGTTGTGTAGAAGTTTGAGGGAAGCTGAGATTAAATGGTTAAGTAAGGGGATTTAAAAAACCTATTTAGTAGATAACTTTTGTCATTACTGTTTAGATAACTCTGTTAATGACAGCAGCAAAACACTGTGCAGTGAAGTGTTTGTGAAATACAAGTATTTTTCTTTCTTGTATTCTGTCATCTCTCAGGAAGCACAATTTTGTGAATTTGGCTTTTTTTTTTTCCTTAGGATGATGACAACAATCACTGTGTTATAGCTGTGTTTTCGTCGAGCAGTTTGAAATATGATACTCTTATGACCCTCAATGTCTTTAATCCATGCCTTCGAAATTCAAACACTCCCAACAGTTGTCAGTACTCAAATATTTAATTAATTCAGCTGACATTTTTATGTTTTAGGGCTTTTGAATGTAGAAGTTAAAGCTTTCAGCATTTTGTAAGCAGATGAGCGTTGACAGGTAGGAGTTGTACCCCTCCTCCCTCTCTCCCTCATCCCCAAGTCTCTTTAAAGCGTAAAGACTTTTGCTTTCAAAGGATGGTTTTGAGTTTGTCTGAAATGGATTAACTGTGTCCTTCAGAAATTAACCATTGAGACATGGTAGATGATGAGTAAGGCTTTGAAGAGCTTTCAGCAGATACCAGTAGAGGGCAACAGTATGACTTCATATCAACATGTTACACCTGAAAAATTCACTTCCAGCAGTTGTTGCATATTGTGAGTTTTCAAAAATCTCTGCGGTTCCAAAGAATCCAGTTTACTATGTAACTCAATATTGTGAGCTCTGATTTAACATTAATGCTTAGTGACATCCTATTTTTGTGTATAAGAAATATATGGGTATTTATAATTGTTTTTAATAAATAATAACTTGCATTTAAAAATTCTTTTATCTGTGAACGAGATTAAGATTCCCCTCATTTGACATCAACCATGTGAAAATATATAACATCTAATTTTAACTAGTTGTTTGGAATCCCAGTGAAATTAAGGATAAAAGAAAGCTAAGATTAATTGATCTCTGGAAAAGGCCTAACTGTTGCCTGTAAGAGAACTGAATAAACTACCTTCACTCAGTGTATCTTTTTTCTCTATTTACTGTATCAGGAACCTAGGCAACCAATTCAGATTAGATGTTTGAACTTATAGGCAGCAGGTTTTGGCAAGATTATTACAATCCTATTTCTTAACTTCTCTCTCTCTGGTAAAAATTAAGTTCTCTCCTTGCTTCATAACTAGATAAACTACACAAACATTATTCATGCTACAAGTTAGTTGCTCATAAAAATGATCTAAATAATAGAATCATCAATAAAACTACTGGGGAAGCAGGTGTTCCCCAAGAGAAGTCTTATACGGTCTATCCCACATTAAGTACTGTAAGATAAACAGGAGCAGTGGATCCTTTAATACCATGATATGCAAATGGATGAGATGACAACAGAAAAAGAACAGATTTGAAATAATGCATGCTAAACATATTCCTCCTACACATGAAGGTTTGCTGAAGTGCAATGCCTTATACAGAACTATTGCCAACGTCCACAAATGAGAGGGTTTTGTGCTTTTTGACAAAGTTTAGAACTGTCAGTAAGAAAAACTGGACAGCAAGTATGATGTGATGAAAGCTTATGGGAAGGTGACATTATCCATCAGTGCTTTCACATTTGTCTCCAATGAAGCAAAGACCACCAAAAATCAATTATAAGCATCAGAATATTAAACTTCAGATTGACTCATGCACAATAAATACTTTCAGATTTCCAGATGTATAGCTTCTTTGATCAGAAAAGGAATGGATCTGTTACAAGGAGATTAAAAGGAAGAATGACTAAGATGAGCATGTGAAATGGTGTTGGAAGTTGCTTATCTATCTCTTTCTCTCGTCCTCACAAAAAGGAGATACTAAGCACCAAAATGAAAGGAAGCTATTTCCCCTACAACAAACTACAATCTCTTCTTGGATTTACTACTAGAGGCATGCTCATGTGATATGGTGTCAATGTGTGGTAACATCATACTAGAAGGAAGTGCACCTTAGATAAAGTTGTTGATGCCAATTAGCAATTATGCCATTTGCACTCTACAATTTTATATACATCTGGTTTTATATACAAATACATATAAAATGTAGAAATATCTTTATGTTTGGAGGCAATGATAAATCCTTGCCAGGGGTATCACACTGAAGTAAATCAGTACACTGTTTTTTACTGTGATGCCTTTTCAATACAGTCAAAGGTAGAGTAAGTTTTCAAAGGTATTATTTAGTATTTCACGAAGTGAGGGTGGTTGGTTGTTTCTTTTTTTAAAAATCTAATTTATATTTTAAAAAGGGGGGTGGGGGGTGGGGGGTGCATGCGGCAGCGCAGGGAATATTTTAACTTACAAATACACTACCCAGACTTAATTCTACAACTTCACATTTGGAAAATATCTGAAAAAAAACCACCTGAACTTTCATGTTGTTGTTTGTAACTCTGACATGAAACCACAACTGAGAATATGATCCACATTTTCCACTACAGCATTTCACCAAGGCTTTCTACTTTAGTACAGTATCAAAATGCACAACTTGTCCAGTTAACATGCCCAGAAGTAATTTTGTGAATGCAACAATAACTAAGAACGATTGCTATTATTAAAGTAGCAAAACACTCAGATAAGACAGACATAATAAATGCTAGATTTACCCTCAAGTTACAGCTGACTGTCATGTCCCTGCTGTCCAAGAACAAACTGCTCAACACATTAATGGTACTACTGTACAAATAACCCCAAATAAATAATCCTTGGATAAATTGCAGTGGCTTTAATATAATTCAAAGTCTAGACATTCTACTTCCAGATTCTGTATGAACAAAACCAAAGCTTTTAACACAATAAAAATAAATTTAGCCTTAATACAGGGATTATAAAAAACAATTCCATGATTGAAAACCATATGGGATCTTGATCTGAAAACATGTCATGATAGAATTGTATCTTTTTTTTTTCCTCAAGTGTGTACATGTCTAGATTGTGATCACAGCACCTACTGGACCTTAACATAGCATAAAAAGTTAAACACCAGATCCTTCCATTGCAGTTCAGCTAAGGATGGACAGCTTCCCACAAGGCATTTGCAATCAAAGGTGCTGTAAGGCAGTATTTACAATGAGGTTAGCACCCAGATTCCCCAAACTCACATACCCCTGCCTGGGAGCAAAACTATTAAACAAAGCCAAATACACATTAGTTCAAGATTTCAGTGACTACAGATAGACATTTAATAGAGAATTTGGACAAAGTAACTCAAATTAGTCATACACATTGCTATTTTCATACTGTATTTTGTATTCTCTGTAGCCAGTTTAGCCACAAAAAAAAAAAAAAAGCTGATTACAAAATCAGGCTGATTAAACACCAGTAGTACTGATTACCTTGAAACAATGACCTCAAGTAAGACCAACCAAATATGTACTTTCCAGTGACAAATATATTTCCATCAAATGAGACAAATGAAACATGCAACAGAAAAAGTTTCCTGAAAAAAACTGTTAAAAAAGCATCTAAAAAGACCAGCAAAAAAAAAAAAGATGGGTCAACAGCATGCTAAAGTATGCATTTGATGAACTACCACATTCAGTTTTAGAAGCAGTCTCAACAGAACTCTTTCAAACGCTATATGGGCATTACTACTTTATCATTCTGTTAAATTTGGAGTCATATTTACTGTCCCCATTCCCATGCAGCTTGCTTGGACACCTGTATATAATTCTCAGGCATGTATATTAGCCTTCATGTACAAATTTCCTGGCTTTCTGTCTTTATTGCAACTGCTGTATTAAGGAATGAAGAATTTGAATTATGCAGCAAAATTATCAAGGGTTTTGGGTTTTTTTTTTTACTTTTTACTATGTCTATGCTTAGCCAGTTGGGGTATTCAGCACCAGTGGTCTAGGTCAACATGAACATCAGAAAAAGATCTCCAACAGACTGCAGTGAATGTCAGATCCTGTGCAGTGTATGTAACTAAAAAGAAATAGTTTTCTTTGGTTTTCTTTAAAAAATTATCACGTAATTATGGCAACGTGATCCTCAGAATCTTCCACAGACCATTTACCACCATCTAAACATAGCTCCTTTTCAGATGTTGAACTACTTTATTACAAAGGGTTAGAAGATTATTTCTTAAAAAAAAACTTATATCTCTGAGTGTATTATTTTAAAATGTCAATTTTCAGAACAGTTATGGTAAAGTATAATCCTTTTTAAAGGCCTAACTTAAAACTGGGGTAGGGAAAGGGGAAGAAAGGAGACTCTACGCAACTGTGTTGGAAAGAAGGCAGTTCACCTGTGGAGGAATTTGGAGACAAGGGGGCCATCTGGATCACACATGCAACACTCCATACCAGATGATCAACAGGGCAGCCCAGAATGGGAATTGCAAGAAGGCTTTTTTAGTCAGAGATTATCTGGTGTGATGACAGCATTCAACAGCAAGTAAGGATGGGCAAAAGGTTAACGGATATAACAAACTTATAATCTGTGACATATGCTTTAGAACACTATCTGTTCATATAGAGCACTTGACAGCTTTACACATTTATCCTCAGCTGCTGTTGCTGTGTATATGGTGTTCCCATCAAATTAAAAAGGAAGTTTGTGTACAGAATTCAGTTAATTCACCTTAAAAGTATCTACACCACAAAAAGTAACCCAAGATACATGGAACTGAATTTCTCCCATATGACAAGAACTTCATTAGGAATTAAAGTTAAGTTAAATAGGAACTCGAGGAACCAAGTGAGTTCAACAGAACTTAACTTAGAAAATTCCATAAAACCAATTATTGAGTGAAGATTACATATTCATACTTCAAGAAAATAATAAATTTCACCACCTTGGTACTGTACAGCACATCAAACAGCCCTTGACAAAACAAACACTTCTTAAAAATATTAAATTTCCTCTCATGTAGAGGCAGAAGTTTCTAGATACCAAGTAGGATTTTCAAAAGCATTTAATACCTGAGGTCTCTTAAGCATTTTTATAATTTTGACCAGGGATTCTAAGAGAGGAAAAAAATGGGAGAGTAATCAAAAAGCTTGGCCACCTGCAGCAGCTAGCTGTTCTCTTTATCACACCTGGACTAGTCTTAATCTGGAGTAGACAATAAAAACACTGATCTGGCCTATACAAAATTCTGACCTGCTTGATTTTCAAACATTAAACACTCAAAAATTCAGCACTTTAGAAGGTACAACAGTACCCATACAGGAATAGCTTTCTCATGCTGAGAACCAAGCAACTTTATGATCTGAAAGATAAAATACCTGCGGACAACAGCTGAGCAAGACCCAGAAACACCAAATATACATGTAATTCTACACTCACAGTCAGTCAGATAAAGAAAGTGATATCTCTGACTGCTCTGAGGAGAACAGTCCTGTCGCCTGAGGGAAATGGAAAAACAGTGCTCAGGTATGGGTCAATTGGAGAAATTTCTTACACATTATTTACTTCATTTTAACTAACATTCAAACCTGGCAGACTCTGAAGACAGTAGATTTTTTATCTTTCTTTGCTGATGATTAATAACACTAAGTCTGTGTACTTGTGAATTCTTTCTAACCAAGCTCTAATACTTGTGTAATTTTCCAGGACAGGGGTGAATTAGAATTGTTTCTATATGAATCAACCAAATGCATTTCCCATTCACTAAAAATGGTCACATATTTAACAAGAAAAAAAAACCCCTCAACTGTTACTCTTTTCAAAACCAGATTGTTTTAACTATTTTTTTTTCAATTAATATTCTTTCTTGAAAGTATTTAGCCATTCCTTATTTTTTGAGACACAGAAGTGGTATTTTCACAGCTGAGAAGTTTATTTTCGGGGTTTATTCAGAGAATTCAGATGACCTATAGTTGAGACCAATAGTTAAAATGTTTGTCCTATCTGGTGCATAAAAATTATCATGATATAATTGAGGTTTTAGCTATTTATAACTAAATGGATCATAAAGACTGCTAAAGGACTCTACATAAACTAAGGCTATCTGAATCTGTACAGTAAAACCTAAACTACCATTGTTACTTATTGTCTTTCATCAGTTCTAGAGTGGTATTAAGACTTAA
Source organism: Microhierax caerulescens (assembly GCA_035590215.1). Classification (NCBI taxonomy): domain Eukaryota; kingdom Metazoa; phylum Chordata; class Aves; order Falconiformes; family Falconidae; genus Microhierax; species Microhierax caerulescens. Next base: position 19,802,590 of record JAVJGJ010000001.1, on the reverse strand, counting down.
GTCACAAATAAAAACCCAACACATTTTAAAAAATAAAACAGCTTCATTCTTTGCTTCTATCAGTAGCATTAACCAATCCGATTTCCCTGTGAATAGAGCATTAACATCTACGACTTCAGTGAACCCATGATCAACCAAATCTTTTAACATACATGCATTAATCAACCCATAATTCATTTGATGTAAAGTTGTCACTAGCATTCAAATAATCTATCCTTTTAAGAACACTTCTTCCTTCATGGAAGCAGACAACAAGAAGCTGACAGCTGCATGAAACTTTACAGGTATTTTTAAAGATTTAACTGTTGTCTGGAGATAAATAGGACAATGATGTATAAACTGAAAGGTTTAGAAATGCAGAATCTTACCTTTGAGGCCTTCTGCAAGATGCATTTTAAATTCAGTAGATAAAAGAGAGATCATTTATAAGTTATTGAATAGAAACAACCTATCTGTAGACATTTCCAAGCTGTTCACTGACTAGATACAGATACATTTTTTCACATACTTCATTGTGATAAGAGGAAGTTCCTTCAAACCTTCCTTTTATCTTTTTTTTCTTTTTTTAATGTAAGAAAATATAAATTACTTAAGGTAATTTGCCAGACAATTCACTAGAATGAGGATCCTGGATGTACATTATTTCTTCCATACATGAATAAACAGTAGCTATTAAAACTTTGGAGACATATTTTACACAGTAAAAAGTGAAAGTTACATTGTACTTCAACACATTGCTTCCTTCAACTACTTTGAAGTATTATGTTCACAAATGATTGAACTACTGTTAATAACCAAAGATTTTTATTGTAATTCCACAACTAATATTTTGTTTGTTTACTCAGGAATTTTTACATAAAACTGCAAAATTTGGACCCAGATTCTTATACAGTTGGACCTTAAACATTATTTTAAATATGCTCAAATGCCTAGTTAATCAAATTGTAGAAATGCGACTACAATGGCAAAGTCAGGACCATAACACCAAGCTCTCAATGCAGAGGATGGTAGACATATCAAGGCAGCAATCAGCACCTAAATGTACAAGGGACAAGTATGAAGAAATGTTTTCACGAGCTTATAAAACAGTCTTTAATTATGAAAATTACAAAGATAAGCTTAACTGTGTTGACACAGAGGATATGGAAGTCTGTGGTCTGAATGCCTTTTGCTGCTTTAATGTAATCTCTTGGTATTATCTTTTACTCACATATATGAAAGCAAATTTACAAAGAACTTTCTTAACTCATTCTTACAAAATAAAGCTGCTTTTTCCACATACCAGAGAACAGAAATGTAAGAATGCCACATTAAGTCATGGCTTTTAAATGGCATAGAATAGAAACATTAATCTTTTCAGAAAACGTTTTGGACAGATGTAAATTCATAGTCATCTTACTAACTTATCAGGATTTTTACTAACTGTGATGGAAAAAGCAAAATAAGGTTACATTTTAACCTATATTTGCATGTACAAGCAGTTTCTAGAAGATATGTATCATCATTAGCTGTCCCTCACCTGCCCCTGGTAAAAGGGAGTAGGTTAAACACAGCATAGAAAGGATAGAA
>JAVJGJ010000001.1:19762643-19793826 GCA_035590215.1 Microhierax caerulescens | reverse complement strand
AGGAGGAGGATCACCTCCCTGCACCTGCTGGCCACGCTTCTCCTCATGCACCCCAGCATCCCATTGGACTTCTTGGCCACCAGAGAACACTGCTGGCCCATGGGCAACTAGAACTCCCAGGTCCTTCTCCGCAGAGGTGCCTTCCAGCAGGTCAACCCCCAGCCTGTGCTGGTGTGTGGGGCTGTCCCTCCCCAGGTGCAGGACCCTACACCCGCCTTGGCTGAACTTCATTATGTTCCTCTCTACCCAACCCTCCAGCCTGTCCAGGTCTCACTGAATGGCAGCGCAGCCTCTAGTGAATCAGCCACTCCTCCCAGTTCTGTATCATCAGCAAACTTGTGGAGAGTACACTCAGTCCCTTCATCCAGGTAAATGATGAGTATGTTGAAGGTTAGTTCCTTACACCAGTATATTCAGGCTTGAAAGACAAATGTGCTTTAACACTCCTTATTCTAAAACTAATGTAAAAGAAGAGAGGAAAAATGTCCTCTAACAAAGTTCTCTCTCTATTACAGCAAAACTCCACCAATTTCACATGCTGAACAACTGATGAACCAGGTTATTTGAATCTCAATCATCTTATGGTACATGTACTGGAGTCTACAAACAAGGCAATCCCATGTCATTCCAGTTCTTCTGAAGTACAGCTGAAAAATCTTCCACTAAGTGTATCTGGGAGACATACATCATGGTTACACAATTATGTCACTCATTCACAGGAAACCGTTTTCCAGAAACTACAATTACTAAATAAATTAATGCATATTTAATACATGAGACAAGTAGCATTTAAAACAGACTGCAGGCAGACATCAAATACATTAACATGTATTTGATGAACTACCAAGACCTTTAAAGGACCACAGAAGAAACTGAAGTGACCTCCTGGCAACCTGTAAATACATTAAACATCAAACGCACATTAATGATGCAGTGCCATCCATTACATTAGAGAATTCAATAGTCTGCTATCTGCCAACAACTTGGTTTAGGCTCCAAAGACGTGTGCTAGTTCCCACACCTGTAAGACACGGTAGGGTTGGCGAGACATTAAAAGACTCCTTTACATTTTTTTCCATCAATTTTAAACACAGATTTTTGTTGCAGTGCACAGTAGTCACCACAATCATGTGCTGAAAATATTGTACCAAGTAACTCAGTTATACTCAGTTTTGTTATTACAGTTTTACGTGCATATATGAAGTGCATACAATATGACAAATAATATATGCATATGGTGGCAACACCCAAGCTGATTCATTCTTGATTCAATGACTTTCTTCACATTTCTTCCCTGTAACATAAATCTTACCTCAGGCCAAACCAGTGAGCAAGCTTTCTTCTAAAGTTTACCCCAATTCCATTGTAGACATCAGCGGAAAGGAGTATGGTGAGAGCAGTGCAGCAAGTCCCATCCTGCCACACACCTCATGCTGGGGTACCTACACTGGATTCATTCATGTGCACTTGCTGCAGATTCTACATGCTATCGAGAATCCCACTACTGCAACAACTATTTTAGGATGTTAAGCACCATCACAGCTTTCCAGTGAAAAGCCAGAAATGCAGAAGCATCTGGGGATTTTATGTTTAGTCACAATCCTAAGGGCACAAGGAATTAATATGATAGAACTGATTCTACTCACTTTTTTATGACTTTTCAGGACTGAGGGTGTCACAAAAGCTTTGTCGCAGAGATCACACTTATATTTCTTATGTCCATCATGTACAACTTGAATATGAACATTTAATGTGTCCTTTCTTTTGAAAGTAGCATCACAGTGATCACACTTGAAGGTCCTCTCACCTTATGAAGAGAAAAACAAGGTTTAAAGAAACCAGGTTTTTGTGGATATGCTTATTGTTTCAGAAAAACGTGTAAAAGCAGCAAAGAGAAATGAAAAGCTGGGTCTTGAGAGCAGAAAGAAAAGGAACACCGTGTCAGGTAAAATTGTCATTGGGAAATTAAGTAAGTAGCAATGACAACATAGTAGTCAGAAACATGAGATTAAACTCTATAGCCAAAGGTGAAATGGCAACCACTGGAAATGGCTTCCAGTGAAACAGAGAACAGGTTTTATCAGCACCTCCAGTAACAGACTCTCTTTATGGTAACAAGCAAAAAGATGAACTAGGCTTCATCTTTGGAAACTGAAATGGTAAGAGAAATCTTCCTGAATTTGAAAGAATTTTCAAAACAAGAAATACTTCCTTTGAGTAACCTATCTCACCTACATCAGTAGAGGCAAACTCACATGGACAGAGATGAAATAACTTCTGTTATTGCAGTATTACTATTCAAACTGCAGTGACATCATTGAAGGTTATGGCAGAGGCCAGGTTAATATTGCTGAGAGTTTTAAAATTCAATGAATTACCTAAAAGAGGGGAAGAGACACTGTATTCTGAAAATCTGCATACATCTTTTGGGGAGAGGAAAAAAAAAAAATAGTGATTCTTCAGAGAAATCTTTACAATGACCCTTCTTTTTATCACTACTGTGAAATGCAGAAGAGAATATTCTCTTCTAATTTTGACTTCTCGATTAAAATTACAAGTTAAACATCTGCAACACAGCATTCATTCAGAAACCCACAGCTGAAACTGGAAATCAGGTGCCCATATCCCAAAAAACCTCCCAGGCAGTTACATCACAAAGAAAGATGGCCATAATTTAAGGTCCATCATTCCCTTTTTGTTTTTCAAGACAGAGGTCTGATCTGCAGCCTCCTGATCCATATGAGTAAGACAGACTTGTATAAGCACAAGCTACTTTTTCCAGTAGCAATGATGCACATGTAGAGGTACACTCATTTCTTTGCTATAGCTCATTAAAGGATAAAATCATCCCAGCCTTGGTCCTAGTGCAAAGGCAAATAGGAATGGAAATTTATTTCAGTATACCACATATTAAAGCCCATTTGATGCTACATGTTGAAGCATCGAGAAACTTTTTTCTTCATTATATATTCCACATGTAATACACATAAGTGAAGCTTATCAATACAGTGGTGCCTCAAGTACCCACATTCCAAAGCCTAGATAACCTGTTCCTCTCCTCCATAAATCAACCACAACCACCCCCCTCCCCACAACCTCTCATTTTCTGTTGATTTGGAAACAGAAGTGGTTATGTCTTGGATGACACAAGAAGAATATGATGAAAGGTATTACAGTCTAAGTTCTCTTATCTTAAAATACTTTCAGTGTAGCTATTCGGAAAAATTTTCAAGGTCAGCAGGGATGCAATTTAATATGCTGTTAGGTGGAGGTTTAACGCTGTTACTGCTTCTAATGCTCAGTAAATCACTTCAGTCCTTGTCTTGGGAACATGAGACTACCCTGCTAACAAAGTGAAGTCATTAATTTTTTTACTTAAGTAACATGCAATTTTCTTCTGCTTCAACAAAGGAAAAATAGTCAAGTAATTTCTTTTAAATGTCACTTCTTATAAGAACTAGGCTTCTATTATGACTTTAGAACAACTTTCAAACAACAACAAAAAAATAAGGTAGTAAAAGATCAACCAGTTTTCAAACAAAAAATCTCCAAATTCAAGGAATTTCAAAACTAATATACTGTTCAACCATATCCCTTCTGTACGTACACATTACAATACCCTTCAACTATATATAGCTGCAATGCCAAGTATGTATTTAGCCAAGTCCTCGCTTCAGTTTAGCAAACTTTTTCAACATGCAAAGTAATGGGAAGCCTAGAATTAGGTATTTTTTCAAATGTTATCCTGGATGTAGGCAAACAATCAGTGTTTCTCCTCAGCTTCCTTATTTAGCAGAAACTCTGTATCTCGTTATAGTAGAGCCATCAGAACACTGTCTCCACTCACAGCTGGCTCACTGAACTGTTATGTCTTTTTTTTAAGCCACAGACAAAGATACACGAAAACTTCATAAAAAAACCTTAAACCATTAATACACAAGTTTGCAAGTTTTGGAAGGCTCCTCAACAGCATAAAGCAAAAGCCTAAATCACTTGCAACAAGTTGCAAGTACTGAACTCCTTGAGCAGCTCTGAAAATGCTCTTGTAGAAAACCGCAGAAAAAAACAGAACTATGCAACCTATTTGATGATACCTCATTCCTGTGATAAGGAACAGATTTCATATGATAAATGTAAGACTATGTCTGTTGCTTAAGAACTATCACTGCAAAAACATAAACTCTTTCCATTGCCTTTGGCAGGTAAGAGTAGTATTAAGGTTACCAAAAAAATTTCTGTTATAAATGTGTAAAAAATAAAGAATTTCCATTTTGTATTTTCAGTCAACAGGTTTGCACTGTGCTAGATCAAAAGGTTTGTAACAAAATAAATTAGCAAAAGATACACACAGATTCTCTTCAGTGCCTAGGCAGTCTAGAGAATGGAAGTAAACAAGGAAGTAAATCACTGAGTTCAGCTCTTGAAACCACTGAAGGAGGGAAACTTTTTCAGAGTACTTGACATGAAACTGTGATATCAATATCTGTAAATGCCTCCAAAGATGAAAACCAAGCACTGACATAATATATCCCACAGTGCTTTCCCCCAGTAATACACAACATAATGCGAGTGTCTTTACTGGGATTGGCTTTATCCACTCCACTGATGCACTCTCCTTATGACAGAACAAGACAATGAAAAACACAGCTACCTGTGCTTTATGTGAAATGAGCAATTCTCAGTGCCCACATCTGCTGACCTTTATAAAAGGAGTTAATTAGTGCTTCTCTTACTAACAAACATTCTGCATGTAGATTTTTACACTGGAAAGCAAATATATAAAAAGGATGATGCCCTTGTCAACAAATGCAATACTGTTCATGCATGTCTCCACAATCCTAGACAACTGAATCACCCAAATGAAAATGCTTAGGGTTACTCATTCTTGTTAGCCAGGTCTCTTACAGCCTCATGAGGTAGTACCAGCCAAGTATGAGCTACTATACAGTTACATATCACATATCCTTCCAAAACTCTACAGCTGAGAATAAAGAGTCAGCCCTGGCATTGCCAATGACATAATGACAGAACTGTCATTAAAAGCATTATCAGCAGCATGCCTAAAACGAAAAGCTTGTCTGTCTCAGGAGACAAGTTACGTTTACAAAGCTAGAACCTGGGGGGGGGGGGGGGCGCAAATTTTGGATTTTTTTTTTAAATTACTTGTTATTTAGACATATTTGATCTCAAATTTCAGAAGTTGCATCCATGACACCTTTTCCAATTTTAAGACAGGAACACCTCAAGTGAGTTTAGGAAATACAATTTTTTCCAGTAAATTAACTTTGTAAAATAAAATATAAGTCATTCTACAGTGCCTACTTCTAAAACAAAAAGGAGACACTGAATTTAAAATTTCCCCAGAAGTTTCAAGCTTCACAAACAAGTTTTCCTTTCCCACAACACAGAACAGTAAAGTCAGCTAAACACACTTAGAGATACTGGTTTGTTTCTCTCCTTTCTTTATAGACCAGATATATTTCAGTGTTATGAGAGGGACTATCACCCAGCTGTAGCAGGACAATGCCTATTATTCTGAGTTCTTTCAAATACGAGAAACTCATTATCATGGCAGCACATCTTATCACTGAGTTAGGTCACAAGGGGAAGAGTTCTACGTATCTTCACTGGGAACACAAGCTTTTCTCAGACAACAGCAGAGCCCCTTGTTTCAATCACAGCCTTGAACTGAAAACTATTTATTCTTCAGTTCATCCTAGTAATGACTTTCACTTCACTATTGGTCTGTCAACACTTCTTTTGTAAGACTTTACAGGCAAAAGAGATGCAGTATGGCTATAAAAGCTTTCTTATATTCTGCTGTATTAAGGCCTCCTTGTTAAGCTGGTCAGCTGTCGAGGTGGCAAAGAAAAAAAAAAAGGTTTAAAAATCTTCCCCGTGATTAATAAAAACACCAAATATTATCAGTTTAAGACTGACTCATTCTGGAGACAGTTCTAGCCATTATGGCAGAAGTTATCACCTTCAAACACCTACCCTGTCCTTCAGCAAGACACGTCTCCTTTTGCACCAAGGAAAACTGACTAGACAATGTCTGTACCACTACAGTTCAGTCTGATATATTTAATATTTGCTTAAATAGTGGTGGTTCAGGAAAAACTAAACCTGCCACAAATCACAACCCTAACTCAAAGATCTCAAATTTCCTGAGCTCCCAAACTCTTCAAAGAAACAGCTAAAGTGTATGTTTTTAGAGACCTATTCCAAGACCTACAATTCTACATACTGTGAATTTCTGCTTTTGGATATTCTGCAAATCTTTGGTTCATTACAATACACCTTACTGAACAGGCTTTTAACTCTTTCCCCCATCATTTTTAACATTGCACATTGGAAAAAGATTTTACAAAATTCAAAGCTTTATGAAATTGCAGCAGCTTTGAAAAATAACTGTAAAAGAACAAACAAAACATGCTAGTCTAAGCTAACAGAAACACTGCTAAACAGGATTAAAAAAAGAAAGATTTGTGGTTTTCTTAATGATTCCAATGTAAATATTCCCCAAATTAAAGTACTGTCTTCTAAGCTACAAGGATTTTAGATCACAAATATTTTCTAAAAATCTAAATTGCTGACATTCACAGGGCTGAGCGGTAGTCTAGGGCTCTGTAAAGATAGAGAAAATTCCACCAAAATCTTTACACGGTCAGTTAAAAAACAGTACAAAATGCCAAGAACAAGTGGCTCATGAGGGAAAACAGCCACAGCATTTCTCTGGGCTCCTAATTCTATGCCAGGGGCAGAAAACATTAGCCTGGGCTGGCACAGGAGAGACACTCAGTTTCAAGCTCTAAACTGGATTACCTACAGAAGCAGAGTAAGCCACCAAGTTATCTTTGCTTCCATTTCTCCTTTCTTAAAATGGAGGTAACACTATCACACTTAAAACAGAAATAAATCTCTTGTCATCAGACCTCAAGTCATTGCTAGATTTTCTACAGCATATCTGGATTTGCATTTAAGTGCCTTTAAAGACAAGGTTTGGATTTGGCTCTGAATTTTCTAACTCCCTGGGGTTAGAGTTGAATCTTAATACTAATTTAATATAACAAGTTGCATATTGGAGCAAGGTGCCATATGTCTGTTTTTCTCAGTCAAATGTGAGAAATGAGGAAGTTGTTCTTCCTCTCTGACTTGGCACTTACTGTTATGGATTAACAGATGTCTTTGTAGAGAGAATGGGGTTCGGAACAGAGCTTTGCATTCCTCACACTGGAATGGTCTCTCTTCAGAATGGGTCTGCAGATGAAAGACAACATGTCAGAGGAAAGGCTCAGCGAAATCAATTAACTGTCATTACAGTAACTATAGCTAATTTTCTAGACTGTATTCAGGAGGGGATATCATAGCAATTTGAAACACCAGGGGATGAAGAATTAGAACAACCATTCTGCCATTATCCAGAATCTTGAAAGTCATCATAGCAGCTACTGCACAAATGTACCTTCCCAGTTCTCAGAAGTGTTACAGGAGGTGTGCATATAAAGAGAAACAAAACATAGAATAACCAAGGAAAAAAAACTCACAGGCTCAGTTACATTGCTTCATCAGTACTAACACTGGGGCCTTAAGTACTTAATAATATGAATAAATGCTTTAAAATTAAACACATGTATACAAAACCTTTTTTCTCTGTTCTGTTTGATAACTGATCTGATTATCTCAAGATACCATCTAAAATTTGGCAAATAAAATTTCTCAAATTATGAGACTAGTCTTACATATCCTTGTTTCAGCTTCCTGTATTAAGAGGAAAAAAATTCCCAAAAAAATCATAGAAGCATCAGTACTAAAGTACTTGTTTGCTGTAGAAAAAATTGTCACAGCTGAGAAACAGCCTCAAAGCCATAAGTAAAATAAAAGGCTAAGCTTGGATGAGTCTCAAACTGCAGAATTGCTGAAACAAATTTATTTTCTGGAGCTTGGGAAGCATCCAGATTCATCCTACTTTTGTAAATTTCAAAGCACTTTCCCTGTTTCCTAGTATTATTAAGGGCTGTCCCACTGCAGATAATAAATTGTATGGATTAATGTACTATCTACCCAATTTCCTGCTATTTTTCCAAAGGAAAGCAAGCTTTTAAAGCGTCAGTGTCTAAACATTGTATTAGCTCACAAGGAGCTTACGTAGAAGCTGAAAGGCCAAGAAGAAAAGGGGATTGACAATAAGTGTTTCATAATATTAATGAAATTAGGTAGATGACTTTATTTTGTAGACTGAGGGTAAATATTATCATAGTACATATTAATATAACCTATGTCTGCTAATCATAATACCTTATGACATTTATAGCTACCCTTAAGCTATGGAGAAAAAAAGGACTGTGAGGAGCCCGCATATTTATTTTGATGTAGACTGAGGGCCTTGAACCCAGATTGTCTTTAACACAAACGTCCTCTTACATACACAACAGTACCAAAACATTAAGAGTACTTGCAACAGAATACAGAGGCTTTGGATTCAAAGTCAATTCCTTGACTTCAGCCTATGTCACCTTGCAAAAAGGCAACTGGAGCATCATCAAATGTGTGGAATGTATCACACATTATATAAAATCTGCTGAATGTTTCAGTCCAGCTTCTATAGGTTTACATCACAGTTTACATTAGTTGACACCCTGCTTGGCAGTCTCAGCAGTCAGGCCAAGGATTGACAGGACATGAAGAGACTGAACTACCTTCTCACCTCAACAGGTGGTTCCTCCAGAACAGGGTTGAGACATATTGACGAGACACTGTGGGGAAGCTCGCAGTGCTGCTGTCTGTGCTGTACCTGTTCTGTGGATAAATAGAAGGGTTCAGTCTCTAGGGCTGTCAATCTGGCACCTTTCACGAGCGCAAAATTAATCTTGTTTATTTAAAAAATGCCCTGTTTTAGAACACTCACCGCTTGAGTGATAGTTCTGAAGAGCACAGTGATTTGTACAAAATTCCTACTTAGCATCTCCCTGACAGTTCTCCTAGTCCTTCGGTCAAAATACAAGTATTCATCTGCACATTTTAACTTCACTACAAATAAAAACACCTAACTAGGCATACCCACATGCAAGGGTACACAGATCATCTGCCTCTTTTGTGAATGACCCAGAAACAAGCTAGGTCTATTACAAAAAGCCATGCCATTCTTCATGAGGAAAGGTATCCCCCAAACAAGCGTATTAGTTCTAATACTGTCCTTTTTTGTACAAATAGGTTCCAGATCAGAGGTGGCTTCCATTCAGTCAGAGCAGGGGACAGCCATACAATCAAAGCAACTGAGGATGGGCTCTTAGGAAATATTTCATGGCAGCCTTTCCTACCATAGCATTTGTGGAGTCTTAAACACAGCTCAAGGCTACTTATTCCCAATAGAGAAACTGAGGGAATACAGTTATTTCAATTCATTATGCTCCCCAGGACCAAATAACCCTGGATTAACCATAAACCCTTTAAAATCCTGTGTCTGCTGACCTACTTCTACTCTACTGTCATATCCTCATATTTTATTATCTGAATTCATCCTCTACACATAGCAACAAAGGAGCAGATGGGGCAAAAACTTTACTTTCTCCTGTATGGAAGTAGCCTGCATTATATGGCACAGAACATGCACCTTCATCCAATGTAACCTGGATGAAAGATGACTATTTTTTTCAGTAGCACAATCCAATACTGCATTTGCCTCTTTGAAATTAAGATACTATTATCTTCCCTTGTCACAAAAATGGAACCATATTCTTCATAGGATCACTCAGTCATATAGTCTGAGCTTTTTTGAAAGATATCTGAGCTAGTTCCACATCATGTAACACTTCCCAGTGCTGACATCTTCAAGCAAGAGACCAAGCTTTCACATGCACCTACACAGAGCAGCATAGTACCTGTATGCAGAAACAGCATATCAGAGGTACTACGGGAAGACTATGAGTTAGCTCCTGCCTCTCAGATCTATAAGCTATAAGGATGTAATACATGCTAAATTAGGGTTCACATCACAATGGTCTACTGAACAGAGCAGATAAATGGTGGAGTTGCTAGAAGTGTATCTCCCAGTGAAATCCTGTGAAATGTGAGGAACTTTAAATTATGTACCTTTAAAATGACCCAACATTCACCCACACCTGAAAAATGTTTAAAAGCACATGTTGCGGGAGCCATTTTTATTCTGGTACTTCCAACACAAAATTGTATTAAACAACCCCCATAAAGGAATCACAAATAACAGCAACAACAAAGTTCCATCCAACACACAAAATAGGAATTCAAAGGCATAAAATATAGATGTATCCTGTTTCCTACTATAAATAAAAAGTACATAGCGCTGCTAAGTAAAAAAACCCAAGAGTTTTCTCAAGCATGTTGCTATCCAACTTGAAAGCATGTTTTCTGTTAAATGCTGTTGATTTAACTGTTTTTAACCACTATACCCATCATTCCCACTGCAGGTTTCTAAGTTCCCTGCTGCCAGCACAGTAACTGCATCCTGGAACTCAAAAAAGCACTGTGAAATTATGCGGAGTCCAACTTTTCTTCCTCCAAAAGAAAATGAAACCTAGGAGGACATCTTAAAGGAATACACACGTAAAGAATCATTAAAAACCCAATTTGAAGAAATACACAGAAGTATGATACATGGTAAAGGGTTTAAATTTCCAGTAACTGTATCAGCATTCCTGTGAACAAGCAAAAGAACTATCATAATCTTCTCCTAGTAGTAGTGCCGCCTTCCCAAAATCATGGCACTTAAAACTATTTTGGCATCCCAAACTACCACATCCTTGACTTACACCTTACAATTTGTTTTGTGTATACACATCCTTAATCCCCTTCATTATCTACTTCGTCTCCTTATTTATATTGTTTACTCAATGAACAGAGGCATGTCTAAAGAAGCCATTCAGGACATCTACGTCAATCTCCTGTCTCATGCTCATCTCTTCATTTATCAAGTGAAATTAGAGACCTAAGTGTGGATGGGTGAATATTCACAGCTGTTTAGGTAAACTTCATATAAACACAGGAATAAGTTTCTTTCATTATAGGACAGGATGATTTACAGCCAGTACTATGTGCAAACAGGTTCAGGAAATAAGCATTCCAACATGCTTTAAGGAATTCTGTCAAAATTAGGCACTCACTAAATCTGTCTAAATTTTAATATTTTTCCCATTAGTGAAGTCTCTAATCCTTGTTTATGCTAGTGGTGCTGCTGCTTTAAACACAGAATTGGGTCAAAGTGTTTACTCATTCATACTTAATCCTGAGGTCCATTTTCAGCCCAAACTCCCTACCAGTCATCAACTGCAAATTAATATAAGGAAACCTGTAAAAAATATTCATTTCAGATATAGAAGTATCTTTCCAGATAGTATTTTATACATTTTCCTTAGAATATATCCAATTTGTGATATTTTTGCCCCATTTGCTTAATAAAGTCTAAAAAATAAGATACAATCACAGCATAATGGGGAGCTAATCTTGTCCTTCAGCAGGCTTCTGCATCCTTTCTGTTTTAGACAGTCATCACCACTTCATCCTGAAAGAGGCGTTATTATTACTCTTAGATGATTTATGGCTGAAAGTGCAAGAAATGGTGCAAAGATCCTGTGCCAAATTCCCAGATGGCATATAATGTGAGCCAAACTGCAAAAGACTTGTAAATATGGGTATATCAGGGTGGGGGGGGGGTTTCCCCCCTTTCTTTTTTAGAGTCTTGTAATTCTGAAACAGCAGTCATGGATATAGCCTTGCCATTAAAAATGTAACCCTAGGTTAAAAATAATGACAGGCATTATAGAAATTAGGCCAAGCAGATTTGAGCTTAAAACAACAGAAGCAGAGCATCCCTTCGTAAGCCTATTTTTCAGGTAATGTTTCTTCTCATGTTTTAATGTGTGAACACTACCCAGTGCAAATCCAACATAGTTTAAAAGCACCTACCGCTAGGTGCAGCAATGACGGCAACAGGACTACACTCAGTTTTAGTCAAATATGGTATTTTTTAAAAAAACAAAAGTTTGAAGACATTTTACATTAGTTACATTTTAACTTGATAACCTAGTACTAAAACAAACAAACAAAAAAACCCAACAAAACCCCCAGAAAACTCAAAATGGGGATTTATTCATGCTTTTAACTGTGATTTCCTTCTGCTTATTTAACCTTTTTTTTTTTTTAACTAAAATTCATTTAGTATTTTGAGATTTTGGATATAACAAGTAACACTAAAAAATACATTCTCCAATACTTCAATCCCATGTTTATAAGCATGCCAGAGCTTAACGATGAACCACTTAAAAGAAAAAAAAAATCTGCAAATCTGAGGCTGGCAGACCTGTAAACAACAACAGCAGAGTGCTTTACCTTCTTGTGATTCTTGTAAACATTTCTGTGGGCAAATCCCTTTCCACAAAGCTTGCATTTATAAGGTTTATCTTCACTGTGTATTATTTTGTGTGCAGTCACTTGATCAAGTCGTTTGAAGGACTTATTGCAAACCTCGCAGGTGTAGGGGCGTTTTTCTGCAGAAAATGAGTGGGGGACATTTAATCTCCTGTTTATACAGGGGGAGAAGATGAAAGGCAGAGACAGTCATCTCCTCAGAGAGATTTTTGCAATTAAGTCAACCCAATTAAGATTAAACCAATTAGAAAGACATCTAATGCCCTCTATATTAGACAGTTAAGTCACTTCACAAAAGATGAGCCATGGTGTATCTCAAGAAATTGGCACATTCTTTGCAATAATCATCACTAAAACTGAATTCTGATTAATTAGCTTAAATCAAAAGAGAATGACTTCAAAGACTAAAACTCTGTTTCCAGATTACGAATGTGAAAGAGGGCATGACAGTTTAAATGTTTTAAAACTTAATTAACAATATACATATTAGCTTCCAAAACCAGAAGTTCCTATGCAAAAAGCCTTTATTCTTCAAATGGTGACTGCAACTTAACTACATTAATGCTCATCCAAAAGTGTCAACAGAAAGCTAGGAGCCTCTGAGATATAGATTATGTCACAAGAAATGAGCATTTGGTGAGAACTGATACCAAGAAAATAGTTAAATTGCAAGCCTATGCAGCTGTAAAAATCTTTTTCTAAATGCTAATGTATTTGACAGAACAATGTTTGTGTTTCCATTGTGTTGGCTGATGTTTCTAATCACTGGTGAAAGAAACAGAAACACTAGATGGCAGCGATCAGAAATCCTGGCAGAGCCAATTTGTGTCATACTGGCAAACCTATATTCAGGACACTTCCTGCTCACAGTGACCTGTTCTGGCACAGGACAGGCACAACTAAACATTTCTGTGTGGTCTATGAAACTGTGTGGAGTATGAGCTGCTTTCATCCATGTGTATGAATGTTCCCCTTTTTATCATAGATCTCTGTCTGACAGCATACCCCAGCTTCCATCCACTTCTCTTAAACGTGAGATTTTAACCACTGGTTTTTCACCTCCTCTCTAAGCCACAAAACAGTCTTTTGCCCCATCCCAGCTAACTGACATCATCTATCCAGCTAGCATGAAAAAATCATTTGACAAAGCAGCAACAGAAAGACGACTACTGGCATTACACCTGGATTTTTGAAAGGCTTAGAAAGGAGAGCTTAGAAGGTTTCTTTGGAACCTGAGATTTGCTTGAACAGCTCAGAACAATACAGAATTCATCAAGCCTTCTATGAGAAACTAATTCAGGTAAAATTCATTATTTGTTAAATACATATACATATATAGAGAGGTCTGCGTTATTTTTGTACATTACCTGAATGAGTTATCATATGGCGTTTTAGCTGGTTAGCTGAAATAAATTTCTTGTCACATTCCTGACACTCAAAGATTTCATGGACCTGCAAAACAAGTGTTTAATGATAAATAAACATGCATCTCAAACAAGATCACGTATTTTACATATACAGAACTTCTCTAACAGACTATTCCTTAGTCAGCAGCTACAGTAATACTTATGAATATTCTGTGGTTCCCCCCTCACTAATCCCTTGGTGAAAAACAGTATCTTTCAAAAAATAAATATTCATAAGTGCAAATAAAAAATTATCACTAAAACTATATTTAAAAACACAAGTTATGCAAATTTACAATATCGGATCTGTTTTAAATATCATTATTATGAAAGCATTACAAAAACCTCATGCAGATTACCTTTTCAGAACATTTCCTTCCAGTCAAGAAGACGTAAGTAAAAATAACACAGTAACTACTTCAGATCTGATATAAGAATTTTAAAAAACAACTGCTATCAAACTCAGGACTGTTTTTCTTAAAAGCTTTTAGAGGCAAGACAGTGGAGGGGCAGCAGAGGCTCTTGAACAGGAAACGCAGTAAGCATTACCAGGATTCTCAACATCACACAGCACATAACGTCGTCAAGGACCAAATGTTGGAAAATAGAAGATGCAGTTGAGAGCTGAAATTTCTGATATTATTTTTTTAAATTTTATTTAATTTTAATTATTAATTTTTTAAAAAATAATTTAAATTTAATAAAATCTAAATTATTAAAATTATCAAATTTAAATAAATTTATTTAAATTAATTTAATTTAAAAAAATAATCCTGTGTCATTGTTTGCTCCCCCCCCCAAAAAAAAAAAAAAAAAAATCACAACACATATATAGTTCTCCACCTGCCGAGATTACCATTCACCACCTGCTCTGTATTACATTTGCCATCAGCAGCCCTCCTCAACCTAGTTACAGCTCAACTGAATATACATTGCTTTTTGAACTGCAGCCTTAGACAGCAAAACTTCTGTAGCAGGATCTAGCAGCTAAAAATAACAAATTTCAAAGGTTCAATACAATACTCTGATACAAATCATTTGTGAATAGCATAGTAAAGAAGCTCAACTAAGACTTCTACTTCAAACAAACAAAAAACTCAAAGAAATTTGCCTTAAATATTCTGCTTCACCATGTTTATATGCTGCTACTCACGAAATAACTTTAGAGCAAATTAAATGTTTTAATAAACTAAAAAGTGATTCTTATTTCCTACAACTTCTGCAACCTTGCACACTTTGGAATGTGATGCTTAACAAAGTGCTCAGACAGAATCTGGTGGTAAGCTCAAATGAAGATCATTCGTTCTAAATATTCTGTTTACCCAGCTGCATTTCAGATTAATTTCTCTTAAACGCACACACAATCACTGCTCCACCCTTTCCCAACAGATCTAAATTATATTTCAATTGTTGACTGATGTTTACATAATTCTGCAACCAAGCACTATCAGAATCCCCTCTGAAACAACTAATTGAAATAACTTGTAGTTAATTCTTAAACATAATATTTAACACTTAATCAGAACCCAGACTGTGCTTTAACACTACAAATGTCTGATTCCAGCTTAGAAGCATTGTTCAATAAACAGTCTCATTTATTACATTTGCATCAAAACAGAGACTTCGGAGCATGTGCATCAAAAAGGTACAGTTACCAAATATATATTCCATAGCTGATACTCAAATCAATTCTTTAGAAAAGAATCAGACAGACTTGTGTGCATGTGCATTAAATAGCTGTAGCTATCAAGCACATATTCTATAGCTGGCACTTTTTAATTAGTTCTTCAGAGAAGTGCACAATTACATGGTAAAACAATGGTAATAAAATACAGCAAATATTTTTATTAATAACAATACTCAAATTGATTTTCATTTTAAAAAAACTTGTCAAGTAACATACTCTACAAGTATACAGGCTGTAATACCACAGATAAGTACTCATGTAATAATTTATTCATATAAAAAACCTAGTCTCGTTAGAGGTCTCTAACAGCTAACAGCTTTAAGCTCTGTTACATTAAAGTCAGAATATACTTACAATAGTTTCATAGGCTTTTGAAGAGCTTCAGATAACAACTTGCTAAGTGCTATATAAAACAGCAAACATTTGAATAAGATTAATATATGCTTAGATAAATATACTCCACTTAGAAAACTGATGCTCTTAAAATTTTCTTGAGGTCTACTGAAAAGCAAGAGGTCAGTCAAAAGTTTTAGGGGTGAAACTGAGCTAAAACTTTGAAGATACAAGTAATCTATGATCAGCTTTTCCAAAACCTAATCCGAATTTCAATCTACCACTCCAAGAACCGGATGAGACTATCTGTTCGAAGGCAGTGCTCTGAGAGAACAAGGATACGAGAACTCTGCATCTAATTGAAATTATTAAATGCTACTGACAATTTTAGAATTGTGTTCAAAATTTGGTTTCCTCTACTTTTCTATGGCTTTCACAGTGATTGTGAAAAATAAAGATTGCACGGTAGAACAAAACACTGCCCAGTGTTGAACAAAAAGGGCAGGAAAAAAACCAACACAGAGACACTTGGAACCAGTAGGTGAAAAAGTGGGGGGATGGGACATGAATCACAGACGATGTTTAAGGGTGACTCTCTTCACCATAGTTTTGCAGGAAGTCCAGCTCTACAACCAAGAAAGTTAAAAAAGAATCAAGGATTTTTCATAAGCAATAAAACACTCTCAACCTCTTAGAACAAATGGTGAGAGCAGGATCCTTCCTGGTTCTGTTGCTTTCTCTCCAGCAGACTGTGCTACAGGATGCCTCCTAAGGGAATCTTACACATTCATGTAAGAAACCTGCTAAGAAATCTAGAAAGGCAACAGCACAAACTAGTCTTACCAGTGAAGCATAATCCTGCGTTTCATACAGGCACCTGTTTCACAACTTTTTCCAAAGTCAAAAAAGCTTTACTGCCTGACACTCAAAGGTGTCCTTAATCTTCATTCTTAACAGAATTAGCTACTTTTATCACTGTAAACACCTGCCTACAACAAGAGTTAGAAACTCACTCCACTGCTGTACAGCCAGAGACATGCTCTCTCTGTCTACCAACAAGTACAGAAAGTGTAGCACTATCGATTCTGACTGCATCTTCCTGGGAAAAGAACAACGTTGGGATTTGTTTGAACTTTTCTTCCCTTTCCACTTAAAGAACAGTAAAGCCTCAGTGAAGAGGCCTGGCAGTCTGTACTATTCACACATACATGCTCTCTTTTAAGTCCAATTTCCTGTAATCAATTCAAATCCCAAACATGAGACACCTATGCTCAAGGTACAAAAGGAACCCTTTAGCAAGAATCTACATCAATGAAGGCAACACTCCCCTTGCTTGCTTGCTCAGTATTATCACAGTTGAATGATCAAATTTTGCATTTTATGTAAACTTTGGAACTTAGTATCAGAATATAATTCAGGTGGTGTTCCATTTGCTTTGGCAGCAGACATCAGAAACTCACAGAAAGGAGATTTTACAGCAATCTTTTTCATTCCATTACCCAGTCTTCTGTAAGCTCCTATACAGTGTTTCCTGAGTCATGTTAGCTGGGAATTTATTCTTTTTATAATACCATATCACTTAGTAGCCCAAATCATGGACTGTTATAAATATCAGATAGAAGGATATCACATGACAATTGGAGGATAAGACAAAAGAGAACGGGTGGATATAAACAGAATAGAAAACAAAAAGACTCCAATCACCACAAAAAGCAGTAATACCAGTGGATCAACATTGTAACTGTTGCGAAAGTTTTGTAGGATGCAGGATGAGGATTGTATTACAGTAAGTAGTTTTGGAAATCAAATATAAAAAGTGTAGATAAGACTATTCTAGGTAGGACTGTGATCACTAAGGAAGACAAGATCAGAATCCAAAATAACACTCTGAATGAAGTGCCAAAACACTCAGTATTTAGGAAGGAAAAACTAAATGTTCAAATGCTACATGATAACCAACAGTTTACATAGCACCACTACAGAAAACATTAATGAATTCCAAACAAAATATGAATAACAAGATTGATGCTGCTGTTAGAAAGCACTGTCATTCTGATATGTATTAATAGACATATTCCCTGTATTAACAAACTCAGGACAATCATTCCTCTATACTTGGCACTACCAAGTGCTCAACTAAGCATCACTGCTCTTCTAGTTTGGGCAGCCAACTTCAAGAAGCATACAGATGAAAAAGAGAGAATCCACAGAAAGAAAAAGCTTACTAGAAGAAAAAGTGGAAAAAGATATATGAAGAAAGGTTGAAATAATTGTTCGTACAGCATAGGAATTGCAAATGGAGTTCATAACAACTTTGCAATATGATAACTGTTACAAAGACAACAGCGGTGACTTTCTTGGCATTCTCTCAGGTAAGACAAAGAGCAATTAACTCAATCTGCAGTGAAGAAGACTTAAATAGACATCAGCAAAAATGAACACTGGACTAATGAACACATTCTAAACAGCTCATGGCACTAAAGCTGCAAGAGTACAAAGAGACATCTATGGAGGTGGTAGAATTATCTCAGTGGAACTTTTCAGGAGATGAAACAGTACATATCTGGGATGATTGAATTAAGTACATGCTGACTCCCCTTTGTGAAACAGAAAGGGCTAGAAAACCTCCTGAGGTCTCTTCCAGCCTTACATTTCATTGAATTTATTGAGATAAAATTAAAAACAAAAAAAACAAAAACAAAAAAAAAAAAAAAAAAAAAAAAAAAAGGAAAGCCAAGCTACCAAAAATTAGCATGGTACAAGCAACAGTCTGGAAAACAAGAAGGTTAGTACTAAAGGACAGGAGACAATGACAGCAAAGTTTAATTTATATATGGCTAAAAAAGGGCTTATCTTTAGACATTCAGGAACAAGCAATATGCAAGACACACAAAGCTAAAAATGGGTTTCAAAGATAACATGAAAGCTACAGATCTGAATAACCATGTCTTCAGAGAGTAAACAGATCTCAACCCCCCCTTATAGCCACCCTCATTACCTTCTCTATGTTTGTCAGATTTCTCTCTCTCTGTTGTTTGGGCTTATTTTCTGTTATTCCTAAACTTTACCTTCATATTATCTACTTTTATTTCTTTATACTGAAGGGAAACGGGTGGGAAAAAAAAAAAAAATCTCTTTTCCTCCCTATTTCACCTACTATTTTCTCACTGGTTTTATTGCCTGTCTAAATATTTTTGGCAAAGTTGGTAATGGATCCCACCCCACTTCCTACAAAAGCAAAGTAAATAAAGCAAACATAAGGCATGAGTCCCACATACAAACTCCTTCACTATCTGATATAGGTGTGTGAATCCAGAATATTTTCTGGATTTCTTAAAAGAGGAGCCAATCAAGAAGAGGAAACAAACTTCTATGCACAAAAATCTTCACGATGATTTTTAAGATAAAAAAGCACTCAACTGATGTACCATCAATGCTTCTTGGAAAGCCTGTTAGTGTGTGTCATAGTGTCTGAACAGAATTGCAACTACTGAAACAAAACAAACTTTTTAATAAAATGGACACACTAACTACGATACTTCGCATTTTCAGGGCCAACATAAAGGGCACTGATGTGTAAAAACTTGTAATTATATGTAGCCAGGCATAACACCATTTGGTTTGAGAAGTAATGAAGTATAGCCCTGTTACAAAAGAAATGCAGGGCATATCAATAGAAGCAAAGAGAAAAACAAGTTAAAAAAAGGGGGGGGCACTATTTCCTTTGCAACAACATATTTTAATTGATATCATCTATATCCTCAATGGATTCATGTTATAACCAGAGCATTATTAAAGACTTACAGTTAATCTGATAAACAGTACAATGTAGCTTTTTGCAAAAACAGAATCTCCTGGGGTTTAGTGATTCATCAAATTAATCCTGCAGGGACTTCCTTTGGGTATAATGGATTCAGAATCTCATATTCATAGTCCATCTGTATTTCTGTATGAACACCCTTATTTCCAATAGATGCTTTTCAAACTGTTAACCCCTCCTGTTCCGATTGGGCATCAACAAAAAGACATTAAAAATATGGTTTTGGGGAAGAAAGTTTACTACAGCACAACTAAATTACAAACAACACACCCTTACTGGTATGTCACAAAGTAACAAAGATTGAATTAATTTTGTACAAAACCTGAAGGCTCATGAACCTATTTTATGGCCTGTATGTATCCTATTGTTACATCATTTAGCTTAGTGTTTAAGAATGCAGTAAGACATTTCAAAAGTTTAGAGTTTAAGAACAGCAGCAGGCAACTTTGACTTAATCCTGAAATGTGTGAACAATAAAAGCACAAACATCTTTGTATTTGGTAAAAGATGCATTAAAACTTCAGGAAGATTTCTGGTTTAACCACTTGTGATTACAAAAATAAATACCCACAATAAAACACATTGGGTTTGCAACCATGAAAGAGATTACCCCAAAGGCTTGCATTACAGCAGCTTTTAAGTGACCTAAGCACCACAGTCTCTCATCTTAGTGAAGTCAAAGCCTGCTGTGGGTTAGCCTTCATCTTACTGACCTTTCGATGCTCTTGGAGATTTGTTGCTGAGGAACATTTCTTATTGCATACTGAACACATCAGCTTCTTCCTAGAATTTCCTGAAACAGAAACAAAATACCACTAACACCTTAAATAGGAAGTGCTAAGAAAAAACCTAAATATTTCACTGAGTCTGTGACTTTTCACTGGTCACTTGACTGACAAGATTTTTACATTTGTTTCCCATCTTCAAAGTGTTCCATATCAGGAGTTCTCTGTGGGTGTCCAACAAACCAGTTACTGATGGAATGTAAATCAAGAAAAGCAGAACAATAAAGAAAAAAACTCTTCAATTAGATGTTATCATGTATCATCAATCCAAGGTGAAGAGCACAATTCACAACTGAGAATGACTAACTTCGTAACTGAACAGTTGATTTCTCCCAGAAGGAATTAGTGCAGCAATGACAAAAAAAGATCCCAAAATGAAGTAAAAAAACCACTTCCCATTTTTCCTTATTCAGAAAGCATTAAACATTCTACTGTATCAAATATTATTAATGATCTTCAACTGACCAAGACAGGGAAATTGTATTAGCACCAGATCATAAATTCAAATCTTGTCTAAAATGTAAATTATAAAATAAGCTACAGGTCAGCTGCCAGATGTATTTTTGTTCCCTTTTCATAGTTGCTTTAAAAAGTCACAGAGCATTTAATTAGGTTTATCTATTATTTAACTTTTGAAATTAATTTTAGTAACCCACAAGGCTATTTTATTACAAGACAAAGCCACCATAAACTTAATTCTTTGTTATAAATGCAAGATATTTCCTAGCTTATGTAAAAAGTATTCATACTATATTGAACACTAAAAGGAACAGGCACAGAACAAGAGGAGGGGAGTACTCCTTAGTCAACCATACAGCAAGTATGGATCATAAACAAACTCAGATAGCTTTCAGCTCAGTTTTTCAGACTCTCAGCATCCTCTTTCCTCCTCTTACTGTCCTATTCACATTATGTTGATTCTTCTTACTACAATGTATCCTGTCAATTGACTGGTTCAATACTTAAGTTTGTAGTACATCTTGTACTTAATCTCACATATGCATTTGCTGTTATAAAACTTACAAGTAATTATATATACTGATATACACATAAATACAGGAATACACTTAGTACTTCAACTTACAAGAACATTAATGATACCTTTTCAGAGGAGAGAAGGGTGATAATGAATATTTGTTCACACCTTTGCATAACAGGCAACACACATAACCCTTTCTACTTTCCCTTGCCTCCAGGTAAACACAAGGCAGGAAGGAATTTTAGAAGCTTCCCTCAACAGTAGTAGGTTATTTTCCTTCCTGCAATGACATCAGTTATGATTTCTGTGACTCCCAAGCAGTAAAATAAAAGCTCTGCTCATTGTGCAGGCAGAGCAAAAACATCTTCCAGGCATGTGCTCTCAGTCATGTCTGGAGCGATCACTCAAGAGAAATGCGGAATTTGTATACTAATACATAACTGACCAAAGTCAAGTCTAAACATAACAATGCTCATGGATGAAGAAAATTCTTAACCGATACTGAAAAAAGGGGATAATCCTTCCTAAGAATGGTTTTGGAAGGGTTTCTGTACACTGTAAGAATTTGGCAGAAGAAAGAGATTTCATGTAATGAAAAAAAAAAAATCTTACAAAGCATCTCAGTGCTGTCATCATCAACTAAAGACTGTTTTCTTTGCGCTCTGGTATTCTGCTATCCCCACACAGACTGATCTGCCATTGACTTTGAGAGGAGACATGCAGAGAGAGCAGAATGACAAAACTGAGATCTGCATTGTGGACCTGAGAGCAGTATTTTGCCCTTTCATGAAAACAGAGTGAAGTCTGATTGAAAACTATTGATTCAGAGTGCACAGATACAAAAATACTACGGCCTAACAGGACTAGTGGATTGTCTGGTCTGGCTTCCTGCACAACAGAGGCTATAGAATTTTATGCAATACCCTCATCAAGCCTAATCGTTTGTGAAGCATATCTTCCAGAAAAATATCCCATTGTGTTCTGAAAATACCAAAAGATCAAGAACTCACCACTTCCTGTAGCAGTTTGAGCCAGTGGTTGATTTTCCTCAGTACTGAGATGTTTTGCTTTATCTAATATTTGCCTAGCTTAAACTTCCCCAGATGCCTATTACATTTTCTGCAGTAGACTAATGATTCATCAGGTATACAATAATTTGTCCCTAGGGGAGGAGAAATAGTGATTCTTGCAATTAGTTACTTCTTAATTTTCTTTTTGCTACAAATGAATCCATTAAAAAAGAAACCAAAGAAAACATTTATCCTGATTTGCAAATTTAAGGCTAGAAAAGTGTTAGAGGATTGATTTTTTTCTCCAAAGAAACATTAAACTCTTTCTTACCACTGTGAACATTTTCTTTATGTTTTTTCAGGGCATCCTTACTCTTGAACCTCTTCCCACAGCTATCTGCCTTGCATATGAATCTGGCATCCCCTCTGCATGCCTCCTTGTGCTGTTCATAACTATATAGGATAATTGGTAAAAAAACAAAACAGAAAAGCAACATATAAAGCAGTATCTACAGAAACCAGACACATCGCAAGTACTCTGAGCTTAATGCATGCAGCACTGCAGAGTTCCAAGGCCACCTCATGCATTACTTACAGCAAATAGGAATGAAAGCATTTGACTTCTTTCACTGTTAGGATTCACATAAACTAACAAGCTTCAAAGCTAACATGCAAAGGGAGGCCAGCAATGATATGACAGCAGTCCAGTAACTCAGACACAAAACCTCGATTCTGAGCTGAAGGAAGTATTGCAAACAGAGCACTGAAAACTTCTTGAAGAGTCTCCTGGGCTGACATTCTCTGTGCACTGAAGTACACTACAGCAAAATAAAAAATAAAAAAAACAAAGTAAGAGGAAAATTCTACAACTTACACAGGTTTCCAGTAGCTAAAAACATATATACAGCTCTGCAAATCTTTAAGTAGGTGAGTAATCTGTTCCATATGTGAACTCTTCTAGAATTTAATGGGACTAATCAAATGCATAAACAGCAAGAGTCAGGATCATACTGCTGTATCCTCATACAGATAAATCTTACTTTGCGTGATGTAAAATTTTACTTAACTAGCTATACAGCACAAACCCAATTTCCACTAAAGACTAGAAGGAACAAGTCTAAGTTCAAGAGAAAATATTTAACTGCCTCCACCAAATATTCTCTGCTATGTAATTTTATTTCCATGAAAGAACACAGAGCTCATACACAGCTGCCAGTTCCAGGAATGTTTGCATTATTTAGATGTAAGAAAGAACAATTTATTACAAGAGCAGCCTTAAGGGCATTCTATGCAATATGAATCTGATTCTTTCCAATACAGGAGAGTTAGATTAAATTACTATCTATAATTACTTAAGTATCTAATGCACTATCTGTAATTAAATGTATAATAAGTAATATGTCTATTTTATTGCAAGTAAAATAAACAAGATATAAACAGTTATGGTTTTATACATAAGTGTAATAGTAAGGTATATGACTTTAGCGACAAAACTGTACATTTACACTATCAAGGAAAGTAAAGATGGGGTCTTAAATCTCACATCTTTCATGTTCCTATTTATTTTTTTTTTCCATCACCCAAATATTTAGTTAAGCTAATGTGAACCATCTTTTTTTTCTCCTGAATCTTACTTTAGTTCTGTAACTACACTCACAGTTTAAAAATTCCTAAACTACTAAATAGACCACTGATGGAGACCAATGGCTCTGCACCAAACAGCAGCTCTGATCAGATCTACAGTTATGATGAAGTTTATGATAAAGTTATGATTTTAACACTTTAAAACTATAGTGACACTTTTGCAATTCAAATTGAAGTCTCTGATAAATTAACATAGTAAAGGACTAATATAAAGGGTACAAATACAAATACATAAACATAAAAGTTAAAGCTTAAATTGTCCTTAAGGCAAGAGAAACAAATGATTGAATGAAATGTTTTAAACTATCCCCCAAAAGAACACTCCTGTTTCTACTCACTGTCTTTGTAGAGCTTGTTTAACAGGGAATTTCTTTCCACAGTTTCTGCATTTAAATTCCTTTTCCTCACTGGGTTTTTGGTGCAAAGTCTGAAGATGTTCAGCTAGAATCTCCTGGCTGGCAAAACTGGACTGACAGTTTGGGCACGCATGGTCCTCTTTACAGGTAAGGGGATCTGCATGATTGGAGGCAAAATCAGTAAAGGAATAGTTTTCAGAGAATATTTTGATTACATTAAGAGAGACACTCTGCCAGAAACCAATTATGCAAAATGGCATTGCAAAATTCACAAAAGACATTGTCTCTGAACGGATTATAGGCACACTATCTTAGTGGATTACCACCAACATTACTGAAAATGGATGCAAAATATTGAGTTGGGTGCTGTTAGCCTAAATTAGTCATCCAGGTTGACTCTACTTTGACAAAGATGCTGAGAATTCACCAGACAGCTCAGGTCACCTACTTTTTCTTAGACTACTAACCTTAGGATTAGTTTAATAGGTTTATGGAAAGGTTTATTTCTCTTCCATCTAAGACAGTACCCCTCTTAGAGCAAAAAATTAGCTTTCATAAGACTATATGTCAGGTAAAACTAACTCCGTCTTTAGTTCAAAAATTAATGGTGACTTCTCATGAAATCTAGGCTCACTCATTCACTCAGTAATTCATGGGACTGACTGTTCCTTATTAGGTAAAGGAAAGAACCTCAATTCAAGCCAAAATAGAGAGATAAAAATAATACCAGAGCTCAGACTAAACCTGAGGATTCCAGTTCCCCAATACTATTTAGTTCAGTGTTCTCTTTCTTTGTTACTTTTTTTTACATGTTGCTTACCTGCAATTTTTTCACCAGCTGGTTGCACTTCTTTATTGTTGCCACTGTCTTCATCTTCCTGGATAACAGTTACTTCTTCCTCCTCCTCCTCCTCCTCTTCTTCCATGTCGCTGTCCAAGTACCCAATCAGAAGTTCTGTGTCTGTTTCAATATCTTCCACAGCCAGATAGAAAATATTTTCCCCTTCCTGTTGCAAACAACAGAGTACAAGCAATGAATAATTATGTCAGAAAAAGTAAAATCTGAAGTATAGGACCCTGTATTAATATTAGCCTTCACCTATGGAAGGGCTGGCTCCATTTCTCAGGGACCACAATGCTAGGACCGCTCTTCAAAGACTTCTTTCCATGTGTGGCTGCATGAACAAAGTGCCATTGTATTCTGGAAATAGTCCCCTGCCTCATCTGTGAGGCTTTTCCAATACGCACTGTAGCCTAGACCAAGGTGAACGCTAGGTTAAAGTCCTCTTCTGCCACACTCTGTCTGACAAGGACTTCAGAGTTTGGAAATGAAACATTTGAGTATTAGAAAAATAATTAAAAAAAAATTAAATACCTAATACAGCTTTAACTCTGTCCCCTGTTGGTTGCTTGAATTATAACCCAGCTTTCAGTAACATGTTGACGTAGTGTTATTTTCTCTCTCTCTCCCTCCTTAAGAAACCCAGCCTCCTTCATGAACAGGCTTTCAACCCTCGTCAGTTATCTTCACTCTCAAGTTAGGAGGCACATCTGTAAAATGCACTTTAAACCACTAGATCAAAATGTTTTGCCGCTTTAAATCAGTGTAAGTACACAGATCCACAGAAGGACAAAGATCCAGCCCAGATTCTGTACAAGAGGACAAACTACATGATAAGTCCTAAACCCTCTACAATGAATAAGCAAGCTTCCAAATACGTAAATAAGCTAGCAACTTCGGTCTTTGACAACATTTAATTAAAGTTACCAAGGTTGGTGTGGGGAAGGGGGTTGAGGGCAGAGGTCTATAGCAAACCCATCTGTCTCCTAAACTGATACACAAAGCTGCTTACCCCCCCCCCCCCCATATGCAAACCAACTGCTTTAGGTACTACCCGAAGCACCAAAGGAGACTCACCTTTATGCAATGAAGACTTCCAACTTCTACTGTAAATCTTAAAGCTTATCTGATTAACATCCAGAAAATCTAATTGGAAGCTTCTTTACACTACATCTAGCCATATATTTTTTAACAAGCTTGCTAGCACAAGGACAAGATAATGATTTTTAATTTTGTCAATATACAAAAATTAATTTAAACTGTCAACAGGGATGTAATATTCCTTGAGCTTTAGGCCTGTTATATATTACACAAGTTAATTGTCACACAAGAGTGAAACCTATTAAATTCAACAGACTTGATACAGCTACTACTGTTTTCAAGGACACTTCTCTGTTTTTAATTCAACCACAGCATCTGACAAAAACACTATGTATTTTTTTAAAGATACATTCTGCAGTCCAGATTTCTATCAGCATGTTAACTTAACTTATGCATACATCTAGAAGTTGCTGTTTCTTGTATGCTTCTGTCAAGTTGCAGAGACCTTTAATTTAATACAGTCTAAACTCAAAACAAATCATGTATTGAAACTCTTGACATGAGGAAAAGTAAAAGGCCTTTCTCCTGTCAGTCCCCACTTAAGATAAAATCACTGGGGTAAACCTCCAACAGATTGCTCTTTAGAACAACCTTAATCTAAAAGCAACACAACCTTATAAATGGAAGCACATACCTATTACTGGCTTGCAAAATGGAAAAAGAGCTGGAAAAGGAAAAAGAAGAGCGGGAAAAGGGAAAAGGAAAAAGAAAGCGATGTGTCCCAGGCAAAAATAAAGTCATAAACTTACACATTAAAGAACCAAATAGAACACCTTCCAGATGGATCTTACATGACACATCATACACCGCACAGTGAATCTGGGAGAACAGCAACCATAACTGATTATTCCGGTTAACCTAGTCCAAGTATACGAATCCCAACAACTAAGCTCTTATCAGTATTGCGGCATCCTCACCATCTTTCTATTAACCTTATGTGCATCTGGGGCTTAATTTATACCTTTGTGTCTAAAACCATACTGGTTCCTTTCCATTTATGTGCTTTTAGTTATCAAAAAGATTAATGGAAGAAGTACCAAGAACTCTCAATGCTTGAGTACTCTTGGTCGCATTTGCATTGAAAAGAAATTAGCTTTGGTGCCAGCCCAAACTAAAACACAGCTCAAACTCATTTCTCCTCCAAGGCTAATTTGTTTGGCTTTTCCAACCAAACAAATGCTAATAGTCAGGTATTCAGAGCACTAATTAATCCAGATATACCCACACTGTAGTAGCTCCTCAAGGCAGTAATTTCTGTGAAACCAATGGAAGTTCTCCAGAAACCACAAAGGAATTTAAGTCTCTCTCTCCAGCAGCAGCACCTGCGTGAAGGACATTCATCTACATGCATGCAAACACAGTGAACGTAGTAAGAAATATTTTGAATAATTTTAATAATCCTCACGTTTCTAAGAACACATCTGCAATTGTTCTCGCTGCCCATTTGCTTAGGCCATGCTGGTTGTTTAGCTAACAGCATTCATCTACAGTGGGCCACAACCTCCCTCCATGCTATTGCCAGTTTATTATTCCACTTTGCTTCTCTCACCCCCTGCCCCAATTGTCATCTTTTATGCTGTAAGCCACACTGATCTGCCCAGAAAATAGTTTTTTTGTTCTAACAGCTCCTGCTCTTCCATTTTTGCTCCACTACAGGCACCTCTCCCATTCAGATTCTTGACTTTTCTGTAGTTATACACCTTCACATGCGCTTTGTAAGAAGGGATGCTGAGAGGGAATATGAGACAAGCAGCACTGACAGCCGGCCACACTTTCATCCAAAAGCGTAAGACACACTTATCATCACTCCTGAAAGCTGAAAACACAGGAGGAGGAAGCAGATAGTCTTGTGTTACCTGAGGGGAGTACGGCTTTTTTATCCTTCATAGCTCTATCAGTGGCTCCACCTCAGCCTTCCTAATTCTTACCAAGCTTCCCCCTGTGCCCACAACCACTCCTCTTGAAGTGATGCCTGGCTTCCCTCTACACCAAGTTGCCTGGCAGCAAGCCAGCTCTTCAGCCTACCTGTTCTGCCAGTTCTCATTTGCTACTTCTCCAAACAAGCACACTCCCTTTCCAGATCTTTGCCTGCAGCTCCAGGGTGTGTGTCATGTTTGCCACAGTAAAACCAACCTTGGCAATGTCTGTGATGACAGAAACCCCATGAAAATGCATGGAGGTGATTTCTTGGGGGCTGTGGCAGAAGATAAAGCTACAAGCTCAGGCACAGGAAAGGTCAAAACCAGCATGTGGTTACCAGGAAAGATGTGATCAGAATAACGAAGCCTTCCCAAGAGAGAAAGTAGACCAAGTACCCCTGGGGGGAGGGTGGGTGAAGCCCACCACAGCCTTCCAGAGGTGATGCTGGGGACCAAGAGACTCTTGCCCCCACCCCGCCAAGTGAGGAAGGGGAAACGGATGGCACAAAGATACTGAGGGGAAGCTTTTCTGGTGTTCACACCAATTCATACACTGGAAAACGCTTGACTAAGGCACATATCCCTGTCCCACTCAGTCTACTGCTGGGTGTGCAGCAAGTTTGTGGCTCTCATTGGCGAGGAAGCAGATGGATCCTAGAGAGACTTCTCTTCAAAAAAACCCCACACCAAAGCACCTTTAATACACATGTGCAATGGAGACATTCAGCCCAAGAACTCTTGACTATATCTAGTTGGAAGTCAAACACCTGAACCATAGATAAGGAGACACAGAAGCATCAGGTCTATCTACTTATTTATTCCTATCGTGTTGTACTGCATGGTAAGGTAGGCAGCCTTTGTGGTATGGCACACAAACTTTGAGACGCGACCATGAGATTAAATAGAACACAAGGTTAAACTAATATAGTAAATCCTACATTTCTCATGTGTCCTTATGCTATACCACAGATTTTAGCAATAGCGGCCTGTGAAGGTTAGAATATTTTTCCAGCTGAATATTCTGTACTATGATAGACTTTTTTCTTCTTTATTCTTTGGCTGCAGTTATTATCTTGCATTAAACTAGAAGCAATTGCTTTTAGTTTACCATCTGCAGAAGAGTATGTTTCACTGCAGTAATGATACTACATACTCAAATCTTACAGTTAAACTCCTCAGGAATTTCAGTTATGTGTACAGTAGCAACGCAAATGAAAGCTAGAAGAATTTATAGTTTTTCCCTGCCCAAAGGTATTCCTCCCATCCTTCACTGTATGTTTCAATTCAGTACACATTTTTCAATCTTCCAACTTAAAAATATTATTGTTTCTCTGTGGGAAGGAAAAAAAAAATCTAAAATAGGAGTTAAAAAAACTAATTCCAGCAACATGACAATTCTGGTGGCTCAATAGAGAAGCACTGGAACTTTTGATTACTCTTCTCACTGAAAACTTTTGTTGTGAGAAGCACTTCCCCCACCCTCTTACTGACCCCCACCACCCACCTTGGGAAGGTTGACATCAGCAGCATTTTTATGACATGGGCTCTATATGCGCCCAGTATGTCACCCCTTCCAGTACTAGCAGATAGTAATGAACCTATAGAGTATTCTGAACCAAGACACTGCAGCTTACTTGGAAGTCTCCTTTAGAGGCTCTGTGGAAAATATAAGCCATCAATTGCAAAAAAATAAACCATTTGCTTAGATTTGAGCAATGTGTTTAAATCCTTCATTTTACAGATGTTTTATAGAGGAAATCTACAGGTTTCACAACTTCAGTTATACCTTCTCTCAGAATCACAGAATAAAAGCACCTCTGGAGGTCATCTCATCCAGCCTCCCTGCAGAGGTTCCTATCAGATGGTTTCTCCCTGTTTCTTGTTAGATTCCCTCTGATTTACCAGCCACTCCTCCCAGTTTTATGTCACCAGCAAATCTGCTGAAGCTACATCCTGACCCATCATCCAGAACATTTCTCATTTGATACATGCATTCTTCAACCATTCTATGACATCCTTTTACAACTCTAGTAAGAAAATACTGCTTTTAGCACACATCCCTAGCAGAGGATGTTAACCACTCCAGCAGTAATATACAATTCTCATTCCATTGCTTCCAAAGCATCACAGGAGTGACCCTGCATTTTTTGTGCTTTTTGAGCAAGCTCAATTTTTAATTTCTTTTCATTTTTCAACTGAAAAAGTGGAAGAAGCGAAAGCCATCGGTATTCCACTTTGGATCTAAATCTCAGTTTTCCCCAAAGTTTACAGATGTTCAGATTTAACGTTCCACTCCAAATCTATCTTTAACTAAAGTAGCATTTTGATGCTTTAAGAAATGCTGGCTTAGTAAAACACAAAACCATGTAAAGCAAATAAAGAAGTTCAAATACATGACTTGCACTGCCACAAGTAACCGCTGAACTCGCCAACTGGACAAGCTCTCAACAGCAATGAACCATCCTGTACGGCACCACACACTGCAAGAGATGCCAAGCACTCTTTTAACTTGTAAAGTCCACACACCTGATGCTGCTCAACACCTCTGGGAGCTTGTTAGCTTGGTTTTGACTGAGCAACTTAGATTTAAAGCCTTCCAAATGGAATGAAAAGACTTCCATTGATATCAAATGTAACAAGATCACTCCCCACAACGAACAGGGATATCTGAAGCTACAAATGGAAGTAGCAGGGCTAGAGGAGTATCTAATCACCAGGATGCCCTGGGTGACCTATAACTCAGCCTCTTAAAGCTACTGGTTTCTTTAGAAAAAAGGCAAAGACTTGGCCAATAACATGAGCACATACATCTTCCTGCACATATTCAAACATGTTCATCTTCCTTATTACTGTCTTTCTTACAGCTGCCTACACTCCCAGACACGCCTGCAGTTCAGTGT